>BSBK01001692.1:522500-1122500 GCA_027943335.1 Chamaecyparis obtusa
AGTATTCAAAAGATGGATCTTAAAATGAGAAGAGAGCTCTCCTTTTATAAGAAATGAGAAAGAATGGACCATGGAGATTAAGAGACAAAAGATTTAATCAACGGTGGAGCATCAAAGAGGAGCAATCCATGTGCACAAGTATCCTCCAATGAGAAAATAAGAGTTGACTTTTGTGCCCGTATGAGACAAAAAGTGTTTTTTCCCTTTTTAAAAATAAGAATAATGCTTTATTTGTGCAACTTAGGATAAGAGGAAAAGTGGGGGGCTTTTTATTTATTAAAAAGGGAGGAAATTCCTTTTAAATAAATAAAGACTTAGGATAAGATGGTTAGCCCATAGAAAATAATTGAATAAATGATAGAACCAGGATTTGATCAAGAATAAGCAATTGGTGATTTAGAAAAAGGGGCTAATAGTCTAGGTGACCATTTTTAGGTGATTACAGACATAATAGTTACCTTAGAATCCTAGGAATATCCTACTAATTTCATGATTTTATCACCCAAGGTAAATCTTGTTGGTTACCCTATTATTTTAGGACGTCCATGGTTAGCAATAGCTGATGCCAACATTAGTTATAAATCAAGGAACATGACAATTTCAGATGGCCAAGCAACTAAGACACTAGCATTATACCCTCCAGCTCAACCTCGGCCAGATGTAAGCACCCCTATATAGCCAAATTTAGGAGATGGAGAAGAAGAGTTGAACTCTGTGGCTCAACTCATGATGTTACATGGGTAGTCTTTTCTAAAGTTTCAAGAGGAAGATGTAGTGATTTAGAGCATCCTTACTAATGACTATGTTGTGATAAAAGATATTGCTGAGAGCTCCATGTTGCAGTTGTCTACCTACAAAGACCATGTTGAGGACTATGTTTTTCCATCAAAACCCAATATTATCAATCAGTTACTACCCTGTGAAGTATTTACCAATCTTCTCTCTAAAGTATCCATACTTAACCTTACCACTACTATTGAGCTTTCTCAGGGTCATACCCTTCATGTTAATAACAAGCTGCCCTCACAGTAGTTGGAGCAAATAGCCAAACTCCTACAAACACATGAAAAAGCCTTTGCATGGGACTATGGGGATATGAAGGGACTAAGCCCCACACTTTGTACTCACAAGATTTATATCAATGAGGGAAGTCTACCACTCTGCCAGCCGCAGAGAAGAATTAACCCAACATTCAGAGAAATAGTCAAAACAGAGTTACAAAAGCTACTAGATGTTGGTTTTATATATCCAATCTCTGATAGCAAATGGCTATCAGCTTTGGTCATAGTGCCTAAAAAGGGGGTAAATGGAGAAACTGTGTAAATTATATGGAATTAAATAGAGCCACAAAGAAATATCATTTTACCTTACCTTTCATTGATCAAGTACTTGATACTTTAGCTGGTAAAAAGTAATTTTCTTTTCTTGATGGATATAGTCGATACAACTAGATTTGTATTGCTCCAAAGGATCAAGAAAAGATGACATTCACATGTCCCTAGGGAACTTATCCATATTCTATCCTACCATTGGGGTTGTGTAATGTTCCAACAACATTCCAGAGGGCTGTAATTAGTATTTTTGTTGACATTTCACATGATTGCATGGAGATATACACGGGCGATTTTACTACATTTGGGGTCTCTTTTGAAGAAGCTCTACATAATCTGGAAAATGTGTTGATCAGATGCAAGGAACATAATTTCTCTCTCAATAGTGAGAAATATTTTATGCTGATGCAAGAAAGTGTTGTACTTGGACATTTCATTTCAGTAGCAGGCATCCAAGTAGACCCAGCAAAAATTGAGGTAATCCTCATATTGCCTACACCTACTAAGCAAAAAGATGTAAGATCCTTCTTAGGACACACTCGCTATTATAGGCATTTTATTTAGAATTTTAGTCAAATAGCCAGTCCTTTATACACAATGCTTACCAAAGAGGTCGAGTATATATGGACATTAGCTTGTGATGATTCCTTCCTGCAGCTCAAGTCACTTCTGAAACCTGCACCAGTCCTTAAAGGACCTAATTGGTCTCTACCATTTCACATACATACAAATGCCTCAGACTATGCAATAGGTGCTATCTTAGGACAAAAGTCTAGAAACCTTGAAAATTCCATTTACTATATCGGCAAGAGCCTACATTGACCTGAGTTAAATTACATAATAATTGAAAAAGAATTACTGGTAGTAGTTTATGCCTTAAAAAAATTCTTCCATTATGTAAGATGTTACCCCATCTTTATTCATACTGACCATGCAATAATCAAGTAGCTAATGAACAAACCTGCCATCACAAGTAGGTTAGCAAGATGGCTTCTTATTTTGCAAGGATTTGATATAACCATTATTGAAAAGCCAGGGAAGGAAAATGTAGTGGATGACTATTTATTCAAAATTTAGAATGCTGACTTAGATGCTACCATGGTTGATGATACATTCCCTGATGAACACCTATTTCACATTACTGTCAAAAATCCATGGTATGCTGATATAGATAATTACCTTACAGCTGACAAAATTCCCCCACATTTCTCTCCAAATGACAGACGAATGCTTGTTGAGAAAAGTTTCTAATTCTCCTGGATTGACAACACCTTATTTTATATTGGTCCAAACCAAGTCATGAGAAGGTGTGTGCATGAGGATGAGACATATGATATTCTCCATGCTTTTCATGATGAGCCATGTGGAGGCCACTTTGCAGCCAAGATGATATCTTTGAAGATCCTGACAACAAGTTACTACTGGCCAACACTTCACAAGGATGCAGCCAGCTACACAAGAAAATGTGAAAAATGCCAGAGAATGGGTCATCCCACCAAATAAGATGAAATGCCCCTAAACCCACAAGTGGTGGTAACACCATTTGACAAATGGGGCATGAATTTCATTGGTCTAATAGATCCTCCTTCAAATGGGAAATCATACATACTAGTATCCATAGATTATCTGACCAAATGGGTGGAAGTAAAAGCCATGCAGCATGCACAAGATCAAAAGGTAGAAAAGTTTTTATATGAGGATATCTTCACCCACTATGGAGAGCCAAGAGAACTTGTAATTGACCAGGGAGCATAGTTTATATTCAACCTGATAATTGAACTTATGAAGGAATACAATATTAGGCACCAAAAGTCCAGTCCTTACCATTCTCAAGCCAATGGTTAGGTAGAGGTCACAAATAGAGAGATTGAAGCAATCTTAACAAAAATAGTTCATCTTCACCGACGAGATTAGAGTAGCAGACTCTCAGAAGTAGTATGGGCCTAGCGAACAGCCTAGAAGACAACCACGGGATTCACTCTATTTGAATTAGTATATGGGAAGGCATAAATCCCTACAGCACAGAAAGAACACCTTTTACACCTCAATTCCTTGGATGAAATGCATAAATCCACATTGGAGCACATGAAGCTGGTACAAAAAAAATGGAAGAGGTGGCATGATTCCCATATTAAGAGCAAACAGTTTCACATGGGTGATTGGACATTATTGTATGATTCCATATTCAAAGAAATTTCAAGCAAGCTACAGACCAGATGACTGGGACCTTATGCAATTGAATATGTCTTTGACAATGGAGCAATCCAATTAATGAAAATTGATCCATTGCAATTCAAATTACTCATCAACCAACATCGACTATGCCTGTATCATCAGCCCCAAACAAAGGAGGACTTCCTGCAGCAATTCCGCAATAACACTTCAACATCGCAACAAGTAACATGAGAAGGTGAGAATCTTCTTCCTATAGCTTCAACATAGCATTCCTTCAAAGTATGACCATAATAAAACTTCATGCCACATGAAGTCCAATTCTCCATTCACTTTTCTCTATTCTTCTTTCCAACCCATTTCATTTATCTATCTTCCATCGACACACCATCCACGTCATTATCTTTTCCTATTTCTATGTTTTCAATAAGAGCCACGTCAACTGACACATGCAGCCACTAGCATCATTTCACTCTCACCATCTTTTATTTAGTGCATATGGTAATCAACTGCCAGGTACAAATTTTCAAATCTCTATCCACTTTTAGCACATAGATTTTGGTAATTGTATTTAGTATTGTAATAAATGTACGATTACGACGTTACGCAAGTTCCTCATCCTGTGTCGAATATACCAAGTGTGGATACTTGTTCTTGTTTTGTAGGGGACAGGGGAAGTGTATAAAGTTCTAATGTCATTTCTAAGCTATCCTTGTCACTTCCTTGTCATTTCAAAGTTGTACTTAGGCCTTGTTTCATTAAGTCCCTTTATTTTTACACATTTGTCGTACTATAAATCCTAAATATTTCCCAATTTTATGAAGCTGATGTGACCTGAAGAGATTATAATTAAACTGTGTGGCAAATCACAGTTAAAGTTATAATTTCCTCTGTTAAAATGCCATTATTATTGATTCATGCTAAAAACAATAGAGGAATTAAAAGAGAAAGGTTTGTATTTTCAAGAAGAGCATTTGAAATTCAAGAAGGGAATAAGGTATTTGCAGAACAAGAGGTATTTGAAAGATTAACAAGCTACAATGAGAAAAAGTTTGGAGGCAAAATATTTGGAAACAAATGGGTGGATAGCTGCAGAGGCATGAGCTAGTGTATCATGGCCTTTTGCTTGCAAACATTGAAGCAATTAGGAGGTTTAATGCATGTGGTTGGTTGGGTTATTTCCTAAAATTATCAGAATTTAATAAAGAGGAGGCAACTGAGTTTATGAATACTTTTGAGGAAGGGTAGGCGACCGTATGGGGTTTAACGGTTGTCATGGTAGAAGAACAAATAGCAGAGGTAACTGGGTTACCAACAATTGGGGAACATTACCCCAATGACCATGACGCCAGGTCATCACGAGCCTAGTTTTCCCTTCTAAATGATCCTCCTCTAGAGATTAGCAAGAAAGGGTGCAAATGAATGTATCTTCCTCCACCATACAATGAGCTAGCAATGCATATTATCAAGTACCTGACATGTGAGGGAAGATTTTCAAATTTGCATGCACATCATTTTAAGCTACTTAGCTCTATAAGGCATAATCTCCCAGTAAATGTCCCTAATTTCTTGTATAATATGCTAAGTATTAGTGCTGAGGAGACTCAAAAAGGGAATAAAAATTCTATCACCCACCATGCCCTAATTAAGCTTCTAGTTGAAAAAATTGTTAGGGATGTTTCTCCCTTAGCGTGGTCAGAATCTGTCCAACATAAAACATTGTAACCTCAGGTTGACCCTGCTGAGAAACCCCTTGAAAATGATGTAGAACCTTATGAGCTCATTGTGGAAATAGCTACACAAGAAAAAGAACCGAAATTACTTCAAGAAAATAGGCCTTCGCCCATTCTAGAAAGTAATGTCCCTACCTCTTCCAAAAGGGAAGGAAAATGGAAAATTGGAGAAGAAATCCCTGATCTTGAGAATGAAGTTCAAAACCCTGCAATTCCAAAAAGTAAAAGAAAATGGTCGAATCCTACAGCATCTTCTCTTGCAGTAGTAAGGCCAAAAAGAACCCTAAAAAAGAAGACTGTAGAGGTTGTGAAAACAACTGTGCGGAGAAGTCCTCAGATGCGAGGACAAGTTTCTCCAATTTCCCCAGAAAACCCAAGTGTTCCATTAAAAAAACCTACCACAGAGCCTTCTATTGAGTATATCTCTGACAATTCTCCTAAGCAAATAGAAGTGCCTTTATCTCCCAAAAATATGCAAGAACCTTGTGGTAATATATCACATGATGATCTAGGTGCACTCGAGGCAAGCCCTAATGTAGCATAAGAAAACATTGTCGACGGTGTCTAGTTGCCTCATCCACCAGTCCCTATTTATTCCCATGTGTATGTTGTGCCTTGCAAAGAAACATGGTTTACCAAATGTTTTGAACAGGCTTGTAAGGAAAGGAGAAAATAGAGCACCCATTTGCAAGAATTTGGCCCTCCAACATTACATTCTATCCTCTTTAGTATATATAACCAGTTTGTCTTCCAGAAAACTTTATGGAAGAAAGAAAGGAAAAGAATGCAGAAAGAGATAGATGAGTAGCAAGAGGAGATAAAAGTTCTTAAAGAAGAAGTTATAACTTGTAAACCACCTCCCAGAGTTTATGCCATCTATTTGAAAGAACAGTTCCTCCTATTTCAGCTAATGATGACTATGAAGGATATAGACTATGATTTTAAATCAGCTCAAGAATTTTATGGATTGTACCAGACCCTTCCTTCATGGTAACACAACTTACTGTGTGAGCTTTATCTGTATAATTTTGTCATTCCTTATAAAACTGAATGGAACCCTTTGTTTTACATAGGAGATATCCATTTGATAGCCCTAATGTCCTGGATGCAGAATTAGGCAAATTATGTCAGGTAGCTAAATAACTACAAAGACATGGAAAAATCTGAACCATTACTCTTAAGGGAAGAATCGAGAAAACTTGATGTCCTCCTAAGAGATTGGTTTAACCTAACCTATGGTAGGTAGAAACCTAAAGTCAAAGAAAAGGTCTTTGTTCTCAAAGATATGGTTTACAGGGAGTATCAAGGGTTACCCTATTTTTCATTCTAGAGAGCTCTCACTGGGGTAAGAAGTAGATGGAATAGGCTACCTATAAGAAATTTGAGCCACATAGCCCAATAAATTTCAAGGTAGCTGCGAACAGAGAAACTAGGTACATGTAGCTAGGATGACAAATTAGAAGAGAACTATGGTTTCCCCTATCTTTCCAACTGCCAATGCTCTTATGGCCATTGTATGATATCAAAGCTATGAGAGTAGACTAGCTACATGAGGATCATTGTATGGATTACTGGGAGAGGACAAGGGGATTCTATTATACTTCTAAGAGTAGGAAGAGGGGAAAAATAGATGTTGGTGAATTCAGATCTATAGCCATAAAGTGTAATGCTTGAGGACAAGCATTATGCTTTTGGGGGGGGCAGATGATGAGACAATTTATTGTCTCTATTTTTTTATGATAATCTTTATCCTTTGTTAAAACATTTCCAAGACATTCATGGACCTATAACTATTTGAACTTGTGATAAGTACAGTTAGAACCACCAAGATTATGGGTAGTTAGATATGACACATTTTGTTGAACATTATATATATTGTAGTATTTCATATAAATACTTGAATTTGTGTTCTAATATTTGGATAAGAATTGACTAGTTGACTTGTATACATATCTGCATGCTACTAACTTGCCTGGAAAAAGGAACAACTGGAGAGTGGATCGACTGCATTAAAGAAGAAACATTGAAGTTCCAACTATGACAAAGAGATCCATCATAGCACTAAGGATCATGCCACTCCTGTGGAGGAGCCACCATCCCAAAAAATATAGGAAACAACTCTGCTATATTTCCTCAGTGCTCATTATTTTGTTGAATCATTTATCTAGACTTTATTGTACTCTGTTGTGGGCTGTTATATTTCCTTCTTCTATGGAGAGACTTAGTCAGAACTTATTTTCATGCTTTCAATAAGTGTCAATCCTCTATATAAAGGGATTAGATTAGTTAGTTATGTAATGTGAAAATATATATGATAGTTATGTTTAGCATAACAGAGCTACTCTTTATGTTTTTCTTGTATTGCTCCATTACTATGTAATCAGTTTATGAGAATATAATGAAAGAGTAATTTTGAGTATATTTTGTGTTAGTAGTTAGCATAATCCAACCAAGGGGGCCCACTTGGCAGGTGGAGTAGATTAGAATAGAGTAGAATTGCTTTCTATATTTCATGTGCTTTCAAGTAGAGTTACTATTTTACTCCTGCAGCATTATTACTATGAATGTTCCTGTAGCACTTGCAAAGATAGACATGGTGAACACTTTGAGTTGCTAAAATAGGCTTAGGTTAAGTTTACAAGCTTTCAATAGTAATTTCCATAAAGTATTTAAGTGTGCTTACTTTCCTACAACAATAGCATAGGTTTCTTTCATACATTTTATCTTCCTGCAGCATAGGTAATATGACTCTTTGAGGGGCTTAGTGCAAAAACCGTGTTGTCCCATTTCAATTATATGTCCCTAGGTTGACAATTTAAATGCATTTCTTGATGTGAAAAGTAATCCTTAGTATGAATACATTATTCTTAAGAGAGACATTGGCATGATTATCATTACCTATTGTGAGACTGTTCACACACCATGTCACATTTACTGAAAAAGGACCTACCAACACACAAGGCATATCATAATGATCCACTACACTTAAAGCTCTTTGTATGCCTCCATAAAATTAGATGAGTTTTGATAGATGATGGGGCTGGTTTAAACATATGTACCTTAAAGTTGATTCAATATGTTGTCTACTCCGAGAGTTGTGTGGATGTCATAAAGAAGATCATAATTAGAGTGTATAGTGATGAGGAACATCCTTTCAAGGGCATCATAACTCTACCAATTAGAATCAATTCAGCTACACAAGAAACTATTTTCTAAGTGTTAGACTTAGACCTGGGCTACAACATTCTATTAGGGAGACTATGGATTCATTCCATGTAGGTAGTACCATCAACCTTCCATTAATGCCTCAAGTTTTCTCACAATGGGGTAGAAATAACCATTCCAAGTGATAGAGATCCATTCTTATACTATACCAACCTAAAAGGATCCATATCAAATCAAGTACCAAATAATCAAGATACATCCATTTTGTCCTTGACTCAATGCATATATTCCTCCAATATTTCCAAGTCAATGGCCAAAACTACATCATAACTTAAGATAGAGGTCCACAAAAAAGGATGTACATAGTATTCCTATGCTGACTCATTTTGTGTAGGAAAGCTACCTATATCACCTCAAACATATGGAAAACAAAAGCAACCACTTAAGGATAAACATAATTTGACTATTGTCTATGAAACAACTATCTTCACAAGTTAAAGAGAGTGACATGAAGAATCCATTAAGGAAGACTTGTCCTACTGGCTATATATAGATGAAGAACCCCCCATGGTCACAATTCTAGCTCATGGGTATGGAAGGGGGTATACAATTGTCCAAAATCAAGGATATAATGGATGCATTGGCCTTGACAAGAATAACCAAGGAATTTTATAACCAATAGCATCCACTTTAAATCCAAGGTATCACAGTTTAGGGTACTGACCTCCAGAAGAAAGTACATTGAATATCCCATTGCTTACTAATAATGATGCTCGTGCTTATGATGAGGTTGAGATATTCAAAGAGTACCAATCCAACACAAATTCCAATGACTATGAGAGGGATATCCTAAGACCTTCTAGTACCCTCTATGTCAATACTATTATTTCTCTCTTATCCCTCCATGATAAACCTACAGATTGACATGCTTGGATTGAACAATTATTGAATTGATCTGAACAATTGTCCTCCTCATCATCAGAGACCCATGAATCCTTGTTTGAGTTGTACATAAATACCTTGACAAACCTTCCCATATCCTCTTTCCAAACCAAATATATCATTACCTTGGTCTACCCTAAACTAATAGATTAGGAACAATAAGATCCATTGATTATAGAAATACTCATGAATGACAAATCTATTGCTAAGTTCTTGGGACTTCGATAAGGCATACCCATGCGAGACCATAAATTTGAATTCACTATTGACTTGGACATAGTAGTGTATTTTGGGGACTTATGTCAATCCTCTAGTCACAAAATTGAGAAAAAAGAAAATGTAAGGTTTTTAGGTGAAAATAAATAGGCACCTTAAAAATATAAAATAGTAAAAACAAACGGTGTATCCGAGGGTGAAAACCTCCCTGAGGTGATTGAGGATGGAGAGATTGACACAATCTTGATTACTGATGAAAATTCTCCACTTCTAGGAGAAAAGGCTCAAACCATCAACATAGTGACTAAATAGACAAAGAGATTGATCCATCTAGCAATGTATTTAACACTTGAGGAAAGGGGTCATTTCATATGGTTCTTTACATATAGGAAAATCAACGTTTCTTGTTCATAATTAGACAAGCCTAGATTAGATCCAAAATTGTTCCTACACCATTTTCCATTGAAATCAGGGGCAAAGGATTTTAGACAAAAGCTCTAGAAAATGCACCCGAAGATAGCACTGTTATTCAAAGTAGAACTCAAGAGACTATTAGATGTGGGCTTCAAAGTGAAACTCAAGAGACTATTAGATGTGGGATTCATAAGGCCCATTAAATTTACTAACTAGATATCCAATCTAGTGCCCATGTTAAATCCCAACCAAGACATTAAAATATGTATAGACTTTAGAGACCTGAATTTGGTATGTCCTAAGGATGATTTCCCTCTACCCAACATCGCCATGATTGTAAACTTGACTTTTAGATACAAAATGCTATTACTCATGGATGGATTTTTTGGTTATAATGAAATAATTTTTTTACCTGAGGATCAATATAAGATAACTTTTACTTGTGCATGGGGAACTTATTGTTGGTGTGTCATGCCCTTCAGTTTGAAAAATATTAGTGTCACATATCAATGTGCAATGAAAACTATCTACCATAAAATGATGCATATAACCATGGAAGACTACGTGGATGATATAATTGACCAAATCATTGGAAAGAAATCTACACCTAACTATATTAGAGCCTATCTTTGATAAATTAAAAGAATATAAGGTTATATTAAACCCCAAGAGCTGTGTCTTTGGGGTCACTTTAGGAAAACTATTGGGATTCATCATGTCACAATGAGGAATCAATATATATCTCTAGAGAAAGTCCAAGCAATCATTGAGATGCCACCACCGATGACCCTTCACCACCTAAGCAGTCTATAGGGTATATTATAATTATTCAGAAGATTCATCTCACAACTTGAAGATAAGTGCCATCTCTTTTAGCATCTTCCTCATACGGGTATCAAATTTGAATGGACCAAATATTGTTTCAAGGAATTTCCGATATTAAAAGAGTATACTCTCTCAACACTAGTCCTAATGTCACCTATTCCAAGTGAACCTCTATTATTATACATTTCATCAATAGAGCACTTATTGGGGCATTACTAGCACAAAATAAATTACAGCGAAAGGAACAAACCATCTATTATATCAGTTGGGCACTAGTGACTTATGAGCTCAACTATATTTTTATTGAGAGGGCATGTTTGGCTGTAGTTTTTGCATCATAGAAACTCAAGCATTACATGTTAAATCACAAGATGTTTCTAATCACCAAAATTAATCCCTTGAAATATCTGTTGAGCAAAGAAATTATAACATGATGATTAGCCAAGTGGGTCATGATCGTGAGTCATCTCAATATTGACTTTGTGGACAAAAATTCCATTAAAGGTCAAGCTATTTCCAATCAGTTGGCAGATGCACCATTACCTTTAGATCGCCCTATGTTGATAGAGTGTCCAGATGAAGGCATTTTCAATTTAGAAGAGCATAAGTAATGGAAGTTAACTTCAATGGCTCTTGCAAATAGAAGACTTCAAGAGATGGTGTTGTCTTTATCACACCCCAAGGAGACTTCATCCTTGGGTCCTATAAGATGAACTTTGATTGAATGAACAATATCATCAATTATGAGGCACTCATCATAGGTTTGAAGACCAAATTGTCTAGTAAAAGAACAAGAAACTATAGATGTACAGTGACTCCCAATTAATAATCAATCAAGTCAATGGCTTTTATGATACCAAAGATGACAAACTAATTATGTATAATGTCATGACAAGAGACTTTAAACAATACTTTGATCATATATATTTTGAGAAATTCCCCCAAATCTGTAATAGGGTAGTTGATGCCATGGCCATTTTGGGATCTCTATTAGACATGCATCTTGAAGTGACACATTGTGAGTTATTGGTTGAACAACTCATGGTCTTTGCCTTTGAAGTCTCCATATTTAAATTCATGTGTGATATTATTGGTCTTGATTCCCCATGGTACCTATAAATCCATGCATATCTCAAGGACCAAACTATCTCCCCTAACCTATCCAAGAACTAGAAGAATTCCCTAATAAGACAAGCCTCTTGGTATGCTATTATAGCCAATACACTCTATCAACAAAGTCTAGATTGTACACTCCTTCATTGTCTCAATTTGGAAGAGTCACAAACAACGTTACTAGAAGTACACAAGGGTGTCAGTGGTGCCCATTCTAGTGGTTTAACCTTGGCCAAAAAGATTTTTTAAGGATTGGATACTATTATCCCACCATGGAGACAAATGCCAACAAATTTGTTTAGAAATATCATAAATATTAGATACACAGTAATCTCATCCATGCACTATCGTAGGAGCTGCAACCACTCAATTCATTGTGTCCCTTCTCACAATGCAGGCTTGGTGTCATTAGAAAGATTCACCTACTATCTGTTGATGACCATAAGTATATCATTAAATCCAATGATTATTTCATGAAGTGGGTTGAATCAATTCTAATGTCCTACACCACTGACAAACAAAATTCCAAGTTTATCTTAAACTACACTATAAGCTAATATGGAGTGCCACAAGTCATTATCACAAATACTGATAATCTATTAAAAAATAAACAAGTTGATGAGATCTATGGAAAGTTTCACATACAATATCTCTATTCTTAATGCTACTATCCCTAGAGTAACGACTAAGTCAAGGAGACAAATAAAATTATTCTAGAAATCCTAAAAAAGATAGTCAATGACACTAGATGGGATTGACACCTTCAACTGAATCCCACCCTATGGGCATATTGCACTAGATTTTGTACACCCATAGGAGCCACTCCATATTCACTTGCCTATGGTACCCGGGCCATCTTGCCAATTGGGGTTGAGCTTCCATCATTTTAGGTATCCTTACATAACATCATATAAAAAGAGGATTATAATATACTTTGACTTTAGGAGCTTGAATTGATAGATGAGAAGAGAGAGAATGCCTTGAACCATTTGCAATAATATCAATAGTGTCTACACAAGAACTACAAGAAGAAGGTCAGAGTTCACTTCTTTAAGGTTGGAGAGCTGGTTCTCATGGAGAATCAGAAAAATCAAGTTGAAAGAGAAAAGATAGGTAAATTTGAACCTAACTGGTTGGGCCCATACATCATCACAAAAATATATGGGTCTGGAGCATATTTGATGTCTATACGAGAGGGAAAACCTCTAGTAGATCCCATTAATAGCTTGCATCTATGCAAGTTTTACTCGTAACTCTCAGAATAAGCATGTTTCAAAAATCTAAAAAATAAATAAAAATAAAAAAGTCAAAAATAGAAACAAAATGAAAAAGTTAAAAAATACAAAAAAATCAAAAAAGGAAAAAAATGGTTATCTTAATGAAAATATGGCAAACAAGCATCTTGTGTGACATAAAAAATAGAAAGTAAGAGAAATAAATTTGTCCTATTGTGAAAACTATTTTAGTGGCACCTTGGACATGTACCATGGTGAAAATTGAGCAATCCAATGCCATGCATAGAGATCATGTCTCCACCATCTATCAGTATTCCAATATGATTAACATTATCATTTCATTCTATAATCCCTAATAAAGGTTGGTCATCTATTTGTGACTTGAGATTAGTTGGTATTCCTTGTCAGTCATACCCCTTTGTCCTACATCGAGTCAGTCCATCACGTCCATTATATAATAAAATTCCCTTTTTTGTCCTGAGTAGGGTAGCCACAATGTCATGATCCTATAAAATGTCCTGAAAAAATCACTAAAACATTGAAATATCCTGAAAAAAATTAAAAACATCGTATAAAGTACTGAGAAAATCTAAAAAGTGTAAAAAGTCCTAAAAAAAAGTGACAAAATTGAAAAACCTTGAAAAATTCAGCAATACAGTCTATTGTACATAAACAATCCTTTCACATTTTAAACAGGCATTGAACGACATCATACAAAAAGTCTAAGCTTCAATAAGATCAAGTCAAAATTGCCAAACTAGTCAATAGGTCCTCAATCAAGCTATCTTATCTATTGATCAAAGTGAACATTAAATCCTTTTTTCAAATGGTCATCTTGTCTTACACAAAGGATGGATGAACTTGAAACTAGATAGGTCAATGTTACATGAGGAACCTCATTCCTGAAACTAGATCTCATCATCAATCATCAATATCATTGTTGAAACAACTACATAACACAGACGCATAATCAATATGGCTGTTAACTTTTTGAGTCTGGTTGGTCTTATTATGTCTTAATTGTCAAAAGTCGTGTTCCTATGCATCTTTGGGATATCTATAAGTGATTAGAAATGTAGTGATGGTGCATGAATTATTTTTTCTTTGTTTTCTATTTGTGGGATATTTTCAATGAAGTCTTAAAAGGATATTTTGGGTGTCTGTGAGAAGTACGTTCACATATGGGAAAGGTATCTCAAGCATAAAATATTTCTAGAGATAGTGATGCTTTTGGACATTGCACATACCTAGACTCTTAATGCTCAACTTAGATGGATTGGCCCACATTCCTTGTATGTTCAACGTGCCTGTTAAAAATGCAAAGGGATAAGCCTACCTAGATCATTCATATCTTAGTGGGATAGTACCTATATTTCTATAATAAAGTGGCTCAATGATGAAATAAATTTCTCAAAATAAGTTGGAATGAAAATGTGGTTATATGAAATTTAAGATTTCAATCAGGATTATTTCTCCTATCATATTCTTCTAATTTATGTAATATATCTCTTGTCTCTTAATTATTTTGTCAATACTAACAATTCCCTTCGTGAGTCCTAACAAGTTCTTATGATAGGGTATAATGGTACATCAAAAATACTACATCATGCATCCATATCATGTTAGTACACAATCATACATCATAGCACATGTCATAAAGTGCAAACATCCATCATATAAATGCATATAAAACATCCAGTTGATAAAGCATATAAAAGAGTTTATCATCTAATCTGCATCACACAAAGTCATTTGCATAGTTTCTTTAAATACATCATATAAGTGCATAAGAAAATACAAAAACATAATTACAACATAAATATCATAAGCATCATCATGGAAACTAAACATCAATATGCATCATAAGGTAAGCATCATAAACATAATCATATATAAATCACATGCATAACACAACATAAATATGTAGGGTAGCTAAAAATACATCTCATATGTATAGCTCTAAAGGTGACTGTTACCCAATTTTTCCTATTCCATACAAATTTGGATAGGTTGGATTCTATTCCAGGGGTCTGCATTTTAATCATGTTGAGCACCTTTGAAAATTTTCATGGTCTTCTGCCTTTTCCTCTGGTCTCTGCAACTATTCAAACTCCCTGGTCTGCAAGTTTAAATTTGAAAATCTAGCCGTTGTAGCAAAGTACCCTAAAACCCTACGACATGTTATATTTCATTGTTACCTTTTTCGATCACTTAAGGGTTCATTTCTGCATGTGCACTTTATGCTCTTAGCCTGGTCACGAGATCTCTAAGAGTCTTCTGAATATTCCTTTATTTCTCCTGATCCCATGACTACCCTTTGTTCACAAGATCTCCCAGTCAGATGGAATATTTTATTTTCATTCGGTGACCTGGTGATGGTCTCTTTAGTCAGGTGGTCACTTAATGTTACCTGCGGTTATCCTTTCTTTCAGCAACTAAGCGACTGCATTGTTCGCAAGATCTCAGATTACTGGTGGTTAAGTCCTTGACATCCGATGACCTGGTGAGTAGTTACCTTTCATTTAGTCGCGTAATCTCCAGATGGTTGGTGGTCTCAACCTAGCAGTTAAAGATCCAGTAAGATCTACGACTGGCGCATGATCTTAAAGAATCTTCTAAGCTCATGAGATCATGCGTCGACTGTCAATCTTCATTCCAATGCAGCATCTTCTTGTCAATGGTCCACTACCACGTAGTCTGAGATGTTTGATCCTGATTGGTTAGTGGGCTTGTGATGTGGAGCTATGTTAGAGTGAGCCCAGTGTGCTGTCTCAACCTTTGATCTAACGGTTGTCATATGATCGCATGGAATATTCTTAGCCCATGTGATCATACACCAACCGTTGATTCTACTTTATTGCCAAGGCTCTGTCAGGTGGGTCCTTTCCTGGTGACATGCTCATGTTTCATTGGTCGACCGAATGGTGACGGGGATCTATCAGTGGGATTGTGTTAGAGGATCTGTAGGGATGTCAGTAGAATGAAGATCTATAGTTATCGCTTGATCACAAGGGATCTTCCAAGCCCATGCGAGCATGCGACAATCGTTTGATAAGAATCTCAGTGGGTCGTGGATCCGTGTTGCTAGGAGTTGCCGATGCGCTTGCTTCTGATTAGTTGTGGAGTATTACAAGTAGCATCGTCATGGGTCTAGATTGCCAGGGTATTGCCGATGTGCATAATTCTTATTGGTTCCGAGTGATGATGTGGCCAATTGAATTTTCAAGAGCTTGCTGACTGTTATAAAGACTATTGAGGACCGCCCGATCTACCAAGAAATATATAAATCAATGGTCGCATTTTAAACCTGAGCCTGTTTGCCAGTTTTTTTCAAATTCAAATCTTTCTGTAGGGGTTTTTACTAGTATTTGATCTAGTGAGCCGCAAATAGCAGGGGTAGCTCAGAATTTATGTCACCAGGATGATTTCAATTGAGAAAATGATGTGAAGACCTGGGTAGCTATCATAGGTTGATTCTTGCTTCCTGAGAGTACCAATTTGAGCATTCATGGTGAGCCCAAGTTGCAGGGAGGTAGAAAATCAAGGTGGCTTATCTACAGGCAAATGCAGTACAGAGATGGAGATTGCATTCAAGGCACATATCTGATCGATCGAGATATTTCAAGATACATTTATGATTAGACATGATAGAATTAGGGTTTGATTATTATCTGACAATCTATGTAACCCTAGTTAGCTTTTTGACTTCTGCCTGTGTGCAAGAGGAGGTGTATATATTGTTTTTTGAGAGCTTTTAAGCTCAAAGTTTACATTTTGTAAAAGGAGAGTTCTTCTTTCTCATAAAGTTATCCATGGCATTCTTTCTGCCCTCTGGCTTTCTACTTTCTGTAATCTCCCATTGATTGATTAAGCATTGCAGAGGTATTTGTGACATTCTTTCTGTCCTTGTACTTTTCTTGTTTGAACTATCTCTTATTGAATTGAAGTATATGTATGTTTTCAGTGATACCTTAGGGTTCATGATCCCTCTTTCTTTTTGCAACTCATGTGTATTACTGGGTCTGATTTGATTTGAATGCTCTTGTGGGTATACTTCAACCCCCTGACAATTTGTCTCATTCCTATACCCAGTTGCAGAGGTGAATGTCTGTTTGTAGGTCATAGTCTGTGTCTTTTGTTCAGACCTCTCTATGAAATACTTATGCAAACCTATTTAGTGAGTTGTGATCTCCTAGACCTAAGTTTTTTTACTGATTGCATTCTCTATACTGTAATTCATACCATATTTTTGATGTATCACCTAGTAGGTAGTTTGCTTTCAGTCATTTCCCTTCAAGCATTCCATCTATCCCTTTTCCCTTCAAGATTTACTTTCCTGTTAGAAGCAAACTAAGGTGATTATCCAAGAGGAACCAGCCTAGAATCTGGAGGTCTCATCTCAGTTAGCATAGGTCCCACAACTTGGAGATGATTCCCATGTTATACTAAGTTATCAAGACCAAGAGAGCTTGAAGCAAGGGTGCAAACTTAGTGTATAACAGTGACATGATTACAATGTCTAAAAGAGATCTCACAAGCTCACAAAATATATGAAAAATAAAGCATCAACATAAGTACTCAACTAGTGGTGTCATCGCCCTATGAACCAATGGGTCTAGGCTAGGGATCTGTGGATGGTCCTACTTGTGGCTGAATGGGAGATGGACACCTATCTATGATGGCCTAGGTGGTGGCCCTATGATTTCTCCACTTCCCTCTAAAACCTATGACCTTTTTTTCCTCTATGACCTGTGGGAAGTAGTATAGTTGATCACCCTCTAGTTAGAAGGGACAACACTCTCATAGTGTCCCCTTCGGTACTATATCTCTCTCCCCACCTCTTAAGCTTGTATAATAGAATCTATACCTTCCTGATATATATTTTTAATGGCTCCATGTAGGCTTATATCATTAACACTAGCAATAAAGTTGTGTGCATCCACCTACTGTAATATCCCAAAAATGGGCTATAGGTTCATTAACCTCCTACATCTTCAATTCGAATGAAATTGACACCAAAGTCCTAACCTAAGGCACATCTGCACATTATCGAATCATAATTGATTTGATACTAAATTCTGCATCGGGGAATATTCTTAGCAATATTCCTATTTATTCTAATTATCTTTAATTTAATAATTATTTGGCGATAAATCTTATTTATCCTAAAGTTTGATTAATTGAATATTCTGAATATTTAATTAATTAGATTTAATACTGTCACTTAATTATTTAATTAGATTTAATTAAATTATTCCTAAATTTTATTATTCCATTTTGACAATAAATCTAAAATCTTATGACTAATTGATTAAATTCTTATTCAATTAATTCATGTCAGTTGTCAATATTTAATAATATAGTTCTTGAATAAAGTTTGATTAACCCATAAATCAATTGTTTTAATTCAAAAATCAGTTAAGTTGAGAATAAATCACTTTATTTTTAAATTACTTTATAAATAAATCATGCACAATCAGAAAAGCAGGCAACTAGAAATTAATAATCAATTTTAAAATTGAAACTCAACATCTGATGATGAGTTGAAATTTGATCTAAAACTCTATTTTGAGATAAAAACTGCTTTTGCATGCTTTTTGTGAGTTAATTATTCTTAATTTCCTGATAACTCAAAAATCAACCTGAGTTTATCAAGAGTGATTTATGGCTTTTCTCTTGCATCCTCAAAGCCTTGGATTTCTATAAAATCAAGGCTCAGCTCTTCATAATGATCAACACTCAAATTTTCACAATTACTCTAGCGAATTTACAACTAAAGAACAAATATTTTGCAACAGACAATTTTGTCAGATCAATTCATAGTTTTTCATAGCTTTTCATATCAATTCATATAATTCTTAGATTAATTTGCATATCATTTCAATTTCATTCTAGATTAATTTCATATAGTTTTTCATATTATTGCATACAAAACACACAAAAAATAGATTAATTTGCATTCATATTTCATTGCTCTCATCATTTTAAATCCTTCGTTTAGGTGTTGCATTGTCACTGATCTTGATTCCAATCTGAGAACATCATACTCACACCTACTAGAAGGCAGTAAATCGCCTAGTTAGCTTAGTTTCAATTATTTTGCAAGATTTTGATTTATGCTAACCTCTAATATTTTACTGAAGTGTTTTGTCTATAGCTAGGTACAAAATTCACATACACATTTATGGCGCCCATCGTGGGGCCCTGAAACAGGTTTCCATCATTTCTAATTCACTTCTATCTAATTTTCTATCATTTTTTGGTCCATTCTACAATTTCATTCTCTATCCATACATTTTTTGTACGACTTTTGTCAAAAAGTCATACCAGGAAGACCCCACTGTCATACAACAGTTGATTCTATCGAGGCTCGTATCAGAAGCTATACATTGTCGTTTGAGAGCTAGATTATCGTATGAGAAGACACCCACTATCGTACGAGTTTCCTGACTATCATTTGGAAGGTAACCCACTATCGTACAAGTTTTGACTCAGGATTTAATTGTCATTTCATAATTTTTAGCAATTTTTTAGATTTGGACTAACAACTAGCCCTAACAATTGAAATCTTCTATTTTTGACTAATATTTTTTGAATCTGATTGGAAAAAGTGCAACTAAATTGCTAAAATAGGTAAAATCTACTAAGTGCATTGCGAGGAATTCAATTATTCTACTACGATCTGATAACACTTTGATTTGGACATAAAATGAACTCTCACGTGTCAAGCTTGTGTGACTTTTCTTTCTTTCATATCACAGACTTCATTTTGGGCTATAAAATGAACATAGATTTGCTTTTTGCATATCTGTTATACATAGTAAATAGGCCCTATGAACACTATTTGTGGATGATCTCAAAAGAATGGGCTTCTTCCACTTGTTCATGCATGCGAAGCTCTTCTAGATGAAGGATCCCCTTGTAGGTAGGGAGGTTACTGAGAGAGTCTCACGTTCTACTAGATTTGTGCATCTTCAACTTTTGATTAATAGATTCTCTCTCCGGAGAGGTTGATAGATCATAAGTGGTTGACATCATAGATCTTTGTGAGATAATCTTGGTCTTAGCGTGTCAGATTAATCTGTCTGCTTTATTTTGGTTAAAAGTGAAAAGGCTAGAGGACTATGCTCTACTCCCTTTTTGGGTAGTATCAGAAACACAGATCCTTGAATTTGGAACCAGTCTCCATGTGGTATCTTTTGTGAGTCCCCTTTAGAGAGGGTTAACCATTGTGGACATTCCCTTAATTGGGTCAACCACGTGGACGGAACCTCAAGTGGTAATAGCCATTTTCGTCGTGGTAGCAACAACCGCTATATAAATGTTCTTGTGGAGGAAATCTTCACAGGTGTGGTCTCTTGTTGGGCTGTCAGATCTTCCTAGCAGCTCCTAATTGATTAATTTCTTGAACTGTGTCAAAACCTCAGTGTGCTTGGATTGGAGTTTACCCTCTTGAGATCACAAAAGTTGCAGAGTCAGACCATTACTACAAACCCTAGTGAGGCCAAATTTTCATTTTTCTAGGAATATGTGCATTATTGAAAAACTTTTTGGAACATACACAATTAGCACTCCTAGGGATTAGCACACTCAGTCACTTGATTTTTCATGTGCAAGGTTGCTTTGTCCCCTATTCATTATTTTTAGACGTGCTTGGAATCACTTGCTTGCTATTTTGCGTGCTTGTTTATCTATTTGGTTACTGAAAATGAACAAACCTAGAATAATCTTCAAACCTGGACAGAAAAATTTGCGAACAATCTAAAACTAAAAACCTAAAATTTGCAAAATCTGAAGTAAAATTCCTTTTTGGAGTCAAAAGTCATCCCACAAGGTCAGAAAGTTGTACGAGTTTTGGCAATTGTCATTTCAGAACCCCTGTATTGTCGTATGACAGCTTGTATAGTGTCGTACGAGTTTTGCCACCAGTCAAAAGCAAAAAGTCAAAATCTTGCTAACAACTATCATGCAAGCTTTGCAATTGTCGTATAAGTTTTGTCAACTATCATTTCAGAGCATACCCACTATTGTACAATCCTGTAGAAAGTCGTTTGAGAAATTTTGAAAAAAATTGCTAGAAAGTTGTCAGAGACCTAGTTTTTACAACCTATTTCCAGAATCTGTCGAACAAATCACTATGTCAGGAACAAAGCAGAAACTAGAAAAAATTCATTCATTTTCCTCAAGTGAGCTCTTGAGTCTGATTTTGGCTTCTGATTTATCGATTTGAGTCTTTTACATCTTGTGTCAAAACCTTGTCAAAATTATCTTCAAATTCAGTCTTGTTACTAAAATGACTAAGTGTTGTGAGCTCATGCTTGCCATATGTTGGGCGTCTACCCACACTGTTGTGGCACAGTATCCTTCATTTACGTCTGATGTAATCTTCAATCAATTCAATCTTGACAAGGTTGTGTCATTCAATCTTCTTGAATTAGGTCATTCTTCAGTGTCTTCATCTTGCTTTCTTGCTTCACCCAAGGTTAGTGGTGGAAACTAGAGCTTCCTCTCATAAGAAATCTGGAGAAGCACTCAACACCATACCTTTGACTACTCACAAGGGTCCAACTCTTGAGCAACTCTACAATTTTGCTCTTTACGAAGATGATGGTCTTGGCAATTTTTTATTGAAAACTGGTTATATACCCCCTCCATCAACTCACCGAGGTAATCAACAAACTCCTCCTCACACTATCCTAGGGAGTCCTAAAACTCCTAACATGTCTCATGGAGGAACACAACATGGATCTCAAGGACCTCATTCTCAACATGGTGTGGATCAAGAACCTACACCTTCTAAAATTTCTCGATATCAAAATGATGATGACTTCAAAATGATGAGGAATTTCTTGGAAGAAGATAGAGAGGCATATTTTCTAGAGTTAACTCATCAAGGAGCTAAACTTCCTCCCAACTTTAATGTTGAAGATATCATTACGCATGAGGAAGAAACTCCAATCACTGCTATGATGAAACAGATGCATGCCATGCAAGTCAAATCTAACAAACTAGAAAAAGAAAAGGAACCTAAGGAGTTCTCCACGGAGGCCCTATGTCCTTTTCCATTTGATAAAGACTTGTACATGTCACCTTTCCCTAAGAGAGTGGAAATGCCTAAATATGATAAGTATGATGGAAACTCTGATCCTCATCAAGATCATGTCAGAGAATTATGTACTAATCCATGGAGTTCATGCATGAACCAACTTACTTAATGCATCTTTTCCCTCGATCTCTGGGAGGGTCGGCCATTCATTGGTTCTCTAGAATGCCTCCTACTATCAAAACTTTTGAGGAGTTAATTAAACTATTCTATCAACAATACTCCTACAATATTCAACATCCGGTCACCATGATCGACACCTGCAATTTGAAACAATATCCAGGTAAACCATTCCTGACATTTCTCAAGAGATGGAGGAAGAAATTTTCTCTATATGCTAGACCCATTCCAGAAACTGAGAAGCTAGAAATCTTCATTAATAATCTTGTTCCAAAAATCAACTACCCTTTACAAATGAAAAATCATACATATTTTGATAAGATGGTAGATAATGTGATCAAAATTGAGAAAGTACTTGTGAAAAAAGGAGACATCACACTTCAAAAGGACAAGTATGAATCTGGATCTAGTTCTAAGGACAAGAACAAAAACTAGAACAAGAATAAAGGCATTGTCACAGATGGTGTTGTTGATAATATATGTGCCCCATCTAAGGCACCCACTTTCAATCTGATTGTTGGTACCCAGGCCATCAAATCTTCTGAAGCTAAAGCAACATAGTCCAACAAAAAGTCATTTGATTATAAACCTTGGGCTACATATCCTAATCACAAATTCACTCCTCTTGGAGAATTCTTGGAATCTGCCATGAAAACTCTATTAGCAAACAAAATCATCTACTTGCCTGAGATAAAAGTCTTTGATCCTGAACCTAAATCGAAATGGTGGAGAGAGAATGATTTTTGTGAATTCCATCGCAATAAAGGTCATAAGACTAATAACTGCGTTCGCTTGAAACACATCATACAAGACATAATTGATAATGGAGACATCACAATTGACAATCATAAGAGCAATAATGATCATACAACATTCACATAACCATTTCCTAAACATGGTAAAGAAGATTCTTCTTCTCAGCCTAATATGGGTGCTAAAGTCAATTATGCCTACTCTGGAAACAATGTTGTCATCAATATGGTTGAACCATGTCTATCTGAGTGTTGTAATGTCATCACAATTGTAAGAAAAGATAGAGAAAATCAATCAGCTAATGTAGTTACTCAATCACAAGCTCAGGCACACCTAGAAGGACAAATACAAGATTCATCCAATGTCCCTAAGTTGCCTTTCAATCTTTCATCTGCTTCTAAATAGAAGGCTATATCAAAATCTTCAAATCCTAAAGACACAAGGCCTACTTCATACAATATTGTCCAACAACTCCAACACACAAATGCAAAAATCTCCATGTTTGAGTTGCTTCGGATATCTCTAGCTCATAGAACCATTCTAGACAAAGCTCTACTCGAATCCAATGTTCCTGACAACCTTGATTTAGACAGATTCTAAACTATGGTTGGTCATCTTACATCTCCACAATATATTTCCTTTTTAGAGGAAGATGATAACTCCTTGAGTCATCCACATAACCAACCCTTGCATATTGAAGTCTTGATCCAAAACCATCATGTCAAACATGTGTTGATAGATGGGGGCGCTGGTCTAAACATTTGTTCTTTCAGCTTGATTACACAATTTGGATTTTCAGAAATGGCCATTGATCCTAGAAAGAAGATAACTATCCAAGCATGTGATGAGAAAGAAATATCTTCCAAAGGAACAATTGTCTTACCTATCAGAGCAGGTCCTATCATCAGAGATACTATATGTCAAGTTCTTGATCTACCTTTGGCTTAAAATATCCTTCTAGGGAGACCCTAGATACATGAAATGAAAGCTATTCCTTCTACGTACCATCACTGTTTGAAATTTCCTTATGAAGGAGTAGAGGTGATGATTCTAGTTGATCTATATACAACTTGCAATACATTGAAAGGGAGTGATGATAAACTTGTTCCTAATAATAGAGAATCTTCCACTAAGCAGCTAAATGTTGCTTCAACATCCAAGATGGAAGACATTGATAAAGAGGTTAAGATCAAAGAAAATGGTATGGAAGAATATACTATAGAGCCAGTCTTATCTTTGACATCTCTCCCTATCTCACCTATGTCCTATGGACAAACTCTAAAACAGTCCAAACTAGAGTCTAAAGAACCTCTTGAGGCATATAAAGGAAATTTTGTTGCAGAACAAGTATCTAAACAAGAGTTTGAAGAAGATGAAGTTGTGCTCGCATGGCTCTACAAAGATGAACCTAAATCTCAAGTTGTTCAAAAATGTGATGGTAAAATACTGAATATCCCTTTTAAGTCATATGGCTCGGAAGATAAAATTATCACAAAAATGGGATATATAGGAAAAGGACCCCTAGGACTACAGAGTAAAGGTCTTCTATCACCTCTTGATCATCGTGGCTGAGAAAACAAGAATACAACAGATCTAGGATATAAGAAGAAGCCTTTATGTCTTAGCAATAACTCCCCACATGTCTTAGAATAGGTTGAGTCATCCACAACAAATCAACTAAAGGGAGAAACAACATAACAATCTGATAGTGATGATTCAAACACCACTGAAGATCTTATTCCCTATGAGCGTTTGCCTAAAGAAATAAAAGACCTCCTTGAAGCTAAAGATGATTCAATAAAAAGAATTAATGTAGTAGAAACACAAGAACCTACTATAGAGCAAGAGATAGTTGCAACACAAGAACCAGCTAATCTCAAAGACAATCAAACAAATAAAGAGGAAGGTGGTAGTTATTCTAAGATAGATTCCCATGAGTATGAATTCAAATCAGAATCTAAGGGTAACCCTTCTTGGGGTATTCACCCTGACTTTACTCATGTTCTTAGATTTCCTAGAGGCATAGATGAAGAATCTAATGACTATGAATGGGGAGCCATTCCAGAAGAAGATGAGCTTATTACAAAAAAATATGTTGATGTTATTCACCAATATGCACCTAAAACCAATGTAAGTCTAGAGCGAAATGATGAGATTATCGAGTCTGATCCACCAATGGCTATAGTGGACTTCCACAATGACATTGAGCCTATTCATGAATTGAATGTCTTAAGTTTTAATATCACCTTTGAACTCAAGCATCAGGTTAGGATCAATGATGATAGATCCATATCCGTAAACACTATTTCCCAATCCTTCACCACTTTGACTATCCAACATCCTGAACTTCTTGACCAAACCTCTACGAATCTGAGCCAAGGTATTTATACCTTTCCCAATGACTATGCCCTTGCTTGCTACCTCAATGTAGTTGAGCCTATGAGGACTTCCATTAGTGAACCGAGTGTTAGCATGATAGAGTCAGACATCAAGTATCTTAGTCAAAAGAATAAGAGTAAAAATAAAAAGAAAAGGAGTTCTGAGGGTGAAAACCACTTTGTGGCAGTCTCAAAACCTAGAAAAGTAAAAATAAAAGATGTATTCGAAGGTGAAAACCTCTCTGAGGTGCCTAAGGATGAGATATTTGATGTCCTTCTGAGTCATTTATAGGACAGATCTCTAGTTCTAATTGAGCCCACTCAATCTATCAACTTGGGAACAATAGAAGAACCATTGTTGATCCATGTAGCACAATCCTTATTAGAAGAAGAGAAGCAAAAATTTACTACATTCCTAACAGAAAAGAAGATCAAATTTTCATGGAAATATTCAGATAGGCCAGGGTTGGATCCTAATCTTATAATGCACCATTTATCTATAACTCCAGGGGTCAAACCTATTAAGAAAAAATTGAGAAAGATGCATCCACATGTTGCACTCTTGGTCAAAACTAAATTAGAGAAACTACTAAAAGCTGGATTCATCTGTGTTATTGATATGTTGAATGGATCTCAAATATTGTACCTATATTAAAACTAGACAAATCTATAAGAGTATGCACAAATTTTAGAGATGTAAATAAAGCATGCCCTAAGGATGATTTTGCATCACCAAACATTGATATGATAGTGGACATGACTGCGGGCTTCGAGATGTATTCTTTAATGGATGGTTTTTCTGGATATAATCAAATCAAAATTGCTCTAGAGGATCAAGAGAAAACTGCTTTCACATGCACATGGGGTACCTTCTATTGGAATGTCATGCCATTTGGGCTTAAGAATGCTGGTGCTACATATCAGAGAGCTATGACATCTATTTTTCATGACATGATGCATCAAACTATGGAGGATTATGTTCATGATACTTTAGCAAAATCTATGATTAGAGCTGAACATCTAAATGACTTGAGCAAGATACTAGATAGAATGGAAAAATTTAATCTTAGACTGAACCCTAAGAAGTGTGCTTTTGGTGTCACTTCTAGAAAGCTCTTAGGATATATAGTTTCAAAGAAGGGCATTTAAGTTGATCCAACTAAAGTAAAGGCTATAATGGAGATGCAACCCTCGAAGAACATCAGTCAAATGAGGATATTACAAGGGTGAGTACAATCTATCAGGCGTTTCATATCACAGCTAGCAGACATATCACAACCTTTTACAAAGACATTGCATAAAGGTGTGACCTTTGCGTGGAGTGAGGAATGTGAAAAGAATTGTAATCATATCAAGAAATATCTATCAAATCCTCCTACCTTGATGCCTCCCATTCAAGGGAAGCCTTTGATCTTATATGTCTCCACTACAGATACATCACTGGGGGTATTGCTTGCATAGCATGATGAGAACAAAAAGGAAAGAGCTATATACTATATCAGTAGAACATTGGTGGCATACGAAAAGAATTATTCTATAATTGAAAAGGCTTGTCTAGCTATGATTTTTGCATCACAAAAACTGAGACATTATATGTTGGCTCATACCACACATTTAGTAGCTAAGATTGATCCACTAAAGTACCTACTAAGCAAAGCTGCCCTCACGGGTAGATTAGCCAAATGGGTCATGCTCTTAAGTGAATTTGACATTGAATATGTTGAAAGAAAACCTATTAAAGGCCAAGTTATTGCTGATTAGTTAGAAGATGCACCTTTTTTCGATGACATACCAATGCAAATGGAATTTTTGGATTCCTCTATCATGAATCTTTCTTCTAGAGAATGGCAATTGTTCTTTGATGGCTCCTGTACACAGAATGGATCTGGAGCAGGTATCTTGTTTATCACTCCTCAAAGATACTCCATTCCTAAGGCCTTCAGAATCAAATTTCCTTGTACAAACAATATTGTTGAATATGAAGCCCTTTTAAATGGTATGAAAATAGCAATTGAGTGGAGAGTAACAGAATTACACATTCATGGAGACTCACAACTTGTAATCCATCAAGTCAATGATGTGTACCAAACAAAGGATGAAAAGCTCATTCCATACAAGAGAACGGTAGATGATCTAAAGAAATAATTCATATCTATCACCTTTGAGAAAATACCTAGAACAGAGAATAAGGTTGCCGATGCAATGGCAACATTATCTACTTTATTACAGCAACCTAAACATGAGCTACACTACGAGTTCCTGGTGGAAGCACTATCTTATCCTGCATATGACTCCCCTAAAACCCACATGATTTTCATCATTGTAGGTCATGATTCATCCCAATATAAAAACCTATTCTCCTATCTAAAGACCAAATCATTCTTGATACCTTTAACCGCCATGAAAAGAGATACCTTATCCGCAATGCCTCTTGATATGTTATCATTGGTCATGATCTGTACAAAAAAGGTCTAGATGGTACGCTACTTAGATGTTTAGAATGGGAAGAGTCTCAATGTGCGTTAGAGGAAGTCCATGATGGTATTTGTGGGTCACACTCAAACAGTTTAACACTAGCCTGAAAACTTATTAGGGCTGGGTACTATTGGCCGGAAATGGAGAAAGAGTCTATCAAGTTTTCTAAGAACTGTCAAAAGTGCCAAGTGCATGGTAATTTAATTCATGCTCCAAGGAGAAATCTAATTCCCTTTACTACACAATGGCCTTTTCACCAATGGGCATTTGATCTTATAGGATCCATACATCCTCATTCATCTAATGGGCATACCCATATAATCACAGCTACATATTATTTCACAAAATGGGTAGAAGCAGTCCTTTTGACACAAGTAACTAGAAAACAAATATCTATGTTCATCTTGAACTACATCATATGTCGTAATGGTATTCCACATTCTATTGTCACAGATAATGGTGGACAATTCAAAAACAAAGACCTAGATGATCTATGTGCCAAATTCAAGATTACACAACATTGGTCATCTATCTACTATCCTCAAGGGAATGGACAAGCAGAGGCTTCTAACAAGAATCTATTGAAAATATTGCATCTCACAGTTAATAAAATAGGAAGATACTGGCATCTCATGATCAATCCAGCTCTCTAGGCCTACAAAACAAGTATCAGAACACCCATTGGGGCTACACCATTCGCTTTGGTTTATGGGTCTGAAGTGGTACTACCTATTGAGGTTGAAATCCCATTACTAAGAATCAGAATGCATGGTCTAGTAACTAATGATGACTACAGAGTGTCTAGGTTGCAAGAACTTGAACTACTAGATGAGCATAGAAAAGCAGCGTATGATCATCTTAGAGTATATCAGAAAAGAATATCTAGAGGTTACAACAAGAAAGTCAGACACAGAGAATTTTAGGTTGGCGATCTAGTCTTGAGAGAGAATCCTAAAAATCAATCACATAAAAAACACAAGGGGAAGTTTGACCCCAACTGGTTGGGTCCCTTTGTAATCACTGCTACTTTTGGCTCTAGAGCCTATCAACTCTCAACAATTGAAGGAGAACAGCTCTAAGAACCAATCAACATTCTCCATCTGAAGAAATTCTATGCCTAAGACATTCAGTCTATGGTAAAATGTCCTAAAAAAATCTTAAAAATCTGAAAATGTCCTGAAAAAATCTTAAAAATCTAAAAAGGTCTTGAAAAAATGAACATCTTGGTGAAAACCTAGCAATAGGCGCTTTGATGATTAACAAAAAATCCAAAAAAATATCAAAAGTACAAAAAAATTGAAAAAATGAAAAATACAAAAAAATGAGAAAAAGAAAAAGTGCCTTGGTGAAAACCTGGAAACAGGCACCTTGGTAGCAAAAATAGAATCTTTGCCAAGATGGTGAAAACTTGGAAAATAGGCACCACTTGTTCAAAATGCTCCATCTATCACTGCAATCTTGGTTTTTCCCAACTTTCAGTCTTACTTTAGTTTGTACATATTTCCCGATTTGTTTTCGCATTCCTGTTTTCAATAAAGTCGGTCTGTGCACCAATCGGCTCAAGCATCTGTATCCTATCAATGCCTAACACTTGGGGGAAATCAAAGTCATATCCTATGGCCCCCAGTGTATCTTAGATGTATCATATCCAGTTAGAGTCATTTGAAGTTTCATCTAATTCAGTCAGTCAGTCTCCTCTCCGGAAAGGATTTTGTAGCTACAACAACGCAATCAAAACATCAACACAAATTGAAAACAATCTATGCTTTTACATGCTTTTATCTCCTTGTATGCTTACTGATTCACATTGAGATTTCTATATATTATGTCCTTTCAAGCTCTTCGATGATGTCCTTTACGGGATTTAGAGAGTGATGACTAGGGACATAATATTTTTTTTTTTTTCTGCTTGTATGTGAACATCTAACAACTTTGGCAATTCTGGATTGAAATGGTGTCCATCTGTAAGAGCCTCTATCTCGTATTGGATGGCCATGCGTACCTTGACCATTGATACCCAAAAATTCAAGGAAGTTTGATCTAACTATTGTCTTTTTGAGTGAGTTATTTCTCCTATTGTGAAATGCAATCTTACCTAATGATGTGAACAATAAAGGGTCACTACGGGTAATTCACACTGGATTTAGAATGATCTCTTCATTGCTTGATGTGTTTTTTCTGCAAGGTGTATTCTGGTCATCATGATATTTATGTTTTGATACTTATACGAATTGCTATATCAAAATGGATATGATATTTAGGTCATCCTGGCGTTTATGCCTTGGTGCTTATATCTAATCCAACATTCTAAAAACAAAATCAATATTCATATGTCCATGGTTGTCTAACCAGTGGGTGTTGTATTGATTCTTGCACATACAAATTGATATTCATATGTCTATAGTTTCCTAACTAGTGGGCGTTGTATTGATTTATCCGATTACCTAAAAAGTTCAATGATGAGAACGAATCGACACATGATCAGTGACTAGGTCCTAGGTCTTAGGTTTGCATTTAATTTTACACTTTGCATGATCTCACAAATTTCTTGAACACTTAAAAGATTCTTCAAAACCAAAAATGTTAAACATGACACAAGGACTGAGCATTGTATGAAGGTTCCTCTAATGAAACAACAAGTAGAATCCTTTTTCGGGATCAAAATCGAAATATGAGATCATTTACTATGTCAAAATCATGATTTAAAATTTTCGGACCCAGGATGTCTAACTGCTTGCATAATCGACCTTCAATCATCACAGAAATCTAGAATTCAACTTAACTGATTATCTTACATCAAACTATCAAAATTTCAACTTGGTCACCCATGGTCAACTCATGGTCAAATCAGTCAAACTTGGTCTCCAAGACCTCTAAATAATGCAGAACGCATTCTTAGATGTGCATAACCACTTCTCAAATCAATTAACATACTTCTAAACTATACAACACTAACTTTTCTTGTCAGATTTCAATTTTAATCCTGAAGGGGGCATGGTATTACACATCATTCAAAGTTTGTAAATCTAAATTTGAAAACAAAATCTTTCCTCAGTGATCAAGACAACAACCACGTCTAGTTACTGGTTCATCAAAAGTCCTCGTTGCTTGGAGAAAATCTATTATTTCTTGGGGCATGTCAGATTCATCAAGATCCATATCAATCTGGTATCCTAAATCTATTTTGTAAATTGTATCATCTTTTCGTAACCATCGGTTCATTAGCGTTATTTCCTTGGTTCTTCATAACTGATGGGTTCAGGATGTGATACCAATATGATTCATACAAGGACATTTAGGTCTAAAATTGGTCACTCACTTCTTCGCAATCATAAAGTTCAGAATCAGGCGTTTTGGCACTTTTTCGTAATCACCGGTTCATTGTTGCTATAGTTAACATTATCTCTGGTCATTCAGGACCTAAATCTTAAATCTTGAATCTTTAAATCTTTAAATCAGCTTCTGTCTCGGAATCAATTAATCTTTCAAATCAAATCAGTTTCATACATAGATTATTCTTTGAACCACTGTGCTTCGCATAGTAATTCAAAGAGGGGAAAAATTTAATACCCCAAAAATGGGCTATAGGTTCATTAACCTCGTACATCTTCAATTCGAACGAAATTGACACCAAAGTCCTAACCTAAGGCACATCTGCACATTATCAAATCATAATTGATTTTATCCTAAATTCTGCATCGGGGAATATTCTTAGCAATATTCCTATTTATTCTAATTATCTTTAATTTAATAATTATTTGGCGATAAATCTTATTTATCCTAAAGTTTGATTAATTGAATATTCTGAATATTTAATTAATTAGATTTAATACTGTCACTTAATTATTTAATTAGATTTAATTAAATTATTTTTAAATTGTATTATTTCATTTTGACAATAAATCTAAAATCTTATGACTAATTGATTAAATTCTTATTTAATTAATTCATGTTAGTTGTCAATATTTAATAATATAGTTTTTGAATAAAGTTTGATTTAATAATTGATTAACCCATAAATCAATTGTTTTAATTCAAAAATTAGTTAAGTTGAGAATAAATCAATTTATTTTTAAATTAATTTATAAATAAATCATGCACAATCAGAAAAGTAGGCAACTAGAAATTAACAATCAATTTTAAAATTGAAACTCAACATCTGGTGATGAGTTGAAATTTGATCTAAAACTCTATTTTGAGATAAAAACTGCTTTTGCATGATTTTTGTGAGTTAATTATTCTTAATTTCTTGATAACTAAAAAATCAACCTGAGTTTATCAAGAGTGATTTATGGCTTTTCTCTTGCATCCTCAAAGCCCTGGATTTCTATAAAATCAAGGCTCAGCTCTTCATAATGATCAACACTCGAATTTGCACAATTACTCTAGCGAATTTACAACTAAAGAACAAAGATTTTGCGACAGGCAATTTTGTGAGATCAATTCATAGTTTTTCATAGCTTTGCATATCAATTCATATAATTCTTAGATTAATTTGCATATCATTTCAATTTCATTCTAGATTAATTTCATAAAGTTTTTCATATTATTGCATACAAAACACAAAAAAATAGATTAATTTGCATTCATATTTCATTGCTCTCATCATTTTAAATCCTTCGTTTAGGTGTTGCATTGTCACTGATCTCGATTCCAATCTGAGAACATCATACTCACACCTACTAGAAGGCAGTAAATCGCTTGGTTAGCTTAGTTTCAATTATTTTGCAAGATTTTGATTTCTGCTAACCTCTAATGTTTTACTTAAGTGTTGTGTCTACAGCTAGGTACAAAATTCACACACACACACCTACACCCGTATATCCCTATCCTTGAATACTTATGCCCTAGCCTCTACATCTTGTTCCTTTTCCCTCAAATCCTCTCTCTCTCTCTCTCTCTCTCTCTCTCAATCCATGTGCTGCCCCATCTGGGTTATACTCCCTCCAACATAGTCACCCTCGAGGAATAGCATTGACTTTATGTCTCCACCTCTCTTACCCTCCTCTCTGCCTCAACTTCCCTGGCCTCTAGTTTTGAAACCATCCTCAATGCTCCATCAAGTTTATCATAAAGGGATCTAACCTTCTCCCTCAAACTACCAAAATTAGAAGTATTCATATCAACCTCCCTCCCTCCCACATCTACGTTGATGGGTACATCTTATCTATCTCCCTTTTTAAAACACCCAATCACAACATCCATAAGATTAATGTCATCCTCCTCCTCCATGTCATCATCCCCCTCTAAAGAGTTGTACCCACTATTGCTATCAATCTTCATCTCCTCCTCCTTTCTATCGCCCATCACATCCACCTCTCCTCCCCCATAGACTCATCTCATCCAACCTCCAGATTCTCCTCTACCCTAACCTATGGGGAATCTACTAGAACACTTGAAATAATATCTCTACCACCCCTATAATCCCCATTACCACCATCATCTCCATCTCCCTGTTCACTCCATCCTCCATCTCTCCCTCCATCTACCCCGCAGTTCCCTTTGTATCCTCCTCTATCCCTTCCTCCATCTCATCCTACATACCTCCTTCCATGTCCACCCCATCCATCCCTCTACCTTTGTCTCTCATTTCACTTATGGGGGTTGTCTAATCCATCATGCCATATTTTAAGAATTGATACACCTAGATCAATATAAGGAATAGGTTTATGGATAACCCACTATACATCATACTTCACAGTAGTCCCTGCATCCACCACAATGAATCTCCAATCCCATCTGAGAGGTGAAAAAGTATAAATTGTGCCATTATTGTCGCTATAGGGATCACTGATCCTAATCCTATGACATCCCCGGCACAATGAGAAAACTGAGTAGAACCAACAGGTACTACCTTGCTTTCTTTGAGTTGTTCTAGTATCATGTCTAGGAGTTGTATCTCTATAATCCTCTGGGACTGTATCATCCACCCAAACAAGTACCACTCCTAACTACACAATTAAAGATGATCTTCCTCCCCAAGGCCACATAGGGAAACCAATGTATGGTCTCCAAGTAAAGTTTATTAATGTATCTAATAAATGATGTCAATATCAAGTATGACCCACCTATCAATGCACCATTTCCTCATAATAATATGTATAAGGTTTCCATGGCTGAATAGTTGGTCTATGAAAAACATGATAAAACACAACTATGTGCTCAAAAGACCAAACCTGTAATAGTGTGACACTGCAACCCATTATACTCCATGATAGGAGATGTCATAAATATGATGATAAAACATAGTAAGTTTGCATAGCCCACAAGTATATATAGTTCCCTTAAGCCACATATTAGTCACCATCTCTCCCCACCCAACAAAAAATCCATGCCCCTCTCTTATTAGGAACCACAACCCTATATAGAAATCTAAAGTACTCATCATTGACAATCATGTCTTGCCATCTAATATCATAGTGACTAATCCCTAGGTCTATCACACTACAATCAAATAGGTCACATAGTATTTCTCTCCCTATTCAGAATGAGTACACAACCCTATCCCCTTGAATAGGAATCCATAAGATACAATAAATGTCCTTTGGTGTCACATTGCACTTTCATGTCAGTAAGTGGAAGGAAGAAGTTTTTGAGTACCATCTCTAGCACAATACAGTGATTAGGCCCCTATTTACCCTAATCTTAGGCACAAAGGTGATATGAATAAATCTTATGCTCTTTGGATGCTCTCACTCCTTGACATCTAGTATGTGTTTATAAGAGAATGTATCAGGATAAGTATCTCGAGTAATCAAGATTGAGTCTCTAATATACATATGTAAATACAATCACTTGGTTAATCCAAATGCAAGTAAAAATAATTCCAACAATGCATCTACGTTATCTCATACATCACACATGTCAAAATACATTAAATAAAGTGTATACTATCAAAGTAAACAAAATGCATTGAAACACATCATCAAATGCGATTCAATTACTATATCCTATTTGTCAGATGTTTGCATTTAGTCATTCAAACAAGTGTGTCGAGTCATTCAAGAAATTATGTCAAAGCCCTAAGGTAAGTGTGTCATTTCCATATAATAAGTGCATTGCACTATATTCAAATGTGACTCACTTAACAATTTCCTATGCTAAAATGGTTGTGTTAATTAGGCCAAATTTGTGGCAAATCATAATACAAAAGCTAGAAAACTATACTACACATGTGGCTTAATTAAAAGCCTAACCGACCTAGTCCTAAAAAAGCACACAAAACAAGAAAATCAAATGCACTAAATAATGCATATACCACTGTTAAGGAACCCTCTAGACGTTGGTATGTCTTGACCTACTCGCTGATACGCATATCATCCTCATAGCCTACCATCGCTTTGCAAACTCACTCAAAGATTCCTTCTTCTCCACTGAATTCTCCAAACCTCTAGAGTGCAAATGACCTTGAAAATGAACCCTTATCCCTATTTTTACCCCACTTAGCTCTCCTTGATAGACATGCACCCATCCCTTTTCTATTGGTCACGATGCCTTTCACCTTCCCAAGTCCATAACTTTTGTCGAGAACCTATTTTTTCTAAACTGTAAGTTACATTGCGATCATGCTCACTTTATCAACAAATTGAGCCCTTAATTAGATTTTTTGCTCAATTTTTTGAGGGGGAACCATAGTACCAAGGTACTATCACTTTTCACAGGGGCATACTAGGGCACTATTTTATTAATTATTCTTTGAAACAATGCCTCAAAATGCATCGTCTTAAAGAGGGACAAAATGTAGACACCTAAAACTAACCTTTTGCCCACGCACAACAATTTCTCTAATATTCCTCTTAGTTGATTAAACAATATTTGTTATTTAATTAATTAATGTCTTTATACTAAAGTCAAAATTCAAGTTCATATTTCTCCCTAATTCTATAATTAAGCAATTTAATCAATTATTAATTATTAAATGTCTAAATAATTATCTTCACTTATTCTTCTATAAATTAATTAAATAATTAATATTATCTGGTTATTCTCTATGTCTTCACATTAATTAAGTAATTATGTTATTTAATTAATATTTATCATTTATTCCTATTATATTTATGTAATAATATCAATTAATTCATCTATCCCTCTTGATTATTAAATAAATGTCAATTTATTTAATTTACTAATTATTCTTCTCATAAATAAATCAAGTTTTATTTATTTATTTATATTCTCCATGTGCAATCAAATGAATTTGTTTATTTATTTAATTGGACTTATTCTTCTAGTTCTAACTAATACTAAGTTTCAATCTACTCTTCAGTCAACTTTCCTAACTCCTCAATCATATTTCCTGACTAATCCATTTATTAAGTCATCTATCCAATATATTTACTTCTGTGGTCAATCTATTTAGTCCTCTGACTAATCTATTATGTTGACAATCTAATAAATTGTCTAATCTATTCACTTCACTCTCTAATCAAACATGTTAACATATCAATCAATTCCCTTGACAATGCAATCAATTGAGTTCGCTCTCCAATCAATTTGAGTTCAACTCTATGATCACAATTAATCAATCTCATCAATCATAGAATCCTAATTGAAATCCTAAATTTCGATAAATTGAGAGCTTATTCTCATAATTTGCAACTACATACTTTGAATTCTTATGTTGTCCAAGTGAGAAAAAGTTGAGAGCCCACACATTTGCATCAAGAAGGAGAAGAGCAAGGGAGACTTAAATATGGTTTGCATATTGTTGTTTTGAATTGATTTTATTATTTATTATTATGTATGTATTTCCTTGATTATCTACTTTCTCTCTTGCATGTAAGGTATTATTTATAACTTTTAAGCTTTGTGGTGGTCTAATCTTGTTGTTGTAAGCTTCCATATCTTGAATCTAATCCCTAATCTACATGTATATCTGGAAGATGGAAATATGACAACCTAGGATACATAGGAAAGAGTATTTGAAGACCTTATAGGAGAATGTTGTGCATTCCTTTGCATAAGATGATTGTGGCTTATAGTTTAGGTTATAATGGCCATGTACCATGAATATTACAGTAAAATGTTTTCATGTCTCCAAATGTTCTTTTGAAAAAGTTATGATGTGTTGATTGGATGACCTTAAGGCTGACTATCAGGAATAGATTGGATAGGATCAAAGAATCCTTTGAATGGATGTCTTAGATTATATGACTTGGTGGACATGATTAGATGGTTTATGAAGTGTTGCGGTCTAGATATCATTGTTGGATTGCTCTACATGTGAAGAGAAGTTATCACAAGTGCAATATTTTTTTTTTTGTTGGCTTCTGGTCGACACAACTATTTGTGGTGACTATATTTGAGTATTATTGGACCAAATATCAGATGAGGAAAGACTTAAGATGTTTATAATGATCATGTTGTGGTGTGGTGTGTTTCACACGGTGTTGTGTACTTTGGAGAATGATTATTGAGCCAACTGGTAATGTGTTTTAATGTCTTTCTAAATGTTACTTTTGGGAAAAACTTTGGAGGATGATGTGATGCATATACCTTGATCATATCATTTTGCGAAGACTTATTATGATGCATTTGGGTCCCCTTTATCTCTTGGAGTGGACCACATTTAATATTTATGCTCATGATGGTTGACTTTGCATTAAAATTGCTTATATTTTTCATGGCTGACCTTGTTGAGTTTCCCGATGAAAAAATCACTATATATATATATATATGTGTGTGTGTGTGTGTGTGTGTGAAAATAGATAGGTAATGCAAGAGATTATGTTTAGGTATTTGAAAATTTCTATGGATCAATTGTGAATGCAAAGTAATGCAGATAAGGAAGAGCATAAGTATGAATTGCTAAATCATACAAATAGGTTACAAAAGATGATCAAGAGATCCTACATCTTTTCATTTCATATTTTATTTGTGCCTACTAGAAGGCTATGCACTTTTTTTAGTATCCTTGTGCATATTCAAATTTGTTGTGCAAGTTCTCTTAGGAATAGTGAGTTATTTGGTAGTGTGTCCAAACATCAAGGATATCGAGTTCCTTGGCTTCTGACCTAAAAATTTGTAATCAATTATTTCATATAGTGAGTTAGATTCTCATTGTGGTTTTTCCCACACTATTTTTTTATGTAAATGTAGTATTCATATGTGTGTGCTTTTGTTTCTATATATTTGGTTGATAATTAGTTGGGTCAATAACAAGTAATTGAGAATTGTGGTATAAGTACTAAATATTTATTTATGTTGATTCACCCTCGTCTCATCATCCAAAGGTATTCAACAATTGGTATCAAAGAGAGGTTCATATAGAAGAAGCTTAACTACTTGAGATAGATCAAAGATGGCTAATGATCATGGAAACAAAGTACCTAAGTTTGATGTACAATTTCTACTTTTTAGAAGGAGAGAATATAATCACATTTGGACTCTATGCAATATGGAGTTCTTGATGCTATCATAAAATATTATGTTCCTCCGGCGTCTAGTGCTCCTTCTAAACCATATGAAATCAAAGAACGTGAGAACAATGTAAAAACTAGGAATGTTATTATCAGTGTTTTGGGTGATTTAGAATTGATAAAAGTCATGGGTTGAGAAACTACATTTGATGTCTAGGAGAAGCTTGGAAACATATATGAAGGAGATAGAAAGATCAAGAAAATTAAGTTGCAGAATATGAAACACAAATTTGAGACTCTAAAAATGTCTGAGGATGAGAACATTGAAGGCTACTTGTATTGGGTGAATGAAATTGTTAGTTTAATTAGAGGCTCTAGTGGAACCTTAGAGGATAATATAGTGTTATTGAAGGAGATGAAAACTATGACGAAGACCCACAAAAACTTGTTGACCGTCATTGAATATAATCATGATATGGAGAAATATATTTTGGATGAGATTTATGGTTTTGTCACTAATTTTGAGTTATTTATACTTGAAGAGAATCAATATAAGAAGAAAAATGTTTCTTTCAAGGTAATTAAGAAAAGTAAAGATGAATCCAATCTGGATGAAGAAGAAAATTTTGTTAGAATATTGAAGAAAGGATGTAACAAATATAAAGGTAAGTTACCCTTTAAATGTTTTACTTGTGGAAGGATGTGACACTATACTTATAAATGTCCTTTTAGGGAAGATAGCAAGAAAGCTAATGATGATGAAAGGAAAAATAATTACAAAAGATATAACAAAAATGCTAGGACTTATAAGAATAATAAGAGTGAGAAAAGTTTTTTTCTCTATAGAGTCTCATTAATTAAAGGATGAAGATGGAGATGATTCAAATGATGAATTATTGTTCTTGGATATGAAGGAGAGTGACAATGATAGATCTAGAAGTTAGAATACTACAAAAGAAACTATTAAGATTACTATGCATGCAAAAGAAAAATCCAAATCATGGATCATCGATTCCAGTTATTCAAATGACATGATAGAAAATAGAAGAGTTTTTATAGAACTTAAAAAATATGATGGAGGATTAGTCACATTTGTTGTTGAAGGATGAACACCTATATGTGGTAATTAAACTATTTCCATTCATAGAGAGCATGAGGCTAGTGATGACTATAATGTTAAGGGTTTAAGGAAATTTCTTTTAAGTGAGAGTCAATTATATAGTAAAGTATTTGAGGTTATATTTCATGGAGGTAGGTGTACAAAATCATGAAAGATTATAGACAAATTATTGTAGAAGGTATGATAAATGGTAATATCTGTTATGTAGAGAAGAAAAATGGACACAATTGCTCTTTGTCACTAACAAATGAATGTTGTTTATGACATAAAATAATGGGACATGTGAACTTTAACAATTTGACGAAGACTAGTTCCTCTAAAGTTGTAAGAGACATGCCAAATATTATTGGGCCTTCTAACACTATATGAAGGGAATGTCAGATGGGAAAGAAAACTAGGAACAAATTCAAGAAAAAAGAATATTCAACCATAAGGCCTTTGGAGAAAATACATATTGATCAATGTGGACCTACAAGAACAAGAGGAATCAATGGTGAAAGGTACTTCATATTAATTATTGATGACTATTCTAGAATGAAATGAGTGACTTTTTAAAGAGAAAATTTTGAGGCTCTACATAGATTTAAAATTCTCAAAAATTTTGTTGAGAAAGAAGTGGATGCTAAAATTGATTTTTTGAGATCTAATAGAGGACGATAATTTTAATTTTATTAGTTTGATAGATTCTATCAAAATCATGGAATTAGAAGATAGTTATGTACTCCTTAAAATCCACAAAAAAATAAAGTTGTTGAAAGGAAAAAGAAATATTGTTGAGATGGCTAGAACAATGTTGAAGGATGTTAATCTACCTAATGTATAATGGATAGATGTTGTGCACACTATTTTCTATCTTCTTAATAGGGTACATATCAGAAAAAATCTGTTGAAAATTATCCCTATGAGCTATGGTTTGGAAATGCACCTACAGTCAAAATTTTAAAATCTTTGGGAGTAAATGCTATATCAGAAGAGATGAAGATGATCTTGGAAAGTTTTATACAATATCCGTTGGGGGTATCTTCTTGGGAAACTCTACTACAAGAAAGGCACACTGACGTTGTAATACGAGGTTGAAGAAAGTAGTGAAAAGTGTGTGAAAAGTGCAAATGTCCGAGTAAACGAAGAAGGGAGCCAAACTACTCTTGAACCTAAAATTGAGTTAGAAGAGATTCCTATTACTCCCACAAAAGAAAAGAAAGATCCAGAAGTTAGTGAAGGATTAGAGGAAGAAGAAAAATAATATGAATAAATACCAAGGGCACCTACTAAATATTTTCATAGGGATCATTTTGAGGATCTAATCATTAGAGATGAGGATAAATGTGTTTAGACAAGAAGGAAACTTGTTGAGACAAGTATATAACCAAACTCTTGTTTCCTATCTATAATGAAACCAAATAATTATACAAAAGAAATCAAGGATGAATGTTTGATGAAAGCCATGAATGAAGAGATAAATCTTGTAAATAAGAATCAAACATGGGAATTTATACCTAAACTGGTCCAAACAAAATTATAATTGAAACTAAGTGGGTATTCTAGAACAAGTTAAATGAAGATGGACGAGTCACTAGAAACAAGGCAAGATGGGTATATGATGAATATACAAAAGTTGGGAATAGATTTTGAGGAAACTTTTGCTCCAATATCTATCATGGAATCCATTCAAATGTTTCTTGCATTTCTTCTTACAAAATTATAAAAGTATATTAGATGGATGTGAAGTTTGTATTTTTGAATGGAGAGATAGAAGAAGAATTTTACATAGAAAAATCAGATGGTTTATATTTATGAAAATATTTAAATATGGTCTATAGACTAAAGAAGACATTGCATTGACTCTAGTAGGCCCTTAGGGCTATTACGACAAATTGTATAGCTATTTGATACAATAGAAATCCAAGAAAGGTACGAGAGATAGGAATATTCACTTTAAAATTGAAGATGATAAGTTTTTGGTAGTAATTATATATATTGGTGACATTATATTTGGAGGTGATGACAATGCTTGCAAGACATTTGCTGAATAAATGCATAAACAATTTGAAATGTGTAGGATTGGTGAAATGCCTTTTTTTCTTAGTCTTTGAGTTATGTAGAAGGAATATCATATTTTCATTTATCAGAGAAAGTATGTAACAGAAATATTGAAGAAGTTTAGAATGGATGACTCTAAATGAGTTGTAACCCCTATGGCTATTGATTGTCGATTGAGAAAGGATGATGGAGCTTTCAAGATTGATTAGAAATTGTATAGATCTATGATAGGTGGACTATTGTACTTAACTACTTCAAGACCATATATTATGCACACAATTTTCTTGGCTGCTAGATATCAAGCCAGTCTGAGAATACTCATGAGGTGGTAGTAAAAAGGATATTTATATACATAAAAGGAACTTTGGGTTTTGGCTTGTGGTGCAAAAGGGATGGTGATTTCTCATTGAAAGCTATTATTGATGTTGGACTGGGCCAGATGCATTCATGAAAAAAGATGTACAAGTGGTGATGCATTCTTTTTAGGAGATAAACTGGTCCCTTGGACAAGCAATAAAAAAGATTTAATTTCATTATCTATTGCAGAGACAGTATATTGCAACAACATCTTGCTGCACTCAAATAATTTTGATGAAGAAAACTCTTGACGATGTGAAGGTAGTATTTTTATGAAGCCATTCCAATAATATGTGATAGCACTAGTGCCATTAATGTTTCAAAGAATTTGGTGATTCACTCAAAGATACAATACATTTATATCTAGTAATACTTCTTATGGGAGAAAGTTGTTGTGAAGGAAGTCAAGTTGGAGTATGTACCTACTAAGGAATAAATTATGGATATTTTCACCAAGGCTCTAGCTAAGAATAATTTTGAGTATCTTGGACAAAAGTTAGGGATTATTACCCCTCCTTTTTCAAACTATATGCATAAGGAAGGTACATCTTTCCAAGAGGATAATATTTGGCTATATTTGTCTCCTAGAGTGATGCAATGGCTACTCTTAGGGGAAGTAGTAAAGGTAGTTGATTGCTAAAAATGTTGTTGAGATTTCATTTACCTAACAGGGGGACTTTTTTTTAGAGCAGATATATTTTTAAACTACAGATTGAGGATGTTGGTTGCAAAATGAGAGGGGGAGACAAATTATTTGATGCCCTTTGTCCTTGATGTCAAAGAAGGAGAAGGAAGTTTATGTTTTTTTATTCTTTGTTGTTGTTTCCATTAATGAAAAAGGTGGAGATTATTAGCTATATGATCTATGTTGTCATTTATGTCAACTCTAATAGTTGCATTGATCGCAACTAGTTGTGGCTGAGAAGTTGTTCAATTTGAGAATGAGTTTGGATTGCATTTGATGAAGAGTTATGATGTGTAGGAAAGAGTAATTAAAGGTTAATATATGTTTCACATTGAGTATTTAGATGATGTTCTATTGTTATGATGATAACACTAGGACAATATGAGGTATATCTAGAAGATGAAATCATGACAAGTTGGAATATACAAGAAAGAGTATTTTAAGACCTCGCGGGAGAATGGTTTGCATTCCTCTAAATGAGATGATGATAAATTATGGTTCTATTTATAAAGCCTATGTACTATGAATGCATTGTTGTGTTTTTACATCCCCTACTATTCTTTTGAAGAAGTTATTATGAACCAATTGGCTAGCAGTAATGCTAGATGTCAAGAATGGATTGGATAGGCTTAAAGAATGATCTACATGGGTAGCTTAAGGTTATATAGTTCAGTAGACATGGTCAAATGGTTTGTGCAGTATTTTGATTTAGATATATTTTGTTAGATTGTTACCTAAGTGGAGATTTAATGTCACAAGTGCAATATTGTTGTTTGTGTTGACTTTTGGGTGACTTAGTTGTTTGTGGTGACTATATTTGAGTCTTATTAGTCTGGATATAGAATGATGAAAGAGTTAATATGTTTAGAGTGATTGTGTCATGCAATGTTATGCTTCACATGATGTTGTGTGCTTTAGAGAATGATTATTGAGTCAAATGGTAACATATTTTAATGCCTTTCTAAACATTACTTTTGGGACTGACTTTGGAGGGTGGTGCAATGTGTGCACCTTGATCATATAATTTGGGGAAGACTTCTTGTGATGGATTTGGGTCCCCTTATCTATTGGGATGGACCACATTTAGTATTTATGCTCATGATGATAAAATTTATGTTGGCAAGAGATATTGCTCTTGAGTGTTTATATTTTGTCATTGATGTCAAAAAAATGCATTCCACATATTTGCATATCATTTTTTTTTATCATATTTATGGATTGAAGACAAATTTGGCTATGTACAACATAAACAAGAAAGTTCATAGGTTTCAGGGAATGGTTTGGTACAACAAACCAGTTTTGTATTTTGAGGTGTGAACCTAGGAGAATCTTAATGAAGGTATACTCTATCATATTCCATCTTCATATCTCCTAATGTTATCATTTGATCGATTTATGAGGTTTTGTGTATCACTTTCCTAGTTAACTGTGAAGAACAATGATAAGGTACAATAAATCTTTGTGTAATCCTATCAGACCAATTTGGAAATTTATTTTTGAGTTTGAGGTTGATGAGACGACATGGGAAAATGAATTGATGTAGTTACTTGAAATCAAAATTAGATTTCAAATGCAGATTAAGCTGACTTACCACATGTTATATTATTCTTGTAATATGTTTTGGAGGTTGACCTAGTTGATGATTTAATTGTCGAAGTGGATTTATAAGCTCGATGTATTTGATCATACTAATGGATGCTATAGATGTATGCACAATGGTTATTATGTGTTGACATGCAAAGAGAATAAGGGTAATATGAAGTGTATTGATTTGTTATTTTGAGCTTAATTGGAACTGTATTGACATATGTTGATGCTATTCATCAGTTCATTCAATCAGTGAATTATTGTCCATATTTTGTAAAGGAAGTAAGCCTTCCTCAGGGTTTTAATCCTTATTATATTTGAGTAGTAAGCTCTATTCCTAAATGCATGTGCATTCCACTTTTTTACTTAAACCTTTAACATGGTTATTTACTTTTGTTGAGTAAATCTTGTGGGTTCCATCCCTACTATGGTTTTTCCCTTACCCAAGTTTCCACACAAAAATCCTTGTGTCATGGTGTTGTGATATTATGGATGTTCATTATATGTTGTTGTACTTTACTTCTTATTACATGTGGTTTATGGTTTAAGAATTAGATCATTAAGGTTAAAGATCGTAGAACATTGATTCAGTCCCCCTCTCAGTGTTCCTTATTCCAACACTTTGTACTAAAATTGCTTATATTTCTCATGGTTGACCTTGTTGAGGTTTCTGATGAACAAATAACTATATATACGTGTGTGCGAATGGATGAGTAATGCAAGAGATAGTTTGTGAGATATTTGGAAAGTTGTGTGGACCACTTGTGAAGACAAAGTAATGTAGATAGGAAAGAGCAAAAGTGTGAATTGTTGAATCAGACATAGAGGTTACAAAATCTAATTAAGAGATGCTACATCTTTTAATTTTATATTTTCTTTGTGCCTTCTAGAAGGTTGTGCAGTCTTTTAGCAACTTTATGTAGATTTGAATTTGTTGTGCAAGTTCTCTTAGGAATAATGAGTTTTGTAGTAGTGTGCCTAAACATTAGGGACAATGAGCTCCTTGGCTTCTAGCCTAAAACTTTGTAATTAATTATTTCATACAGTGAGTGAGATTCTCACTGTGGTTTTTTCCACATTGAGTTTTCCATGTAGATATAGTGTTAATGTGTGTGTGCTTTCATTACTATATCTTTTGCTAATAATTAGTTAGATCAACAACAAGTAATTGAAAATTGTGGTAGAATTGTTAAAAATTTGTTTATCTTGATTCACCCCCTCCATCTTATCATCTAGAGGTGTTCAATAGATTTATCTTCAAGTGATGAGAAAACAATTTCCAAGTCATCCCAAAATTGTGCATCGTCATTTTCGGCACCGATTTTCTCCTAGGTTAAGGTTGTCCTTAGATTTTTCCCCTTGTTTGGGTCTCTTGGATAGAGGGCTTCTTGGTCCTTTATGAAGTACTCTTATTAATGAATTTTAGGTGTTGGGGATGAATTCATCTCCACTTGAACCTTTGAATAATATTTTTATTGAATGGTTTTGCTATCTTGTTTAGTGTCAAATAAGAAGGGGAGATCCTCGAGGAAACAATTAGGTTCCTCTACTCTACTATGTTATGGAGAATATCCATTATTTTGGCCTAATTGGGGCCCAACATCTTCCTTTTATGTGGGGCCTTGAGACTTGAGCACATACAAGCTCTCATGAGTTTTTTACTGTGATGCATCCCAACTTTGTCTACTTGATTTAATTGATCTTGATATTATGGTTCCACCTTTGAATAGGGAGACGTTGTTGATCATGGAACTCTAAGAAGACCGAGCTCTTTCAAAAAAGGAGAAATGATCTTCTTTTTTAGATATAGCTTGTCTGCAAGTGAACCTTTTTGATGATTGAATATGGCCTTCTACATGCCACCCAACTGTTGGTTGGGCAACTAACTCCACCTCTGGACTTTGCATGTGACATTGTAGAAGAATTGTCCACAGTGCCTTAACTTTTATTCTTCAATTACCTCCATTTTGTGCTAGAATTAATGTAATAGCTCTTAGAGGTTTGAAATATTACAACCTTCTAAAGGACAAGACTAAGCACTAGTCCACCTAAAGGAAATTGATAGTTCTAGTCCATGATTCACTTCATGTAGAGTCATATATGCATGTAGCTTTACTAGGTGTGCTAATTGCCTCTTCTAAGCATGATAAACCAAATAATGCAGTAGATCTTTTGTTATGAATATCCAAAAAGGTCCCACCTGGCGTGCAAAATTTTTTTATTGATCCCTAAGAGGCCCATGCCTAAATAAGGGTAGTTGGGCAGTTTCATAGGTATGTGACCTAGTGTGCACCATGAAACAACCTCTATGATTTTAGAAGATGACTCTTCATTCTTTTGGTTTGGAAAGTGGAAGAAAGTATTCCTCAAAGTAGAGCCTAGGAAAAGGGGGTGATGCACCAATGCAAAGCTTTTGCAACACTTCAAAACCTCTTTAGAAAGCTTTTGTAGCATCATGAAATATTTGAACTCAAGGATCTATCACCTTCTTAAGAGTAGGTACAATGTACCACAAACCCTTCATTGTTAGCAAGGAGAAAAAAACACATGAAGTAAATAAGACATAAAGTGTAATGTTCATATCCTAACTATGGGAAGAACCTACATGGATTCAAATAAAGACATATTTTTTCAATGGGGACGTATGACTTTTCAAGAAGAAAGACACGATGTTATATAAATATTTCCAAACTAGATTAGAACCAAGCACAAAGTACAACATTCAAGTTCCAAATGTAAATAGTTCATATTGGAGCTTGATATAAGTGCATACATCCAAGATTTCACAATAGTTAACCATTTTGGGAAATCAACTACAATTGGTACAATTCATCTTATATTCTAAAAATATGCAGAGTAAGATGCATACATGTGTAGACACGTATAAATGGCCTATTGCTCTAACGTTGTGACATTACTAATATTCCTCTATAATTTATTTAATAATTTTTATTATTTAATAAATTGTGTCTTTCTACCATATTCTAAAGTCAAAATCATCATTTTTACTTAATTCTATAATTAAGTGATGATAATTAATTACTTTAAATTATTAAATGCCTAATCACTATTTTGTCAAATATCCATCTACAAAGTAATTCAATAATTAAATATTATTTAATTATTCCCCATGTCATTTGATTAATTAAATAAACCATATTATTTAATTAATATCCCCTCTTTCTAATTATTGCATTTATGTAATAATTTAATCAAATTCCTCTCACCAATAAAATAAATTATATTTATTTAATTAAAATTGATTGTTCTTCTCTCATAAATAAATATTATTTATTTATTTATTAATTGTCACATGTGCAAGTAAATAATTCTTTTATTTATTTAATCATGATTTATTCCTCCAAAGTTAACTCATATTGACTTTTAGTTCACTCCATAATTCCCTCTCCTAACTATTCAATCCACATTGCTAATTCCTCCCTCAACAATGAGTTAAAGTCTTCAATCAATTTAGTCTTCTAATCCATACAATTAGTTGACTTCTCCATGCATTCAGTTAACTCGCTAGTCTATTTTGTTATCTCACTAGTCCATTCAAGTCATCTCTCCAATCTATTTGTTGAAAGATCAATCAATCCCCCAATCAAGGTAGTTAAGCAGAGTTGAACTCCCACTCACTTTGAGTTCAACTCCACCATCACAATCATTCAACCCATCAACCAAACATTCTTGATTTCAAAACCCCTAAAATCTTATTAATAGAGAGCCAAACCTTTGATTTTGGTAACCTCAATTGCTTTGAATTATGATGCTGGCACGATCTTGAGCTCAATTATGAGAGCCCACATTGCATGAGAAGAAGAACACCAACAAAGGATTTTATGGCTTGCATATTCATGTTCTTAGAATGGTTTCATATTGATTATTATTTGTGCTTATTGTTTGTCTTACATTCTTTCTTGATTATTGTGAATACTAATTGTGCTAACAATCTCTTTGTGGTTGAGATTTGAGGTTATTGCAGATTTCTACATTGATCCCCTATTGCCCGATTACAACATGATCCATAAATTTCTAGGATAAGTGGAAGACAAATAGATCAACATAAGAAAATATGACCTATTATAAAGATTATCAACACATAACACATTCATAACAAGAAAAATAAAGACTAAAATTGCAGTCTCAATACTTTATTAAGAGAAAACATGCTAGGGACAAAAAGCAAGTTACACTTACAAATGTTAAAGAATGCATCCCTTGTTGAGCATAGGGAATTTATAGAAAGATAAACAATGGGTTATTTTTTAGCCAAGAATTGAAGAGTTTGTACTATAAAAACTATCCTCTGAGAGATATCTTTTTACAATATAGACCAAGGTTTTCATAGATTGATCCCTTGATTTTACATGTTGACCACGTGGTCATTTAATTATAACAATGGTTATAACCACCTCCATGCCAATTTTCTTTTACATCATTTATCTTTATGCCTATGGCATGGGTGCTCATTGTGCTTTCTTTAACTGAACCACCATAATGGGAAGACAACTTACTAATTTCCCTTGCGACAAATGATCTTCTTCAACCACATGACACCATCCTTCTTTTAAAATTGATCCCACGATGTCCTTTGAAAAAGATCTTTATCTTGTATTGTGTGGGGCCAAGTTGTTTGAAGCATGCGAGTATGTTGACACACGTTGTGTAGGTGAACACTCTTTAAAAAAGTTATGTGATAGCACCTTCAAGTTTTGCTATGCTGCCATGTGTCCAAGGCGTAGGTCTACGAAGAATCATCAAATTTGAAAACTTGAATGAGCATGCGATGCTGCCAAGTGCTTGAAGCAAGGAAGAAAAGGGAAGACCTTGGTTGTGGAAATTTTTTAAGTTGGGAAAGCTGATTGCTAGAGGAAATGTCCACAATAACGTAAAACAAACAATGTGTTTTGAATTAAGTAATGCAAATAAAACCCTATTCACACGACCTCCATTTTTTTTATAAAATCTATATTTTTTAGTTAACTCTTTCTATGGAAATAATTTAAATATCTTCTCAAAAAATTAATTTAATTGATTAAAACTAAAATAAACCAATTGATAAAAATTTAACTATTTTTTTATTAATCAAATTTTTTTTAAATCTCTCATCACCACAAAAACTAAATTCCATGATCTCGTAAGGGAGTTTGAGTTTCATAGATGGTCAAAATGACTAGACTTTTGGTAATGCGACATCCACCACTAACAAGACAGATTTTGCTAGATGGAATTGGAGAACAACGATAAGAATTATAATAATTTTTAATGGCACATCATAGTAAGTGAGGGAATTACATAATTTTTAAAAATATTATATATATGCTTTCCAAACATAAAATTTTGGTACTAAATTTTTAGTTTAGTAATAAAAATGAAAAAAAATATTTTTATTATTTTTGAATAAATCAATAAAAAATAAATAAATACTATTTTAATAATCATTTAAAATAGAAAATTTAATAAAGCTATAAGAATTTTGTTAAAAAGTTTTAATTAATTAACTTATTGAAAAAATAAAATTCAATGAATGCATAAGTCTCTGCAGACCTTAGCAGAAACTAATAATTTATTTTTATTACACAGTATATATATTTCGTTTCGGGTTGCGGGGGAAGGAGCTGCCATGGATGAGAAAGTGGAGTCAACAGTGAAGGCACTCTCCCCTTCTGCAGTGTGTGACCTCCTCTCCACTGGGGTAAGCAAGATATTTCTTTTCCGCTTTGCATTCTTTCTGTTACATATGCAAGTCCAGACCTTTCCACGACAACCTTTCACTTTTATTCACAAGCTAATCCACAGCATGGGCGTTTGACGAATTTTTTTCTGCTTAAAAATGGAAACATGATGTTTAGATTCAATGTTTAGGTCTGTTTGGAGTTGGGATATATTGGCTAAACCAGAGGGAGTTCTGTTTTCTAGCGCATTTATGATCACACCTTGTTGCCATATATATATATATATATATATATATATATATATATATATATATATTGATTGTTTTGGGTCTCAACAACAATTTTAATACTGAGCCAACTTTTTCGACTTGCCTTCAATGAGTAGTATGGTTCATAAAAACTATCCCTGATGAGCTTTGAACGATGCATTTAGCATTCATTGCATTGGCTGATGCTCACAGGGGTGAAGTGGTGGGATTAAAACTGGTGAGCTTAATCATTGTCCGAGTGGAGCTTGTCCCTGAAAATACTATCCGTTTTTCTGGTTTATCCCTTTCTCATAGGTTAAGTGCATGAATAGCTGGCAGGATTGATTGTAAGGAAACCTAAAATTATTCAATTTTACAAATTCTCACTAGTCATTTTAATATCGAATTCTTGATTAGTATTTATTTGAAAATATTATCGCATTTTCCCAAGAAACCAAATGTACACGAAGTGGGCAGATTAGCAAAAATAAAGTAACAGAGATCGAGGCAAATCTCCATTTTTCAAATGTTTCAGATGTTCAACTGTGACTTATTTTTGGGACAAAAATGGAAAAATGTTTAAATATTCCTAATAGCTAGCACTGAGTCATTTCAATATCTATGAGGATTTTATTTGGATTTTGCTTCAGATTTTTTAGTATCGGTTTTCTTTGGTTTTTCAAGTAGCTGACCTTGCCAGTTTTATTAGGTTATAGTTTTTACAAATGTTGATTTTCAGTGAGCAGGGAAAATCACACTTATAGGTTCTTTATTATCAAGGTCATTGTAATATTCTGGGTGCATATGTGATCTGATAGCATCTCGACCATCTGACAGTTTCATCACATTAATATTGTAGAGGTTTCCTGTGCCGGAATCTGGATAATGTACCTTATTTACAAATGTTTCATAAAAAGAATTTTGAGTGTGTGTTGAAAACTTAAAGGCACCAGTGACTCAAAACATTTTCTTACCATATATGACACTTATCACTTGTTTTCTTTTGAGGACTTTGTTTGCACGCTATTACAAAGCTCTTATGGGTCTTAATGATGTTGGGAACAATCCTTTCTCAAATGGGGCTCTTTGCATTTAAAGTGTTGGCCTAAAGCTGGTTTTTGCTTATTACTGTCAAACGTTTTCCTTTTATTTGAGTCCACGTGTAGTTGGCATAAAATGATTTTGTAATGTTTCATTAAATTGTTTGTATCTGACTATGTATTATTTATTGTTGGCTTCTAGGTAGCTATTAGAAGGCAATTACTAGTAGTTGTCAATGGTTATGTTTTGCCTGGCAATTGTTGAGTTTTTCAAATAGGTTTCTCATAGTTAGGAAAAGTATTCTAATCTTTCATTGATCATTCCTAGTCTACTTCTTTGTAAGAACTCCAATGAATAAAGATATATTTTTGTTAGTCTATTTGGTAGTGTTAATGTTTGTAGCTTCAGTCGTATGATCATTTAGAATACATATAATATATGTTGATTAATAATAATATATTATATATATTATATTATTATATTATTATCAAGGTTACATGGAGACGGGAAACTTGGATGTCTCTAGTACTGGTACGGCTATTTAGAAAATTTAGGAGACGGGGGTACTTGAAGACGACATTTAAAAAAAATAAATATAATTTAATAATTTCTAGGAAATACCATAGATTCATAACATAGTGCTTTGAAAACAAGAACAATGAAAAGTAATAAGTATGAACATTGAACATTAAAACTTTAAAGAGTCAAAGAGTAATACTAAATGGTAATGTCATATTAATATAGAGTCAAATAGTTAAAAACTCACATTGCATATCTCATAGTCATATCTGATTACTGAATATCACATATGATCATCATCATATCAGATTAATAATCACTGAGATTATCATTACATATTGAAATTTGAAATTCAAACATATATAGTTTGATGCAAAATTGCTGATATGCAAACAAAAAACTTAGAACTGTAAAGAAAAATCATAAATCTATCTAGTGTCATCTACTCCTCAAGGCTGTGATCATAAAAAAAACATTAAAATGAGGGTCAAAATACATAAAATGACTTAATGTTATATTTTAAATTTGTTTTTAAATTAGGAGACGGGGGGGAGACTTCATTTTTTGGAATTGGAGACTTGGATTCTTCGGGAGACTTCGCCATGAAGTCTCTAGCCATTTTTGAAGACTCCGGAGATGTGAAAAGTCTCCGAGACGTGTCTCCGTCTCCGAGACGCATCTGGAGGGGGGAGACAGGTTTCTGGGTAACACCGATTATTATTAATCATATAAAATTTAAATATTAATCTATTATATTATTCTAAATTAATAATTGATTGATGAAACATAAGAAGATTGATTAAATTATAATTAATGGGAAGAGGCATGTCCTTTCAAGGACAAAGGACATGCCTCTCCAAAGGCATATATATATAAAAGGACATGCCTCTCCAAAGGCATATATATATAACATAATGTTATTCAATTTGAGAACACATAGAATTCCAATAATGCAAGTATTAGATTGAATCAGACTTGATCATATATATTAAAATATAAAACAATACCTCAAACCTGCAAAACAACAACATGATATCAGAGCAAAGCCTGGGAGTTTATATTTTGCAGGGTTGTTAACTTGCTTTATAAAATAAAATCTGCCAGTACATACCAAGCTGCGGTACAACGAATGAATAGTTACCTGCATGTTTCTATGGTAACTCTAAACGAGTGTTTTAGTTCCTTGAGTCATGAGTATCGGGTGGTATTGAATTATTGGTGCTGAAATATACATCCAGAGCCATGGAAATCAGCAGACATTTCTTCTCAAACGAGCATTGTTGTGAATCGATAATTGGTTATCATCGGTTCCAAGTGGAAATCAACATCGAATATATTTCACAATCAGCAATACTACATTGTAGGGAAGAATATCCAATAAGATGATTGGAAAATACGAGTTATTGGCATACAAATTGTATTAGAGGGGCGATTAAATGACACTGAGCAGACAACTAGATATAGATGCTCTTAATATAGGGGTATTGAAGGTCTCGCCAATGGTCACTATTCCGTAATGTTGAGAGACAACCAAAGAAATAAAGGGAAGGAAGCCAAGGCATTGTTAAGGCCAGATCAGATTTGTATATATCGATTTATCTGCAGGTGACAATAAATAAATAATGGAAAGTGCGACAGGAATTAAGGATCGAAGAGGTAGCCCCAACGTCTATACATACGCCTAGGAGATGGTTTCTCTTGGGATGGTATTACTTGAATAATCGTTGAAGGTTAAACATTCCCGAGGATCTAAACAAGCATTAGTCTGCGTTTCGAGAGGCATGATGACAATACCATCATTTGAGATTAAGATCACGTTAACAACAAACAAAGAGACCAAATTCAATAGTTGCTAGTTTGGGAGACTAGACACAATGAAAGAGTGTCGACTTACTTAATGTTGCTGTTACAATTGATAACAAATAGTTAAGCGAAACAATAGTTGAAGGACCACAATCCCATATGTCGCGGGACTATGGGCTCACCTTATGGAAAACAATATTTGAAATCTATAAAAGATAAGTATCTCATGTTTTATTAATGCACATGAATTTTTGAGTTTATAATTCATGCTATAATTTTAGTTAGTAAAATCTTGTATGCTTCTATCATTGGTATTTCTGGTCGAGATAGTTTAGTTTTATGAGCTATTTGTAATCTCTCTCTGACATACCTTTAGGACGGAAGCACAAGAAAATTGCATTCAAAAAAAAAAAAACTTGATGTTTTTAGAGGGAGTCTGACATTTCAAAAAAAGGGACAAGAGTTTGATACAAGAACTTGAGCTTCAGAGGGAGCAGATAGAGGATATGGTTAAATCAAATTTTTGATAATCTTGGTCGTATTGATTCAGAGAGAGTAGACCATATCGAGATGGACTCTCCAGTGATCAAACAATCAGATGACTATGAATCATGAATGTCTATATGGGCCCTGTGTAAATCATGAAGAAGTGACGACTTCCAAATGATTATCACTTGTATTTGTAAAAGTTATTGAAAGGTGACGATCTTACAATAAGTTGACCTTCTATTGTGATAGACATCTTATGATGACTGAAATAGATCACGATAGATTTTATCTTGCATGGTGGATTGAGTTCCTTAAACAGACTGTGACCTTCTATTGTGATAGACATTTTATGATGTCTGAAACAGATCATGATAGATGATATCTTGCATGGTGGATTGAGTTCCTTAAACAGACCATGGCCTTCTATTGTGATAGACATTTTATGATGTCTGAAACAGACCATGATAGATGATATCTTGCATGGTGGATTAAGTTCCTTAAACAGACCGTGAAATGTTCCTGTGGTAAGTATCATTGAGGATACATGTGCACATTACCTATGGACATTTTTGAGTACTTGGTGAATATCATGCGACTTGATATACTAAGGCCATTACTTTGAGTATGTGGTGAATATCATGAGACTTGATATTCTGTGGCCATTACTCCTGATATCATGAGATGATATCCAAATTGTGAGTATCTTCTGGCAAAAGATATTCTTAATCATGCCATCTTGATATTACATTGAGGTAATATCAAATCATGTGTTTATTTTTCCTAGCTAAGAGGGATTGTTGATGTTTTGTGTAGCTATGGTGAGCGTCATAAGTGTTGACATGTGAGACCACTACACATTCCGTCTGATCATCCTCCCTAGCTAAGAGGGAGTGTTAATGTTTGTAGCTTCAATCGTATGATCATTTAGAATACATATAATATATGTTGATTAATAATAATATATTATATATGTTATATTATTATATTATTATTAATCATATAAAATTTAAATATTAATCTATTATATTATTCTAAATTAATAATTGATTGATGAAACATTATAAGATTGATTACATTATAATTAATGGGAAGAGGCATGTCCTTTCAAGGACATGCCTCTCCAAAGGCATATATATAACATAATGTTATTCAATCTGAGAACACATAGAATTCCAATAATGCAAGTATTAGATTGAATCAGACTTGATCATATATATTAAAATATAAAACAATACCTCAAACCTACAAAACAACAACAAGTAGGCATTATTTATTTATATTAATTTATACAAATGCTAGTTTTATTGTTGCCTTAAAGAAGTTAGGTCTAATTCTAGATATTAATGCCCTTAGACCCCAACAATGGTGGGAAGAGACCACAATATGTTAGCACCAATAGATCAAGATCTCCAAGGCTAGTGAGGCAGAGAGAGCAAGGAATACGAGTACAAGTGGTAGCTGAAGGAATTCCATTAGTGCAACTTCAAAGTATAAGAAGTAGTTGGAGTGTAAGAGCCATAGTTGGGAGTGAAGGCGCTAAAACATTCAAATGCTACGAACAAAAATATGGAGGAAGAATGGGTGGAGGTAGCTAGACAACTTCACTTACTTGAAGATGCATGCAAGTTTGGTTGAGGAAATAACTGAATCCTTTGAGTGTGAAATGGAGTTAGAGTATTATTTTGGTAAACAAAGAATAGGAAGCAATATGAGAGCATTTTTTGAGGGAGTGAAGAATTGTGAATCAAAGACGAACTCAAAGTGAAGACACTTTTGATTGAAGGTTGGAGCAAGAAGAGGGCAGTTTGAAGGTGGAACTAGTGGTGTCCATAATATTTAGGTCTTTAAGAGGATTGAGGATTTGGATGTGTTTGAAAGTGCCCAAGGAGCAAAGGAATGTCTTGATCAATATTTTATGAGGAGAAGAGCTCAAGTGCTACACTCACATCAAACAATCAAGAGGCAAAAATTGCCAAAATTTAGTGGAGATGAATCTAAAGATCCTCTAAGATATTGTAGAACTTAAATTGATATATGGACAAACAAATCAACAAATGGACCAAAGATATTGATTAATTTGTTTTCTAGCCACACTATGAGGAGTGGTAATAAATTGGTTTACAAGCCTTCTTGGTACTAAGAAGTAACATGGAAAAGACTAAATAAAGCATTTGAACAGTAGTTTAAATTTTTAAGGGATGATAATTAGATCCTTGTTGAAATAATGATATTCAACAAGGTAAGCATGAGAATGTTTAAGCCTATAGCAGTAAGCTTAAGGAGTTGCTCAATTGATTGGAAAGGGAACCAATGGATGAACAAAGAAATGAAGATTTATTGAAGGTTTGATACCTTCACTTCAAAAGAAAATGAATATATTTCCTCCCTCGTCATACAAGGAAACATACAATTGGGCTATGATCATAGAGAGCATAAGCAAGACATCAAGTTGTTTGAAGAAAATTGAAGAGGATTTTGATTGAAGTGATACTGAATCTAGGTTGATTTAGGCTCTTTGGAAAGACATGTAGAGAATGATGAAAGAATTGAATGAAAAAAGAAGGTAAAGAACTTTGGTGTATTGATTGTAAACAAGGTCACACCAAATCTAATTGTCCTAAAAAGCTATTATGTGATATATGCCAAGTCGTGGGTCACTCACTTGAAATTTGTTTGTATAATTTGAAAAGTAAGGGAACACAAGTACTTTGTACACAAGGAGAGCAATCTACTCCACCAAACAGTATATTGAAACCAAAGAATAACTAGAATAACTAGTACAACTCCCAAAGGTTGTCTCATTATACAATTTCAAGAGTGCAATGAATGGTGCCACTTCACTAGGGACTGTCTAGCAAGTGAGGGCAAAATAGAACTTGAAATAACTCAGAAGGATGAATAGTGCATGCCACCACACATTTAGAATCTAGAAATAATGAAGACCCTATAATTGAATCTCTATTGTTGGGAGGCTAGGTAATTGATCTCATGCTATTGATGGTTAACATGGAAAGAGGAACCAATGGTGTTTCACATGAAGATCCTTGGAAGAAATCTGGCTGACACAATCAGTGATGGCATTTTTGGCATGATTGTATTTCCATAAGACACTCGGTGAAGTTTGCAAGGTGACTATTTGGCTACCAACTTTGTATTTGGTAGGAACAAATCAACAATGAACCAAAGCATTGTGAATCCTCATGGGGCAAGAGGTAATTATTGATTTTCAAGCTTTTCTACTTAATTTCATTGTCATCCCATTATGAAGATAGTGCACTATGCATTGTTGGGTTAGGGTTGGTTGGTAGCAGCCAAAGTGGACCACAATTGGAAGAACATAATCTCCATTGAAAACAGAGATAATAAATATATAATCGATCTAAGGAATCAAGGAGTGAAGAAGCAACTTCCACAGACTCCTTGTTGTTATTGAACTTAGATTCCAAAGAAGAGTGGATACAAAACATGATTAAGGTCCCACAGAGCCAAACATTCAAGGAAACTTACAATTACAATCATGTTTGGAAGATGAAACAAGCTGCTTTTGTGGCCTGCTGCATTGGCAAATGGAGGACCGTGAAGTATTTTTGTTGAATTGCAATTTAATTGAAGCTAAAAAGATTAGTGAAGAGAAACAAGAACTAAGATGACAAGAACCAACGACCATTTAATGTTGAGGAAACCTAAGTCAGCCATTGCAAAAAGTTGAAGAGTTCAGGTGTGTTGGACAAAGTACATGGTTCGTAGTTAACAATTTATTCTGAAATGTTGAAAGCAATAAATATGATTGATTTTGATGTTTTGGTAGAAGCATTAAACTCACTTAAAGATCACAAAATTAATGAAGTATGACTCATTGTGACAAGATTAAAATGTTATCCAATTTGGAGCCTACAAATACTTACTCTGCTAACAAACATTACAAATGTTACAATGGACCTTATTCAGGTTGTATATTTTGACACATAAGTATAAAAATGATTGGAGTGGACTTAAAAAGAAATTAATGAAAAATGGGAAAGTATTTTAGAATAGGTAATTTTTACTTTAAGTGTAAAAGGGAAGTAAAAAATGGGCCCCACAAGAAAATAAAATATAATAAAGGGAAAAGGAATTGCAGAAATTTCTAAGTTCCCATCGTGCTGCTATTTTGGCAAGTTCCCATAGAACCACTGCTTGGCAAGGTCTGTACAACGTTTGCTTTGGTAAATTCTCACCCTATGACATCTTTTGCAATTTTTCATCACGTGGCCTCTTAAAAAAATTCTCAGTTAATAGACTTTTTAGTAAATGTTCAGTGGATGACCTCTTCAGTGGATTCATATCATACAACATACCTGAAAGAGAGAAACATTAAAAGGAATATATTGAAAGTGAGAAAATAAGAAGTTTAGAAATTGGAAAAAATAAGCTATAGAGTACCTAATTTTTTTCACTGCTATGTAACAACCAAAGGAAAAAATTGGACTACATATAATTAAGTTCCTTTATTTGCCATTGTATGACAATTATGAAGTTGAAATCCAAAATTAATAGCAATCAAGTTCCTTACTTTTCTATCATATTAACAAGCCATGGAAAATATTAAAGTGGAAACAACTTTACTAAAGCCTGTCATATGACTGTTGAATCCCACCATATGCCCATTGCAGATCATCATATGAACAATGTGTTTAGCTCAATATTTTGTTGGGCAGACCATCATACGAACAATGTGTTTAGCTCAATAGTTAATCAATGGCTGTGATTATGTGAACCTTTGATTGCTTTAATGCTGCGATATGAGAGCCTTAATTACTTATTGCTGGCCCTTGTATTTAAGCCTACATGCTGCAATCATTTAGTTTCTTCAATTAATGTTTTTCATTGCCTTGACTTGATTTGATTGCAAAAAATTGTGAAGTCTTACGGAGTAAGACAATTTCCTGAATTTATTTGATGATTACTGTGTTATAGCTAAGGTCATGACAGAAAGTACATGCTGCTTGTGAAATGTGTAAATGGCTGTTTTGATGAGTGTGGCAAGAAGTAAGCTTTGAAATTCTGTATAGCCTTAACCATGGACCTTCCTGGAACTCGTTATCTCATAGATGCCATTATTATGTGGCGTGAAATTCAGATGTGTGATACACAAATCAAATGAGCTATCCTTAAGTAGGTCTAACAAGTCACATTGCATTAATCCACAGTAAAACACTTAGGGAAGATGTGTTTTTCAGGACACTCATAAGATTCTCTGGTATCAATTTGAAGCCTCCTTGATTAAATTTGCAGTGCTGGACTCTAGAAGCACTCTATAGATTTGTATGCTCATAATGAAGGGTGCAGTGAGAAAATGCTTCTGCAACAAGAATAGAATGACTATGACAAATAAAAAAACTTGTATAAGACTATTAAACACAAAACAAATATTTCTGGTTGATGCAAGATCACTCTTACACTTATGACGCTCTTGCATTAGATACCCCAGGCTCGTAAAGAGTGAAATTGTCACTTTTGTTCAGTGTTGTTAGTTGAATGAAAACCATAACTACTCACATTAGTTGTGGACATGCATGTAGAAGCCTCTGTAGGTCTTCCTTTCAATTTTACTAAGAATATTTTATACTTTATATTTCTTGTAGTCTTTCCACAGTAAAACACTTAGGGAAGATTTGTTTTGCAGGACGCTCATAAGATTCTCTGGTATCAATTTGAAGCCTCTTTGATTAATATGCAATGCTAGACTCTAGAAGCACTCTATAGATTTGTATGCTCATAATGAAGGGTGCAGTGAGAAAATGCTTCTGCAACAAGAATAGAATGACTATGACAAATTAAAAAACTTGTATAAGACGAATAAACACAAAACAAATATTTCTGGTTGATGCAAGATCGCTCTTACACTTATGATGCTCTTGCATTAGATACCCCAGGCTAGTAAAGAGTGAAATTGTCACTTTTGTTCAGCGTTGTTAGTTGAATGAAAACCATAACTACTCACATTAGTTGTGGACATGCATGTAGAAGCCTCTGTAGGTCTTCCTTTCAATTTTAATAAGAATATTTTATACTTTATATTTCTTGTAGTCTTTCCAATTCTGCTCTCTACAATATCCTCAATCTCTTTAGCTTGCTGTTCTGTCTTTAGTGGTTTACTGTCATAATCTTTTGAACGTTTGATTTGAGTTTTTGGAGACTTTGTGCTGCAAAAAGGCAAGTTGATATAGTTGATAGTGGCTTCAAATACTTAAGACTGAAAGACTTTGTGCTTCAGTGTTAAGTAATTTCATTAAATTTAGTGAGTATTCGGTAAAAGACTTTGAGCTTTACAGTTTACTCAAGTTATAAACTATTTTTGCTCTTTTGCCTCCAGGAGGTTTGACCCTATTGAGTTGCTTGAAGTCAAAATCCTCAGGAGGAGCTTCTTGTTTCTTTCTCTTCGTAGTGATTGAGCTAAGCCAAGGAGGTAGGTGAATGTACCATTGAGAAATGGAGGTAGTGGCCATGGTACACACTGATCCTAATTGTACAATCGTTGTGAAAATAGGTGCTTCAGTCTGAATAGCCACGATTGTTTGATTGCTCTATGAAGCTTCATCCATAAACTGTTCAAAGCCTGCAACCGAGGTATCTAGAAGAGTCATGGGTACATCCGATAGGTTGGGGAAAGAGGAATATCCATCAAAAACATTCTCCAAACTACCATAGTGCTCTTCTGTGATAGACGCAGGAACAATTGAGGAAATAGGCATCACAGATGTATTTATTGAAAGAACCACTGGAGAAACATGGACCGTGGAGAAAGAACCCACATCAGTGTCAAGAGGGGACATGGGAGCCTCATCTGTTACTAGTGCTGATTCTGGAATTGCAAGAGTCACCTCTATATCTTCAGCATGAGATACCTTAGGAATAGAATCCTCTTGCAGCTCATCTTCACTGGCTTCAATCTGAATTCTTTCTAGTTTAGCCACTTCCTCTTCTGCTGCAACAACCTTCGTAGGTGACTTGATTGTGGCCTTAACCCCCTTTGATCTTGAGCTTAGGAATCCCAATAGTTACTGATGATGAAGCTCCATCCTTGTCCTTACCCACAATCTCTGACCTTCGTCCAACTGGACCAACAGTGTCAAAGTCCTTTCCCTACTTAATCTTGATGGTCTTTAGGCCTCTCTTCTTTAGCCATGCATTTGTATTGACTAAAATAGGTTGAAATCTATCCCAGATAGATGTGCTCACTTTTAATGACCATAGAATAGGTGAAATGGAGAGACTCTCAACTTGGTACTCATGGTACTCAAGATCAAGGATGTCATCATCGCCCCTCCATGCCCATAGGAATCTGAGTTAGATTGAAATCAACAATCTGCTTCAAGGTCAATCTGTAGTAATCCATCTTCCTGATATCCACTCAGTGTGCATGTCAATCCAAATGTCTTCGAGGCGATGAACATGTGTGAAACTTCTCTTTATTTTGTCATTCATTCCTCGTTAATCAAAGTGTGTTCTGAACTTGAACTTCTTGAGAGTGATCTCCTGAAGTTCAATTTCCATACACAGCCTTTAGAACAATGACCAAGGCATACCTCCCAATCTGGAGCGGATTCTGCGAAGAAATACCAACCCTAGGTCAGTGCACTGTAGACTGATATGTTTGGACAGCCATGAGTTGCCTTGTGAGCTCCATGAGGATGATCCTGTTAGTGGGGTATTGGGGAAGTGTGTAAGGCTCACCCTGGAAACAACCAACTCTCATGTAGGTGAAAATAGGAAACTGAAGAAACAAATGCCCATACTCATTTACCTTCTTCCATGTTGCATCAGATACTCACCTCTTTGGAATAGTTTTGTCCAAGAGGCACATATAATGTCCAAAGAAGGCATCTTGGACTTTTTTTTAATGCACCCTGCTTGGTCTCAAAGGCAACTGCTTAAAATACTCCTATACTGGAACCAACGATCTATCACCCTTGGTTGAAAGACCAGAAAAAGTTCCCAAGGAAGCCGCAATGTATACCAAGTATGAATTCATGTAGAGTGTAAGGGTGTTAGGAACATGAGCCAGCTGCTTGCACAAGGTATCGTTGATGATCTTACCTTACAAGATCTTTTGTCTAGACCTCAGAATCAAAGAGATGAACTTGTACATCCAAGACTCAAATATATTGGACTCCCTAAGACCCATGATCCTGCTGAGTAGAGTAATCAAATCATTGATTTCCTCTTGAAAGTCCATTCTGTGCATCATCTTTGGCCATCTGGACAAATAGGTTCTCTTGTTCACCAGCCGGTTCTCATTTATGTACCTCATACAGTCTTGTTTCCCATCACTCCATCTCTTCCAAGCCTTTTCCTTTGTTATATCAATACATACTGGAGTAGGTGGAACTTTGAAGATTTTGTCAATTGTATTTGGATCCATCCCGATAATAATGTTCCCATCATCCTTGATGGTTTTGGATTCATGATCAAAGTGTTGTGCACATGCCAACACAAATTCATGTTCCAAGGCAGCCACTGGAAATGTGGAAACAAGGTGTATGTTGCTCTGAATGAGGGGAGTCATTTCTTTCGCAGATGCTTCAACCCTTTTAAGAAATCAGACATGTCAACATGCCCAATCTCCGTGTCTCTAATCTCGTCCATAGAAGTCACCTGTGAAGGTGGAATGGAATTCAACTACTTATCAAACTTGTACTTCATCTTTTTCTTGCCCTTGGGAGAGACTGGCTCTTCTGACATAGCAAGCGAACTTGTGGATGACAAAGCCGCAACATGAAAATCCCATAGGGTAAGTACGTCTTCATGAGACACCAATGAATCCATAAGACATTATCAAAGGCTCAAACTCTGCAGATTTGGAAGCGTATGCGCACAAGATATGAATGGAAAGCCTTCGAGCAATGGGAAATGAATGAAATCAGTTATTTAAATGGGGAAAAAGATGGATTACAAGGTTTTTCTTGAGCACTGCAGGTGAAAGAAATGCAAGATTTTGGTATGAAAATGAGGTGTATATGCATATATATGAAAAAGGGGGTATCTCTAACTTATAACTGAGGTTTTTGAATCTAATTACAAGTCATTTTGGGAAGGCTTATTACCTGCAATCGGGTTTTAAAAGCCCACTTGCAAGTAATAAAATGTCTTTATTTATGCATTGGAAAGCACTTACAATTGGGTTTTTAAAGCCCACTTGCAAGTAAGGGGAAAAACATAGCTCTTTTTCGGCAAATTAAACTCACAAACGGGGTTTTTAATTCCGTTTGCAAGTGGGGAAAATATGCATGCTTGAAGTTCTTTCTTTTGGGGAAAATCTTGCATTTCAATTTGGGGAAGAACTTGTATTGTTTTTGAAGACAATACTCTCAAACAAACGACCACACAAATCTGAAAAAGATTTGTAAAAACAAACATATACAAAACAAAACAAAAACAATCATTCAAACCCTAGGCATTTTTGCACAAAAAAGAGGAAAAACTTCATAAAATACTCTTCAAAATGAAGAAGAAATACAAATAAAATCATACCTCTTTGGAAGAACCAAAATGCAATGAGGAAGAAGTCTTGAACTTGAGAAAAATCCACCAAATCTTTGATGGTTCGAATTTAGGAAAAAATCTCTAAGTTGCAGCTATATAGACAAATAAATTTGACCAAATCCTCTAAAAAATCAATGCATTCTCAGTCCATGATAACTCCTTGACAAATGGCCATGAATGAGAACCAAAATGCTTGAGAATAGCAGCTGAAAGACTGATTCAAACATTAAAAACGTGGCAAATTCTTGCTGTTGCAAGTCGACTTGTAGAGACTGCAAAAAACAATGCTCAAGGAAGAACACGCGGTTTGTATGAATCAATACAAGCTTCAAGTCAGCAAAAGAATGAATCACTTTTGCCCAAAATTGGGCTTTAGAGGCAATGTTGCAACTTAGAAATGCCTTCTCTTTTCAAAACCATTAGCAAATGCCCTAGGCGGGCTTTACAAATGATGTTGCAAGAGCTGGAAGTAATTTTTCTTTTAAAAATCACTTGCATCTGCCCTAATCGGGCTTTACAAATGACGTTGCAAGTCAAATTCATTACCTTGCAATGTAAAACAGTGATTAGAAATCACGTTTTTATGTAAGCATGGCTCAAATCAATGTTGCAAGGAAGAAGTGGCACTTTTTATATGACGTTGCAAGCATGGTTTGCATAAAAAACGATGGAGTTTTGCTTTTGGACTTGCTTCTCAAGTAATAAAGGTTTTACTTTAAACACATAACATGTCGTCGGGTTTTAACAGCCCGACCACATGTTATAAAATTTTAAAACTTCCTTTTTGTGTTGCAAAACAGTGAGTATATGAAGGATGTTGGTTTTTTTGACCATGATGCAAGCATTTTGATGTTTTAAATTGTAAAATCATGTATGTAGTCGGGCTTTAAAAGCATATCATCAACAACATTTTTAAAAACACTTGAAATGCTTGGGAAAAACAACACCTTAGAGGATGGACGGGTTTTATAACATTACTCACAAATATTCATGTTTTAGAGAAGTCATGCAATTAGGATTTAAAAGCCCACTTACATATTTGAAATTCCATTAAAGTTTACATATTTCCTTTCAAAAATGTAGTGGTGGACTTTAATTCCCTTATTTCAAGTGAATGATACCCAAGACAAGTTGTAATGACTCACAAAAAGCCCAACTAAATGACGTAAGAGGCCTTGGTGGGCTTTTGATTCCATATTGCAGGCTTTTTAAACAAAGAAAAATGACCTGCAGTTGGGTTTTAAAAGCCCACTTGCAGGTAGCTTAATTCTTTATTATTTCTTAGAAATAGCTCCGAATTAGGCCTATGATAGCTCGAAACGAGCGGAATTCAAAAAACAATAGAACTAGGATGAAAACAAAACAAAAAACAAACAAAACAATAAAAAAATCTATTAAGGACTTGAAGATTACCAAAAATCGAGTACCTGTAATCAGGAAATAAAAACTCGATTTTGCAAGAGAGGCAAAGAAAAACTCAACGGAAACCTTTGAAAATGGCATCTGTAGGATGTAAGACTTAGGACAATTCAAGGGATAATTGATTGCCTTCGCAAAACATCATTAGGAATGCCTAACTTAGAGAATTTAAAGTATGAATTCATGAAAAAATTGCGTAGGGTTGTCCAATTTTGCAAATACAAAATTGAGGACAACAATTGGCTTTGACTGGGGAACGTACCTCGTTTGTTCTTAGAAACAATGAGGAATGTAGAATCCAAATCTCCGAGTGCCTTTATCTACTCCATTGGGCTATAGAGTTAGGTGACCGAAAAAGAAAAGACTCAAAATCCTAAAAGCTCTAAAAGACTCAAAAGACTTGGACATTATGTATAATAATACTTATTTGGAGATTATTCGAAATAATGCTTCAGGTGGTGTGCACTATATGGAAGTGCAAAAGGAGTTCCATCACAGTAGGCTAACAGGAAACTATTATCATGAAAGGACCTCGCCAAAGAGAGTCAAATTTGTTGTGCATGCCCTTTGGTTCTTGCCTTTTATCCTAGAGGACGCGATCACCAATTTGAAACTCTCTGCTTGGCTTTCTTGTCAAAGAGCACCTTGACTTGCTGTTAATGTGCTGCAAGCTGAGCCACTTGTGTTCTTTGTTCCTTCAATTGGTGAAGAAACATTATTCTTTTATCCAAGGAACTCTCAAAGGTTCCATCTCCAATAGTCTTGGCAACTTGAGAGCAAGAAGCTCCAAAGCTATGGGAATTTCTGCGTTCAAACCATAAAGATGCTGAAATGGCAACATGCCAACAGCCCTCTTTGGTGTGATTCTATCTGCCCACAAAGCATACAATACTTTGTGCCAGGATCTTTGATTTTCATCCACCAACTTGTGAATGATGGTAATCAGATTCTTATTGCTTGATTCAACTTGAACATTACCGTGCGGGTATTAATCAAACGAATGAGACAGGGTAATACCATGTTCGAAACAAAACTGTGTAATCTCTGATGAGGAGAAAGCTGCAGCATTGTCTGTCACAATCTTATTGGGTACACTGAAGCGAGAAATTATATTCTCCTTCAAGAATGAGCACACTACTGATGAAGTACCCTGCTACATGAATGGTTTGGTGGAGTTGATTGTTCCACCTTCTATCAATAATTTTCCATATGGGGTCAAATTTGAGGCTGTCCCTCTTGTAGTAAGTTTTGATAGCCTCCTTGACCCTATCCATGGCCTCATAAAGATACCCCTTTGGGGTTTGATTCCCATCTACCAAGCAGAGAACTCTAACCAAGACCTTCAACGCCTACAATTGAGAAGTACAAAAAGATTAATCATTAAAGTTACAAATTAATAATGAAAGACTTGAATACAGAAAAAGTTAAATATTTAAGTTACCTTCACAATCTCTGTAGCTATTTGTGCAAATTGGTTGTCGAAGACAATGAATGCACTACTCTCTTTGTCAGGCTTCTTTGAATAACTTGAGTCTAGACATGCTTGACAAACTTTTGCCTCAAAGTTGTCAAAGAAGTAAGAATACTTTGCAACGTTAAGAAAATAATTGTAAACCTTGTGACACCCGCTCTTACCAACTCCTTTTCTTGGGTGTGTTCTCTCATCAAGAATCAAGAGAAGAATTCAAGGGGTAGATGTATTTTGTGATCTTCCTTGCATCCTCTACAACCAGTCTCACCCAATCTAGTTTTCCAAAAGAAGGTCAAGGACATGTGTTGGACACAGTGTCCAAAAAAGTGTAACATATTTATCTTGGAGGATCTTACTAGTTGCCATATATGTTGCTGCATTATTGGTTATCATTTGCACCACATTATCAATTCCCATCTCCATTAGAGGACATTAGAGCCAAAGTTTCAATAGTCTTCACCTTGTTGGAGGCATCCACACATTTCAAGGACACATCATCCTTGCAAGAAACCCAAAAACAAATGGTGCGGTTTTGGGCATCCGTCCACCCATTGGGAAGAGTGGTGCAGCCAAATTGTTTCCATTGTATTCTTTTCTCTTCCACCACTTATTTTTCCCTAGCAATTGCATTTGTGAGCAACCTACAAGTACGAAGTAAAATTAATGTTAAGTACACAATTTTGATTAAAAAATAAGTTAAATTCAACAAAAATTAGTAATTACTCTAAAAAAGAGAACATAAATTTAGTCAACACTCTAAAAATTAAAACTCAACATAAGTCATCAAGATTCAAAACTAAAAGTAAAAAGTTAAAACATTTGAAAACTAAAACAACCTCTCACTCAAGTTTGCAAAAGAAGGCGCCTTGTAGGCTTTTCCCCATAGTCGTTGCAGTAACCAAATTCAGCCAATATGGATTTTTTGCAACATTGAAAGAGATGTTGTTGAAGTACAAGAAATGTTTACTTGTTGATGCACCTCCCTATTTCACCCTTCCCTCCAATGATGGTTGTGCTCCAGGTGTGTTTCTGTGGACAAAATATCTATTTGTAGATTGCGGCTGTGGCACCGATGGTGGTGCTCTACTAGAAGTAGCAGAAGTAGTGGCCGAGGGGGTGGTGGATTTGTGGATATGTTTGCCACAAAGAAAACCCATTGTGCCCTCAAGTGCTGCTTCTTCTTCTTCAAGGTTGATTGTAACACCTTGAGATTTAACTATGCATGCTCTGATGGCTAGTTTTGCCCTTTCCCTTTGCAATTTTTCTCTTATTGGGCAGCATGGTGTTGTCACAAACCTTCGCATCATGCCTCGTGATGCCTGCAAGGTGGTATTTCAAGCAAGGTGGTATTTTAATAAAGTGTTGTAAAATTTTGAATTTTTGTTATTTAATGATTGTTTGACTTAGTGAGTTGTTTTATTTTAAATTCTGAATATTTTAATATTATTTTTTTATCATTGATATTTAGAGTTGTTATTTTATTAAATGGGTAGAATTTAATATTTAATATTTATTATTTATTATTTATTATCTTTTTGAATTATTTTATTTAGCGAATGATATTATTAAATTGTAATTTAATCCCTTTTAAGGCAAATCTTGAAGATTTAATATCACACTTGATGCAAATTCCAATATTATTTTCCAATCCTTCAAAGGCTTACTTCCAATCCTTATCTCTAGCCCCTTTAGGATGCATGCCTACATATCTAGATGGGCATGTGTCTATTGAGGCACTGATAGACCCTGAAGCTGACCTAGTTGTAGAAGAATCTCTATTTGCCATTATCAATCAAATTTCAACCAACACATACAAGTTGAAACTACAAATTAATATTTTAATAAAAAAATAAGCAAACAAACTAAATTAGTTCAAATAATTTTAGACATTTGAAACTTGAAAAAAAATAAGAAAAAAGTGTCAGGGTTTGAAATTTTTAGGAAAAGTTGAGATTCTTGAGAAAACAATGAAACAATAGTTAAAAAATGGTGTTAAATCTTGGTCATTACACTCTAAAGCAATTTAGATTACATAGAAAATGCTATTATTTAGTTTCTATAAACCTAGATGCAACAAAGGGAAGATAAAATGATTTAAAAAAGAAAAGAAAAAGAAAATTGAAAACCTACTCGAGAATCCAATTTTGCTTCAAAATCCTCTTCAAATCTGCTCCAAATTAACCTATATCTTTGCAAATCACCTTGCAGTACCTTGGAAAGGTTTTTTGTTTTGTTTTTCTTGGACAACAAATTAGAGATCACATAATGCAAAATGAGCTTTTTGTTTGACATCAAAATCTATTATAGAATTGCGGCTGAGAACTTTGCACAGACTCGTTGATTTCTCAGTGAGAAGTTGCAAAAAAATTTGCAAGTTTTTTGCAACTCCATGGTGAGAAAGTGTGGCAATTACTCACCACCTTGAACTTCTCATGAGACAACAGATACTCGTTGAGAGGTCTGCAATTATTGCATCAATTACTTTAACCCATGTTTGTTGTATTTAGATCTTGTCTAGATTTGCATACAATAACTAGCAATGTATTTTTGAGGTTCTGGTACTGGATTGATTTCAGTCACAACTCTCAAGTGGTGTAAGGAACAAAAATGTCCTATGGATCTACAAATCCAAAAACTAACATAATTTAGTGATCACAAATATATGCATACTATGCATGCCACTTGTAATTCAAATGACAGTCTTAGGGAAGGATAGAATTGTTGATCAAAATAAATGTAAGCATGCTGCAATATGGTAATTCTACACAAGAATTGAATTATTTATCTAAAAAACTTACTCAAGAGAGAAAGAGAGAAATGCCAAATTGTATGCCAAAAATACAAATTTGGAGGTGCAATTCGGCTTGGGTTCACTAGGGTTCATCTGAGCCAAACCCATAGGCTGCGAGAAGGACCCTAAATGAACCCACAGTGGACTGAACTAAGATCGGAACCTGATTCAAACCGGACTAGGGCTTAGGGGTTGCATGGGAAGAACCCGATAATGTAGTTTATAATATTGATATTCAATTAATGTTAGTTTTCGTGCACAGTTACATATTAAAAGTAACTTTAGTTAAGTCTAAGTCACTTATTAATTAATTATTTAATATATTATGTAATTTTATTTTAAGTAAAAATATTAAATAATTAATTTGGTTTCCCTTTTTAAGAAAGCTTAACTCTCAAATATCTTCAGAGCAACCCAAGATATGAAAATTGATATCCTTTTTCTCTTCACAGCTCCTCCTTTTATACTTTTGCCTAGTGAACAAATATTACTTTCCCTTTTTGGCTCCATATTGATCGTAAATTTAAAAATAATTTTAAGTGTGCAAAATGACCACCTTTTCCCCCCTTGGGCCTAACACCTCCTTTTGGCACAACTTTAAGTCACTTTTCACTTTTTAGATAATTTACTAAGCTATCATTTTAAAAACATAAGAAACATTACTTTTGATAACTTAATTATTAATTTACTTTTTCCTTTTTTTGAGCCAGTTAGCTTATGGGAACATATGGGAAATAAGCTAATATCACAAAGTTTCATATGTGCAAGAAATGAGCATGCAATGTCCCCTTTCGGTCCTAGTTAGTTGCGCTTCAGCCTATTCCCAAGTTCCCGTAGGTTATTCGGAGTTGGTTAGGGGACTTAGAGTTCTTGGAGAGCTCAAGCTTGCAATTTTAGTGTGTTTTGACAACATTTCTATTTTTGGCATATGCTGTTTTTAGTAAGTGCTGTTTTGGGCACTTGGCCTTGGTTTTAGTTCCGACTCCGCTTCTTTGTGTAAGTGCTTTCAATTTCAATGCCGCGGTGAAGTTTTTTAAGCGATGGACAATAATATTCTATATTTCTCACTTAAGTGTTTGGAAAAGTAACTTTAATAGTATGACTGAAGTGATTTAATACTTTATATTTGTGTTTCTAAAAGAAGGATGCCTTGGCAAGGGGGATACCTAAGATGTTTTTGATTAAAAAATTAGGTTCAAGTTTTTGCCAATTCTGGGTGCTAACTTCAAGTCCAGATAAAAAATCAGCTTGTTTGTCGTCACTGGGTCTGAGTCTTGTAACTATGTAGAGACAGTTGAATCAGATCCTCAAAATTTTGTCCTCAAAGAGCAACCATTAGGCCGCAAGAAATGGTCACAAATTGTTGTTGAGGGCTTTTGCAACTTGATGTACTGTAAGGAGGTAACTTCAAAATTGCACACTAGAGTAAGAAAACAGTGATCACACATAAATGCCTTGAAAGAAGTGTGAGTGATGGAGATTTGACGAGTCAAGTTGAGGTTGTGAGAGCAACTGTTGTCAATAAGTCTGCGGAGGAATATACAAAGGTGCAAGATCTTCAACGCCACCAATAATGGCTGCTTGTTTGAGAGGGGAATGAGAAGTGATTTTTATTGAGGTTCAAGGTATGCAGGTGAAACTGAGTATATCTAAGCTGATTTTTGCACAATTGGGTTGAGCTCCACGAGACATTTACCACCCCTCATGCTTAACTTTGTGATAGAATAGGCGAGATCAATACAAAACTGTAGGATGATTCCTTACAACTCACTCCACAGGAAACTAAACAACTTGAGAGGGATGGATAGGTGTTAACCAGTTCTGGTAACTATTTAGTTATTAAGTATATTCTACTTATTTTGCCACGAGTTTCATCCTGTTATAACTGCACAGAGTGTTTATGTATGGTGTTTGTTTATTGAATATGTTGTACGCATACTTTAGTTAAGTGGTTTAAAGTTTATTTGGTTTTAAAATTTTACTGGGGATGACTGAAAATTTTCATTTTGCTGACTTTTGTCAATGAAGGGTATTGGCTTATCCTATAGATATTGGAAAATTAAATGGTTTAGAATAAAGTAATTTTATACTAAATATTAGCTGGTTAGTTTGGATCATTTGCTTTGTTTCTCACGAGCTTTTACAGACCTTGAAAATCAGTAATAACAAATAAAGCTAGAAATGTTTTACATCAAGTTTGGGATACATTTGATATGCTAATATGAGCAAGGTCTGCAGGTCTGCCTTCAATGCATATTCCGAATTTTCAGCGTAGATGGAGACATATATTCATTATGTTTGCCATCAACTGCATCTCTATATTCTTTGCTAAAACCTTTAATAGCTCCCACAGAACTCCCAAAGTTTGAGGATGACATTGGTTCAATGGAAGTTAAAAATGTTTGTTCTTCTACTGAAGAAAAACAAGTCACAAATGAGACCTGCCTAGTATGTTTAGGGATTTTGCAAACAGCAATCCTTGATCAAAAGAAAGAGACAACAACATGCAAGGGAAATATTGCAGTTTTGATATCAGAGGCAGTTCAGCATGAGGGTTATGAATTTGATAGCTTTTGTTTGGAAGTTTCTATACCACCAAATGCTGCTATAAGAGACCGTGCTTTTTGGTAATTATTCTGCCTGTTCCATTTATGTTGAGCTTTGATGCAGATAGTATCTGATGGTGTGATTTTCCCTTGGATTGTATGTTTTAATAGAAAATATCTCTTTTACAATATTGAAGTGTTTAGAATTGTATTTAACTATGCATCTATTGGGTTTTTGTCGGTGTTTTCATTTGTCATTGGAATGTTTCTTTTATCCATATTTACACAATCTGTACTCTCTTTGTATCATCTAGATTCTTATATTCTCATTACTTTTACTAAAACTAGCATGATCTACCCGGATCAACCTGATCCTTGGCTGATCATCTTTGGTATTCTTTTGTAATGATTTCATGTTTGAATAAAGATATACTTTACTCTTGTATTTGGTATGCATTGTCATTTCTATCTTTAATTCATGCATTCGTTTAACTAGATAGAGTAGTAAACACTTGCTGTCTTTTCCTTAAGATAAATCAGGTCAGATTTGAGCAATTCATGCCCATAGATCCCAATAAAGGAAAGAAGATGCCACAAGGTGGTTTAAACCATCCAACTAGGTCATCTTTAAGGATCTTCAAGCAAGGAGAATGAAAGAGAAGATTACGAGAAACACTAAATGAAAATACCACCATATGATTCTCAAGTTGAAGCCCTTCCCGAGAACACAATCAAGTTGAAAAGTCAAGAAAATCTTCTCTAGATGAGGGAAGTTGGGAGATGAAGTGACATTTCTTTACAAAATTGTAAGAGAGTAGCCTTTAGGGCATTGAAAGGTTTTTAATCAAAGGAGAAGTTGACCCAAGGGTGTATGAAAGAAAATCTGAAGGTGAAACAAGTGCATAGAAGGCTGAAGCTGAGGGAAGAGTTGAGGATTCCTACGTGGCCAAGAGTGCGAGAGAAACATACAAACTTTCAAATCTAAATTCCCTAGCAAGAAAATTCTACGTGCTAGGTTTGAATTAAAATAAAATCATGGTAAGCCTAGTGGAGAAACAAAACCTACCCAAGTTTATAGGCCATGGATTGGATTACTTTGTATGACACTGTAAAAACTTGTGAAATGATTTGGACAGCAAATGGGCAAGATGATAAAACAATTTGGTTATGATCTTTTCTAGCCATCTTGTGAGGTGTATTGATTGATTGGTATATAGAAATGGACTAAGCCTCTTGAAATGCATGGGAGAGATCAAAGGAGGCCTTCAAAGAATTTAAATTGCTTTGTGATGATAATTGCATAACAATAGAAATTTACAATACAAAACAAGGTAAGTAAAAAAACATACAAGCTTATAATCATAGACTTAACTAATTGCTTGTAAAGTTAGAGAAAGAATAAATTAATGGTCTTAAGAAAATATGGTTACTCGAAGGTCTACTTCTATCATTAAGAAAAAAGATGAAGGTAGTACCACCCTCTCCCGATTCAGAAGCTTACAATTGGGCAATGAACATAGGAAGCCAAGATAAAATGTTCTTGTTTAATAAAAGAGAGAAATTTTGAATGATAATAGTGAAAATGAATTGAGAGTGGTACAAGCATTTTGGAGGGACATGCTTTGAATGATGAAAGAATTGAAGGTAGAGAAAGAAGGTGACAAAGAAACTAACAATCTATAGTGTATTGAATGTGAATTTGAGGGGCACACAAAAGGTAATGTCGTAGAAAGATGTTCTATGAGATTTGCCAAGTTATGGATCATTCAATAAAGGAGTGCCTGTACAATTCGAAGACTAGGAGTACTCAAGTACTCTATGTATAAGGAGAGTAGTCTACACCATTAAAACCACATAATAAATGTTCAGGCGGTTATCGAAATTAAAGAGGAGGTTGAAATCAAATATAGGACAACCCCTTAGGATGCCCAATCATACAATGTTGACAATGCAAAAAACACATTTTATGAGAGAATCCCAAAACAAGCATGACAGTGCAATTGTGCAAATGGTGTGGACGTGGAGACCATGACAACAATGGATTTTTGAAGAAAAAGGCTAGCATCAATTTTAATTAATGTTGACAGGCAAAATGAAGTACTAACCATTTCTTGTGCTTTATAAAAGAAAGCTATGTTCCTAGACAAAACATACAAAAAGAAGAAAGGCTCCATGCAGCAAGGGTCAAAGTGGAGAATTCTATGGATAATGAATGCTGTCACTCAAATGGAAATGCAAATATGGTAACAAGTCAATTAAAATCCAAGAAAAATATTACAAGATAATTCCATCAAACTAATATACTAGTTAAAGTAGTGGATTTATTACAAAGTATTCCTGAATTCCAAAATTCCATCATATCGGGGGAGAATGAGATGATGCATGCTATGATCTAATTGGAATCTAGTGAGAATGAAGAACCAATAACTAAACCTTCATTATGAGGCAATGTTGCTCCAGTTTTAAACACCCAAATTTGAAACTTTTGCATTAAAGCTAATGTCTAGCTTATCTATAATGTGTACTTTTCAAGAGTTTTCTAGATGGGTGATTATGTGGTTCTAGTCAAAAGCCTTAATTTTTGAGTCTTGTCATGAAGTGGTCAACATGTGTCCTATTTTTGCCAAGTTGTCAAATTCGTTACGAGTGCTCAAGTTTAAATTATCGGTCCACTTTCATAATCAAGCTCAATCCTAGGTGCCAAATCATGAAATGCCCTATATTTCATTCTAGTTATGCTCCGAAGTGATCTTTGATATTGGCCAAAACACAAAAACAATTAAATCTTGAAAATTATAAAGCGTCAAGAGAAACCATTTTATTAGCATATTTCTGGTATCATTCCAAGCAACCCACCAATTTTTGCGTCTACCCTCTTCACTGTTTGCAAGATTTAAATGCTTTATCTTTTATCGTCCTATAAATCACTAAAATTGTCTTTGAAATTTTGTCATGAATAAATTTTTCTAGGTAGTCATCTTCTCCTGCTTGATGTTTGGTCAAAATTTCAAAGCAAATACCTTGCCTGTCAAAAGTTCTCTATTTTTGTGAATCAAGCATCAAGGTTATAATAGGAAAATATTAAATACTTTTCAAAATAATTTTAATATTTTAAATAATTATCCATTTGACCTTTGTTTCAGTAATTGAGGAAATTTGGCATATTCCTTAGATTATTTTCAAATATGCACCAATGCTAGTCCATTCAAAACTTTGAAACTCCACAACGTTTTGCCTCTTCCTCGAAAATTCCTAACTTTTTAACTCTTAAGTGTTCCCAAATGCCCCGATGCTCCAAATTTCTAACTTTTGAATTGCCAATGTGCTCAAATGCTCTAACTTTTGAAATGCCAATGTGCTCAAAATCCTTTGATGCTCGAAAATTCTAACTTTTGAGCTCTTAGGTGTTCAAAATGCTCTCATGCTCAATCTTTCTAACCTTTGAGCCTCTATGTTGCTCACATGCCTCTATGTTGCTCAGTTGCTCGAAAATTTGAAAACCCAAAGCTCATTATAACTACACGTGGGAAAACACCTAAATTATCTAAAGGTATGCCTTAAAGAATTGTTGTCTCATGGGTGTCATTGTTGTAGATGCACTATATTAATTTGTTGAGAGTGCTTTAAAGACTTTCAAGTAAATGCAACTACAAGGCATAAAGTGGCTTCTCGAATCTTTACTAGCATCCTCCCAACTAGTGCTAAAATGGGAGATTTGGAAGGGGGTATGTGTGATGTGCCCTTTTTGAATAGGATTTCAGTTAAATAATAATATTAAAATCTAAGTATAAAACAATAAAAATATAATTTAAATAAAAAATAAAACATAACAAAATTAAAATATAACATAATTAAATTAAGTTAATGAAGGGTCAAAAGGCATGAAATAAAAAGTTGTGGCTCCCTCAAACATGAGATATAAAAAGGGATAAGAGAACTTGATTTGAAAGGGGAAGAGAGGAAGGAAGAGAAAAGGGAAGGTGTGAAGCAAGGAAGAATTAATAGAAGAGGAAAAAGAAATAGAAGAAAATAAGGAAGCGACTCTTCGAAAAGGTAATAATTATGAAGGTTTGTGACTATTTCAAAGAGGGACAATTATAGAGGGTTGCGACTATTTCAAAAGGGCATAAATGATGAAAGGTTGTAACTCATCCAAAGGGTGGTAATTGTGGAAGGTTGTAACCTTTGCAATGGGCAGCCATTTTGAAGAGGTGTGAATCGCCCCCACATTGGAAGATATAGAGGGGAGAATGTTTCATTTGAGGAGGACATCCAAGGGAGAGCAATTTGGGGAATAACATATTATTCTCAAAGGTGACAATGAAAAGTGGTGATTCAATTCTAATGAAAGGTGGTGACCCTTTCACCAATAAAGTATAAAGGAGATTTCATTCCAAGCAAAAAAGGAGCAACAGTAAAAGAGTATTATTCAGATTTTGAGAGCAGATTGAGTAGAAAAATTCCATTTGATAAAGGAGATCAATCTAAGAGACCAACCTGATATGAGAAATCAAACAAGAGATATTTATACAACTTTTCTCATCTTATCGAGTAAGAATTACATCTCTAACTACATTTTTGGCACCTGTTCATTTTGGATTTGTGAATTTAGGGCAAAGCATAAGGCGATCCCGAAAGGGGACATTACTGTGGAATCAGAGCAATGTTCCTGCTAGCCTAAAGAGACATTACAAGTAGTATGTGGAGGGTACAAATAAGAAGTTACTGAAGCTCATTTTATCATGGATTCAATTGATTATCTCTACGATTAAAAAGCACTAGCAGAACTGAGCAGACCTTGTGAGCAGATTTTTGAAGGTTTAATAATCAAGTAATTTCAGACTTTCTAGCAGATTAGCAGACCTCATGAGTATTAAATGTCAAAGTTCATAAGAAGATTCTAAAGCAATTTATTGCAGACATTTTCCAGATTTATTGGCAGTCATTTTCCAGACTTGTGAACAGATTTAAGCAGATTGTATCGGACCCTCTTGAGCAGAAATTTTTGAAGAACATTAAGTAGATTTTGAAGGTTTTTTGTTGCAGAACTTAAGGGCGAATATATACAGACCTTGAGTAGACAGCAGATTAAGAAGCAATTTTTTTGTGCAAATTGATAAGGAGTTTCAGAAGTAATCAAAGAAGGAGATCAATCATTTATCCTTTTATTTCTTTGGAGGAGACATCAATTATTATAGTGAATAAACACCATCATGACAATCTAAAACCCTTGGAACAATCCAAGGATTTGTTCTATATGGAAAACTTCAAGAACATAGTTGTAGACTTATATCAAAGGTAGAGTTGAAAGATAGGATGACAATCCATAGAACATGATAGAGAAGAGCCAATTCTGTGTTGCATGGATGAAGGTATTGTTGTGTTGTAAACACATGCCCCATTACAAATATGGACCCCCACTTTTTGCTTGGTTAGCGTTTTGCTTAGTTTAGTTCGAGTTGGCAACCATTTTGAGGTCTCCGCCCTTAGAATGAAGAGTTTGAGTGAGTTGTAGAGGTGGTGAATCAAGTCAAGTTGTGAGTATGAGCAAGATGGGAAAATGATAAAAAACTCTTAAGGTTGTATGTAAAGTGGGCTAGAATGAAGAGGAACTTGAAGGTAAAAAGTGCTTGAGAATCCTATAAGAGCCCGGCTGGCTCTAACTTTGAATTTGTGTGTTTTCTCCTTTTTTTTTAAAGTTTTGAATTTGTGCAATTTTTTGTGTTTTTGGAGTATATGATTTTTTTTTGTTTTTTGACAATAAAGGAAATTTGAAAGAAAGAACAAGCAATGCTCACACAATGCAAACTGTACTATATTCACTATTGCAATTATTTACAATGGTTCGAAATGCAACTTGCAGTAACTATGATAATTGATAATGCACCTGTACCAAATTCGGGCCTCTGAGGAATATTCACCAGCTTCCTTTGTTAAATTGCTGCATCTACCAATGATCGCAGCCTTCTAAATTCTGATCGCCGCCCTTTGTATAATGATTCACAGCCCTTATATGGTGATTCACAGCCTGCCTAATGAACATGCCGCTTCCAATGAAAATTGTAGCCTATGCTAATATACTCGCAGCCTTGTAAAGGAAAACATTGCCTTAGTTATGGAAATCGCAGCTTGAAACAAATCACAGCCTCTGAATGAATATCGCTGCCCTCAAATTCACACACAATTCACCTTCTAACTTCAACACGGTCATTATTAATCGGCACGATTCACCAGCAACGAATTAACGATTCAAAGCGCAAGACACCAACAAGAAATCGCATTTCCAGCTTGGACGAATTCTTTAAACCCTCGAGAAATTTCAATTTCATCACAAAGTATATTTGACAAGCATAGGATTCAACATGCATGAGAGGAACATATAAAGGCTCAAGATCAAACCAATAACTTCAAACATACACCACATCCAACTTCTTCTTGACACTTCTCACGACTTAATCCAACACTTAGCTCTTTCCATGGTAAATGATTTGAATTTTGAAATAATATAAACTATTTCCTCCATCCATCACTTAGGCGCTATTGTGCACTTATAATAATAAAACATTAAATTAACTTGGCACTTTTAATATAAGCCCATAACATTACCAATTTAGTATAACTTAATTAATAACTAACAATTAAACCAATAGCTCATGAAATCTCCTGGGTAGCCCACTCACGTACTGAGGTTCACTGACAAAGATAGACGCCTAAGTGCCATACCAAAAATAGAAACCAACCCATACTGACTTACTATAAATAGTAAGTCGACTACGAAAGACCCTCAAAACAATCCATTTAGCCCACGAGGGTCGTAATGATGGGCTAACAAAGCTTTGTCCCCGACATTTGCTAAATTGGGGACATCATAGGCCACCCTCCTCAAGATTGCTTTTCCTCAAGCAATCGCAATATTGGATGTTGAAAAATGTCCTTTGGATCCCAAGTTGCATCCTGGATAGGTAGAACCTTCCATTTAACCAAAAACTCCTTGATAACACGCTTGCACAAATATCTCTTTCTAGTCTCAAGTATGATCTTAGGAATCAACTCTAACTTCCCCTCATCATCAAGGGGTGGAAAAATAGAAGATGGGAAAACATGTCTCCCCAATGCCTTTTTGAGGTGCGAAACATGAAACACATTATGCACCTTACTGTCATCAGGCAAATCAAGCTCATAAGACACCTCACCTACTCGTCGTACAACTTGGGAAGGACCATAGTAGCAAAACTTGAGCTTCTTTGCTCCGCTCTTCCGAATAGAAGACTGCCTATATGGCTACAACATCAAATATACCATATCCCCAACCTGAAAAGAGCGAGCAACTCTCCGTTGATCAACATACTACTTTTGCTGATTTTGAGCCCTCTGAATGTTATCCCGCAAAGTCCTCATAATATACTGACTGTTCTGTAGTAGATCTCCTGCACAAGGAACTCTGCTATCACTGAATAACAAATCCGTAAAACTCGGAGTGTCATATCCATATAGAGATCTGAAAGGAGTCATCTGAATAGACATATGGTGAATGGAATTATAACAATACTCACACAAGTATATCGACTTCACCCAGGCACGCTGCTGTGCAGACACATAATTCCTTAGATAGCCCTCCACCCATTTATTGACAATCTTAGTTTGACCATCAGTCTAAGGGTGGTAGCTCGTACTCAGAGTCAACTCAGTCCCACATAACTTGAACAACTCCTGCCAAAAGTGACTTATAAAACGGCTATCATGGTCACTAACAATGCTCTGGGGTAACCCATGTAATTCGAAAACCTCTTGGAAAAATAACTTAGATACCTGTGTTGCTGAAAATGTAGTAGTGATCGGAAAGAAGTGCCCATATTTTGTGAGGCGATCCACTACTACATATATACAATCTCTGCCTTGGGCTCTCAACAAGCCCACAATGAAATCCATGGACAAGCATTCCCACTTCCTCTTTGGAATGGGAAGTGGTTGTAATAAACCCGCAGGATGTGTGCTCCTACTTATTCTGCTGAGAAACAAAACACTCTCTAACATACTGCTGCACATCTGACTTCAAGCCTTTTCAAGTGAATCTCTCCCGGACTTGTCTATAGGTAATGGAAAAACCAAGATGTCCAGCTAAAGGTGAATCATGAAAGGCCCTCAGCACAACCTGCCTGACACTCGATCCCGGGACCAATAATATCTTGCCCTTGTAAATGATCAGCTCATTTACAAGAATGTACCTGCTGTCTTGTATAGACCCATCAATAATACCAGATGCCCACTGATCTCTAGCATACTCAGCAAGGATCAAGTATCTCCAATCCTCAGATATCTCAGTCATAGCACATAAATGTGGTCTCCGTGAAAGTGCATCAGCAACCACGTTCTGTTTACCTTTGACATATGAAATGTCAAAATGATAAGACTGAAGTTTGCTGACCCACTTTTGCTGTCTCTCATTAAGATCCCACTACCCAAGGAAATGTTTCAGGCTATTATGATTAGTTTTAAATTTTGAATACAAAACTTAGTGTCAAATAGATATTGCCTGAATTTGGCCAAGACATGCATTATGGCCAACATCTCCTTGTCATAAATCCTAGAAGCTCTCTCAGACCCTTGAGTTTCCTGCTCTCAAAGGCAATAGGATGGCGATCCTTGGAGAGAACAACACCAATGCCCTCACCAGAGGCATCACAATGCGACTCAAATGGCCGAGAAAAAATTGGCAATGTTAGAACCGGGCATGATGTCATAATCTATTTGAACTTCTCAAAGCACTCCTGTGCTTGAGAGGTCCACTCAAAAGCACCCTTACAGGTCAAATCAGTAAGAGGAGCTGCATAACGAGAGAACCCAGCTACAAATCTGTAGTAGAAAGCACACAAACCAATAAACCCTTTGAGCTGTGTCAGGTTCTCTGGAGTAGGTCAATCTAGTATAGCACAAACTGTATCAACATCCGTGCAAACTTCCTCTGTACTAATAATATGACCAAGATATAACAACTCCGTCATACCCAAAGCACACTTGGACTCCTTGGCATACAAGGAAGCCCTATCCAATATATCCAGAACTGTATCCAAATGAGCAATGTGATCATCCCACGTCTTACTATACACAAGGATATCATCAAAGAAAAACAAAACAAATCTCCTCAGCTGGCTGTGGAAGACCTTGTTCATGGTAGACTGGAATGTAGCTAGCACATTAGTCAAGCCAAAGGGCTTGACTAAGAACTCAAAGTGACCACAATGGCATCCGAAGGTTGTCTTCTCTACATGTTGCTCCCGAACTCTTATCTGATGATACCCTGATCTCAAATCAATTTTAGGGAAGAAGCATGCACCATGTAACTCATCTATCAACTCATCAATGCGTGGGATCGGATACCGGTTCTTAATGGTTCTCTTATTCAACATCCGGTAATCAAAGCACATTCTAAGCATCCCATTTTTTTTCTTCACCAATACAACCAATGAACAAAAGGAGACTTACTCGGTCTAATATGCTCCATAGATAACAACTCATGAATAGGCTTCCCAATCTCATCTTTCAGTCGGTCTAATATGCCCCATAGATAACAACTCCTGAATAGTCTTCTCAATCTCATCTTCTCATAATGAGTAATCATGATGGGCTTAGTCCCCTCCTCAAGCTCAATGATGTGCTCTATGCTTCTATTAGGTGGCCTGCCTGGTGGTATATCATTAAACACTTTAGAGTGTTTAGTTCTAAGCTGCTGTATATGCGGATGATAAGATGGTTTTCCTGTCTCATCCTGTGTAGGTAACAATCTACACTCTCCTGCCCACTCAGTTGCATCATGTCTCATAAGATGCTGCATACGTCTCAAGGAAATCACCCTCAAGTTTTCCTCTCCGATAGCCTTAATAATATGTTTTTTGCCATTAATTTCAAACTTCATTTCCATGTCTTTAAGGCTGAGATAAAATGCCTCAATAGTATGTAACCAGCTCATGCCCAAAACCACATCAGTGCCTCCCATGTCTACAACATAGAAATCAGTTTTAAAATCACAATTATTAAGCTTCATGGGAAGCTTGGAAATCATCCCGTTACACTTAAGTGTGTAACCATCAGCCACCGTAACTCTAATACCTTAAAATTCTTTTGTCTGTATACCTCTCTTGGATATCAACTGTGAATTTATAAAGTTGTGAGTAGCACCTGTATCCAATAATGCAATAACACGTTGCCTTGCTAAGAGGCCCTGCATCCTGAATTAGCCCTCTTTCTTCATGCTAGAGAGGTACACTACCTTAAGGTTGGAATCATCTTCAACCTTTTCATCATTAACCCCTTCATAATTTCTTCCTCATGATCAGCTGGCTGTCCTTCAAAATCAGAACTATGTTCATCCTCATAAAACCATTCCATTAGCCGCTTCATGGGACACATGCTTTTCATCATATGGACCCTTGCAATAAAAGCAAAGTCTCTTCCTCCTTAGACCATTAAGTGTATCTTGATCTAAAGGGGCTGTCATAGGCTTCTTTGAATTTGAAACCTCCACTCTTTTTGGGGCTACCTTGCTATCATAATTGAAAGTGGATGGTTTAGAAGGAAACCTATTACCGAGGAGTTGACAATTCCAAATTCCTTGCTTTTTTCATGGTTTCCTGCAAGGTAGGAGGATCAAGGGACTTAACCCAACCCTTGAGAGGTTCAACTAACCCCTCAACGAAGAGCATGATAGGCCTCCTCTTTGAAATATTTGTCATCATGACTGAAACTCTCTGGAACTCACTAATAAATGCCTCAAGGCAACCTGTTTGTCTCAACTGTGCCAACTCACGGAAACACATCTTAGGATCCTTCTTGTCAAATCTCTCCACTATCTTCTCTACATTCTCTTGATATGAAGTGTTCTTGTCATGATGTAAAGACCAACCCATGGTACCCCCAGTCATGGGCTATACCATCCAAATGCAACATAACAAATCGTATAGCGTCCTCCTCAGACATAGGACGCAAAGTGAGGAATGTATCAAGCTTGTTGACCCAAGCTCTAGTTGTAACCTTACCACTCCCATCAAAATGAGTTAAAGTTAACTTGCTGGTTGCTTGCTTCAAATCTGTATTTTTATGTCTTGGTCTCAAATCAAGATGTCCCCTAGAATGCTCATGCTTTTGATTCATAAACCTGTCAAAGTTGAGGTGCTCTTTAACATCATGCGGTAACGCATCCCACTCTGCATGTAATGCTAAAACATCATCTGTAAAAGATGCTGCCTCATCCTCAGCACTAACCTCATCCACATCCGGCCTCAAGAAAGTAGGATGTAGAGGCCTATCCTGTGTGCTTGTAGGATCAGCTCTATGATCAGCTCTAGACCCGTGTGAACTCACCGAGATACTCCTAGTACCTCTATCTCTGCTACGACCCCTGGGCAAAGAAATCTGTTGAAGAGTGTCAGAGAGCTGCTGAAGTACATTTGCCACCTGTTGCTGACCAGCTGCCAATCCCTGTTGGCTATGGCAATGTTTCTGAATAGCTCTCTAGCCTCTCTCTCTTCATCATTGCTTGTATTACCTGGAAATCTCTCTCCCATTGTTCCAAACTGAAATCCTTGTTTCATCTTCACCTGGTGGTGAAGCTCTACCTCTATGAGTATAATGAACCCCTGGAATAAATCTCTGTGGCAGCATGTATGAACCCAGTTCCCTAAAGGATTGTAGGAAATTGCTCTGATACCACTGTAAGAGCCCGACTCGCTCTAACTCTGAATTTGTGTGTTCTCTTGTTTTTTTTTGTAAGTTTTGATTTGTGCAATTTTTTTGTGTTTTTGAAGTATATGATTTTTTTTGGTTTTTTGACAATAAAGGAAATTTAAAAGAAAGAACAAGCAATGCTCACACAATGCAAACTGTACTATATTCACTATTGCAATTATTTACAATGGTTCGAAATGCAACTTGCAGTAACTATGATAATTGATAATGCACTTGTACCAAATTCGGGCCTTTGAGGAATATTCACCAGCTTCCTTTGTTAAATTGCTGCATCTACCAATGATCGCAGCCTTCTAAATTCTGATTCGCAGCCCTTTGTATAATGATTCACAGCCCTTATATGGTGATTCACAGCCTGCCTAATGAATATGCCGCCTCCAATGAAAATCACAGCCTATGGTAATATATTCGCAACCTTGTAAAGGAAAACACTACCTCAGTTATGGAAATCACAGCTTGAAACAAATTGCAGCCTCTGAATGAATATTGCTGCCCTCAAATTCACACACAATTCACCTTCTAACTTCAACACGGTTAGTAATAATCGACACAATTCACCAGCAATAAATTACTGATTCAAAGTGCAAGACACCAACAAGAAATCGCATTTCCAGCCTGGACAAATTCTTGAAACCCTCAAGCAATTTCAATTTCATCACAAAGTATATTTGACAAGGATAGGATTCTATATGCAAGAGAGGAACATATAAAGGCTCAATATCGAACCAATAGCTTTAAACATACACCACGTCCAGCTCCTGTTTGACACTTCTCATGACTTAATCCAACACTTAGCTCTTTCCATGGTAAATGATTTGAATTTTGAAATAATATAAATTATTTCCTCCCTCCATCTCTTAGGCGCCATTGTGCACTTATAATAATAAAACATTAAATTAACTTGGCACTTTTAATATAAGCCCATAACATCATCAATAAAGTATAACTTAATTAATAACTAACAATTAAATCAATAGCTCATGAAATCTCTCAGATAGCCCACTCACGTACTGAGGTTCACTGACAAAGATAGACACCTAAGTGCCATACCAAAAATAGTAACCAATCCATACTGGCTTACTATAAATAGTAAGTTGACTACCAAAGATCCTCAAAACAATCCATTAGCCCATGAGGCTCGCAATGATGGGCTAACAAAGCTATGTTCCCGACACCTGCTAAATTGGAGACATCACAAATCCTAGATGAAATGGGAAAATCCTTAAGTGATTCTTGTTAAATCAACTGAAAATCAAATAAAGCACTTCACATTTGCATTGCCTTAGACAAGGATTTTTTTTGCTCATTTCCAGTCCCTGCTGGAAATCCAACCTATAGTTTGCTCGTTCCCAACTTATGTTGGGAATTCTGACTTAGCCTTTTACCATTTCTAGGTCCCCCTATAATTTCTGCCCAAGAAATGAAGAGGAAAATTGCAAGATTAAAGAGGTTTGAGATAAAAAATGAATAAATCTTTTCAATGGAGACAAATTTGTTGGTTTATAAAATGAGTTTCAAGGTGGAGGGAAGGAAAATTTATGTGCAAATAAGGATGTTTTGGAACAAGTGAAATTCTTGAAGGGAGAATGTGAAAAATCTAAGTGAAGTTTAAATGAAAGACATAGTTTCTTGCTCATTTTCCGCTCCTTGTCTAGATTCCACCCTTCTAGAAAACAAAAACACTTTAACACAAAAAATTGCTAAGTCAAGTTGAAACTTGATCCAAGATGTTGTAGATATTGGAAAGTGACAAATTTTAATCCAAAATCGAAGAAAAAAGAGGATAAGATAAGATATGATAAATCTATTAATGTCCAACAAAAGACCACAAATGGTCGAAGGGACTGCCAAGTATGTCAAAAAGGGGCCAGCCCACAATAGGGACACCAAATGGTTCCCTAAGAAGAAAGCAACAACCGAAATAAAAAAAACACAGAGAGAAGTGCCCAATAGAAGAAAAATCCTCCCGAATCCAGTTAAGAGTTTTGAATAGCCGTGAAGAACTTCCGAACAAAAGGATAAGCAATAGGACTAGTCAGAACCATGGGCTGCCTAGTGTGTGCTATAAATGTGTCACACTTCTATGGATCATTACATGCAAGGAAACTCAAGAATGAGCCCTCACAAATCGATCCATAGCTCCCTAAGCATGGAGTGCAAGGGCTTTTAAGAATGCTCTCAGCTAGAGCTATTTAGCCTATAACCTTGCTAGTAAACCATGCAATGGGAGATTCAATGAAGACAAGGGCAAGAATGCCAATATCCTCAAGAATCAAGAATGAAATGCAATGCAAGCTAGTTTAAGAATGGAAATGCAAGCTAAACTATGGAAATGAAAGATGCAAGTATTAGAAAGCCTCCTAGTTAAACTAGATGAATTAATCTAAAGCATAAAGAAAATTTAAGCTAAGAATGCCATGAAAATGAAGCTACTATGCAAGAAATGAAATCTAACTATGAAGCAAGAAAGCCATGATGATGCAAGAATGAAGACAAGAAGATAGAGTGTTGATGAAGATCCAAGATGAATGCTAACAATGCTCCAAATCTTCAAACCCTAGATGCAAGAATATCTCCAAAAGCTCCAAGATGACCTAGAAAACCTGTAGCATAACAATAGCATAAAAAGTTGGGGATCTAGAATGAAGAAGAGAGCTCTCCTTTTATAAGAAATGAAGAGAAATGGACCATGGAGATTAAGAGGCAAAAGATTTAATCAACGGTGGAGCTTAAAAGAGGAGCAATCCATGTGCACAAATATCCTCCAATGAGAAAATAGGAGTTGACTTTTGTGTCCATATGAGACAAAAAGTGCTTTTTCCCTTTTTATAAAATAAGAATAATGCTTTATTTGTGCAACTTAGGATAAGAGGAAAAGTGGGGGCTTTTTATTTATTAAAAGGGGAGGGAATATTCTTTTTAATAAATAAAGACTTAGGATAAGATGGTTAGCCCATAGAAAATAATCGAATAAATGATAAAGCTAGGATTTGATCAAGAATAAGTAATTTATGATTTAGCAAAAGGGGCTAATAGTCTAGGTGACCATTTTTAGGTGTATACATTTGCCCCTCTTTGACTAATGTGTGATCGATCTGGGAACACATGTAGTCAAAGAATGAAGTTGAAATGTGAGATCGATTTGGGATCACAAAGCAACTCAGATCAGCCAAGAAGGCAAGAGATAGCCAAGAAGGCAAGCAAATAACGATCTGACTCCAAAGAATGAAGTGCAGAGAGATAGCAAATCCTGCATGATCAGCCTGGTAGCGACAGTACTGAACACTTAGGAAAGAGATAGCCAATAAGATATGATGTGTCTGCCCCCTCGGGATCGAAAGCGAAATCCAGGTAGAGGGAAAGCAGAAGCAAGAGCAACATGATCAAATCACCAGAAATCATAATCGAAGAAAGAGAATAGAACAACCATCAAGTAGTGAAGGGATGCCCCACACATGGGACCCGGGGCACGAACCAAGCGGTCCCTCAACCCGGAAACACCACAGAGGGGAAGAATTGGAACTTGGGATTTGAAAGTGAATGAAAGACTAGAAGTTTGAAAGAGATGGGGATAAAGAGGTGAAGAATGCCCCAGCGAAGATCAAAGGATCAGGCCTCAAAAGGTTAGCCAACTGCGTGAAAGAGGGGGAAAAGGTGATTTGGATGATCAAGGTGAACTTGGATTTCGGTTTCGATCCCGAAATGAAAGGAAAATGATGTGATATGAAAGACAAGAAGTGAAAGACATGATCAGGAAGAAGCGAAAGGTGAGCGCAGTTGATTAATGAGTCCATGAAAGATGAAAGGAGAGCTCTCTCCATATGCAAGATGCAAAACTAAACTAACATGGACTTAAGAATGCAAGCTACATGAAAAGTGGTTTACTTGCAAGGTTACAATGCTAATAGACATCTAATATTCATCATTGAGCGTTATTGGTAGCGTCGCAAGATCATACAATACACACTGGCATAACTATGTGGATCTGAATATGATCTATATCAGATAGAAATGTGGAAATCTCACCTAGGCATCAAAAACATGTAGGTCAAGATGACTAGTGCAGTGAGATTACCTAAGTTTGATATAGCAAGATTATGCTCGCATCGAGACACAAGAAAGTCAAGATGACTATAAGCATGCACTTGCAAAACAGTCAAGGATAATACCTTGTAGGTCCATAGTGTCAAGTAAGACTAGCATAAATGCTCATGACAGTGAGGACCAACAAAATATACCCACAAGCAGAAAAAGAAATAAAACATGTTCTCATTCCCTCAGTCTTCTAGCTATGCATCATCGAAAACAATCAAGGGGGGAGAACACTTAGCAAAGAAATCATAGACAGCACACAAAGAAAATAAAGCCAAGCAAATCTCAGCAAGTCAAGTGCGTGTGTGTAGGTCATAGAGTCAAACTTTGAGTATCGCATTTGCCAGTGAGAAATATTGCATCATCTAGACTGCAAGTAGGATATCTGATAAGTGTTGAGAAACACTCGACGCAAGGGTAGTGTTGAAAAAAACAGTTGGGGTGGTGTTGAAAAACACCATTTGCGAGGTGCCTAAGAAACCCAGACGCACAAAGAGACCCAAGATAAGCTTAAAACAACGTATGCCCCCTAGACTAAGACAAGAATCAATTCCAGGCTAGGAGAGACAAAGCGAGAAGTGGAGCAAAGGAGTGCCACACAAGACTGATAGACATAGGTGTAAAGGGTCTCAAGCAGTGCTTATTTCTAGGTTTTCACCACTTGATAGATTTTTTCAGGACTTTTTATAATTTTTTTTGTATTTTTGCTACCAAGGCGCCTGTTTCTAGGTTTTCACCAAGGCACTCTTTCAATTTTTTTTGAATTTTTGAATTTTTTGATTTTTTTGGTGAGACATCAAAGTGCCTATTACTAGGTTTTCACTAGGATGCTCATTTTTTCAGTACTTTTTATGCTTTTTAGGATTTTTTCAGCATCATATATGAATTTTTTTGGTATTTTTTCAGGATCGTAAAATATGTACAAAGGATGCCCCAGACAGAAACGGACATCAAGAATCTGCTTCCTCTGATGTAGAGAACTGATAGGCCCCAGGCCCAAATGCTGCAACTGTGACAATAGGAGGTCTCAACCAGTTCGACCAATAATAACCAGCCCTGAGCAATGTTTGAGCTAGCGGAGGATCATTAGAATGTGATCCACATATGCCATGGTGGATTTCAGCTAGCACTTTTTCTGACTCCTCTATTTCTAGACACTTAGGAGAGTTCCGTCTAGACCCTTCCTATACAAGTCACCAGAGACAAAGGCAAAGTGTAAGGGATGGCGGAAGGAATGGCGTGGTGGATTTGCAAGAGGAATATGAGGTGGAAGATATGAAAAGATGGTAGGATTGTAAGATTTGTGAGCAGGATAGCGTAATTCGTCCACCAGGAACTTGAAGCGAAATTTATGCTTTTTCATTTGTAAGATGGATGTTGAAGTAACCAAGGCATTACTAACTTTGTTCTTAGCTCTAGGAATGGGCTGAAGTATAATAGATATGAGATCATGCTTGAAGTAGTGTACCATTTTTTTGTAGAGAATCAGCTTGTCATCTTTTATTTGAGAATCATTATTTTTGAGCAAATATTTATTTTTACTTTTCTTAGGTTCAGACAACGCCACAATGTGGTTTTCACCATCCGACCATTGCTCTTTTCTTTTGACTTGATGACTGTGATGCTTGATTGCTAATTCACGGTGGGCGCAAAAAATGTGTGCTATAAATGTGTCACACTTCTATGGATCATTACATGCAAGGAAACTCAAGAATGAGCCCTCACAAATCGATCCATAGCTCCCTAAGCATGGAGTGCAAGGGCTTTTAAGAATGCTCTCAGCTAGAGCTATTTAGCCTATAACCTTGCTAGTAAACCATGCAATGGGAGATTCAATGAAGACAAGGGCAAGAATGCCAATATCCTCAAGAATCAAGAATGAAATGCAATGCAAGCTAGTTTAAGAATGGAAATGCAAGCTAAACTATGGAAATGAAAGATGCAAGTATTAGAAAGCCTCCTAGTTAAACTAGATGAATTAATCTAAAGCATAAAGGAAATCTAAGCTAAGAATGCCATGAAAATGAAGCTACTATGCAAGAAATGAAATCTAACTATGAAGCAAGAAAGCCATGATGATGCAAGAATGAAGACAAGAAGATAGAGTGTTGATGAAGATCCAAGATGAATGCCAACAATGCTCCAAATCTTCAAACCCTAGATGCAAGAATATCTCCAAAAGCTCCAAGATGACCTAGAAAACCTGTAGCATAACAATAGCATAAAAAGTTGGGGATCTAGAATGAAGAAGAGAGCTCTCCTTTTATAAGAAATGAGGAGAAATGGACCATGGAGATTAAGAGGCAAAAGATTTAATCAACGGTGGAGCTTAAAAGAGGAGCAATCCATGTGCACAAATATCCTCCAATGAGAAAATAGGAGTTGACTTTTGTGTCCATATGAGACAAAAAGTGCTTTTTCCCTTTTTATAAAATAAGAATAATGCTTTATTTGTGCAACTTAGGATAAGAGGAAAAGTGGGGGCTTTTTATTTATTAAAAGGGGAGGGAATATTCCTTTTAATAAATAAAGACTTAGGATAAGATGGTTAGCCCATAGAAAATAATCGAATAAATGATAAAGCTAGGATTTGATCAAGAATAAGTAATTTATGATTTAGCAAAAGGGGCTAATAGTCTAGGTGACCATTTTTAGGTGTATACACCTAGGAGTTGTATGTGACTGAATGTGACCTCTAAATCAGGCACAACACAACATGGTCATTATTCACTTGATAGAATTTGGGAGAGAGTATGAAGAACTCAATCCAAATTCCATGGTGAGGCGACCTGTTGCCTCCTATGTGAATGGGGTGTTTGAATACTCTCAGAACGAGAGCCAACAGCCGGGAGACCAATTCAACAATGGAGGATTTTCAAAAGCATGAAAATGAGAAATCTAATTGAAATTAAACTAAAATGAGATGCAATTAATCTAAAAAGGATGCTTGAAAGTAAAGATGAAATGCAGATTTTTATTTGATTTTGAAATAAAGATGATATTAGACTAAGAACAAGTAAGCAAATTTAGTCTAAAATGTGATGCAAAGATTATACTAATAATGAGATATTAATCTAATAAATGCAATAAAAAGCTTTGAAAACAATGAGATATGAGACTAAAAAATGCTATAGTAAGGATGTTCTCAAAAATTGCTCTTCTTGAATGAGAAAAAGAGGTTCATTAAATAGACCAAGCCAGAAGCGGAATGAAGAGTTTCTTGATTTGAAACGGTGGACTCTTCATTCCTAATTGAGACAAAAAGACAATGAATTATTTAATTAAAAGAATGGAATTTGCCACATGTGGGGAGGTGACCTTTCGAGTAATTTGAATTATTAAATTCAAATAAAGAGGTGTCCATTCAATTTAACTAAATATTTATTAATTCCTTTCAAGGGTATTTAGCTAAAGGGGGTGGAGTTTAATTTAATTAAAAGTACTTAGGACTTCATAATTAAATTAACTTATCATAGAGATTATTTAGCCAAATAAAGTCTAGGACTTAAGAATTATTTTAGTGTTTGATTATTGCAATTTAGGGTCATTGCAACTGACATCAAGTCAAATTAAGTCAAGTAGGAGAGAGAAAATTGCCTAGTGAACTAGGACTTTGATGATGTAAAATCGAGATAATGCACCAAAATTGATGAAATTAAATAGGTGCCAATTTTGGGGTATTACATTTGCCCCTCTTTGAATTGATGTGCGAACAGCGCGTTGATTCAAAGAATAGTCTGAAGTGACAGATGAAAGCAGATCAAAGCATGAATTTTTCGAAGTCTAAGTTAGATTGCGAAGACAACGATCTTAAAAGAGAACCGAAATCGGGGTTAGATTGCCCCAATTCCAATTGATGAAGATGCAGATTTAGGACTATCTCCGAATTAGGGTTAGATTGCCCCAATACGAGGCTTAGTCCTCCGAGACCCAGGTTAGATTGCCCAGATAACGGTCTAAAAGAGATTTCGAGAGTCATCTCCAGAACAAAGCTTGACTCCCAAGAATTAGGGTTAGATTGCCCCAATACCCAAAAGATTTCAAGAACCATCTCCAGAACGAAGTTTGGCCCTTGAGGATCCGAGTTAGATTGCTCAGATACCTAAGAGATAGATTTCCAGATAACAAGATGCGAGGCGTGAAGATGCCCCTAGCGATGAGAACTAATGATTCAAATCAGACTGATTCAAGAATAGATTCGACAAGATTCAAATGATGTAATCATCCTGCCCCCTCGGGAGCGAAATTGAAAGATGACATGTCAGAAGGATGATAAACAACAAGAGATTGCAGAGCAAAAGCAATTAGACTAGATTCGCGAAGCTACAGAAGTGAATCGGAGCAAAGCAGAGGTCCTGTTGACCAAGTTTGACCATAGTTGACTAAATTTGACTTGAGTTGACTTGATGAAAAGAAGCAAAGATTTGAGAACATGATGCAAAGATGAGGATCTGGTAGGAAGATGACACCAGAAGGCTGACTACACAAGCATCTGATCCAAAAGGAGTCCAATATTTAAAACATGATTTTGAGCCACTTAGAGATGTCAGATTTCGATTTCGATCCCGAAAAAGGATGCAGCCAAGATGAGACTAGGACAAAAGATGAGAACCTTTGATGAGCAGATCCAAAAGAAAGCAATCAAGAGAGCAACAAGAAAGCACTCCAAATGCAAGCCTAGAATGAAAGATGCAAGTCTAAATGCAGGCCTAAGATGAACAAATGCAATCCTCCGAACTCGGCTGTTGGACTCGTCGTATTTATCATCATTGAGTTCTTTTAAGCACGGGACAATCGCAAGATGCCATACAATTCTCCCCAACATGAGAATATGAATATGACATAAGTCTTAGGTTTGTCAGAATAAGGTGTAAGCATTAAGGCATAAGAAGCCAGAATGACCTGAACACCTATTCCTTTTAATTTAGCAAGTTAACATAAGCATCAAAGCACATTTGCTAGAATGACCCGAATGTCTCTTGCGAACAAACACACCAAACACGCAGGAGTTCCTTCTTTTGCCAAAGATTGCTCGCAGTGACCCTTACGTTCATTTAACAGGACAAGCGTTTACAATTTCATCAGTAGCAGAAAGAAGTCACTCAAAAGACAAGGAGAAGAACCAACCTCACCAAAGCATCCATATAAAAGGAGTAGAGGTACGCATAGCCATCCAATACGAGATAGAGGCTCTTACAGACGGACACCCCTCTTAAATGAATTCTTTGGATCGTTGGAACTAAACCAACAAGCAAAAAGCAAAGAAAGCAAAGCAAACAAACAAGCACTCAAAGAAAACAAAGCTCAGCAAGCCTCAAAGGAACACACATTTAGTTTAAGTTTCAGTTCAAGTTCGTGTTCAAGCGGATTGAAGACAATTCGGAAAGATAACGTTCGAAGTCTCAATGAGATAATGACAGTAGGCAGACGTAATGAGAATCACTGGTGATTGATAAAAGGGAGAAATCCCGAAGAAGAGAGATCGAACGAAAGCTAGGTATCCGCAGGCAGGCATAGTGGGAACCACTGGCGACCAATGCTCAAAAGAGTTTCTGAAAGCGATAGGACAATGCCCCCTAGACCAGGCAGGTGCCCCCAAGTGTGAACCAGTTCCAATCCATGAAGAGTCGAGGAAAACTCAAAGACAAGCGCATGAGCTAGCAAACCAAAGCAGGAAACAAACTAAAGCAGGAAAGCAGGAAAACAAACTAAAGCAGGAAAGGAAGGAAACTAAAGCAGGAAACTAAGAGCCAAGCGACGCTGAGATGAGATGTTACTTCAGGAAAACAAGAGGTGCCTGTTTACCAGGTTTTCACCATCTTGGCAGAGATTCTATTTTTGCTACCATGACGCCTGTTTACAAGGTTTTCGTCAATGGCACATTTTTTTCTTTTTCAATTTTTTTGTACTTTTTCTCTTTTTTTCATTTTTTTGTATTTTTTGAATATCTCATTTTTTTGTATTTTTGATCTTTTCATTTTTTTTGTATTTTTCACATTTTCATTTTTTTTGTATTATCAAGGTGCCTGTTTACCAGGTTTTCACCAGGATAATAGATACATCAAAGCGCCTGTTTGCCAGGTTTTCACTAAGATGATCATTTTTTCAGGACATTTTGCAATTTTTAGGATTTTTGAGCATATATCATTTGTAGGATTTTTTCAGGACCAATAAGTATGTACATGAGCATACTGAGAATGTCAGTTGTAGAACTTCTTAGATGAAGAGCGTTGATGGGCTCTTTGAGTTTCTCTCCTTTAGTAGGAATCTCTGAGAACACAGTCATTTGTAGTAGTAGCCAGCTGAGAAGTTGTAGAATCAGAACCAGATGTTGTAGCAGTAACAAGAGAGCCAACCAGTAGTGTCCAATAGTCAAGAGATCCATAGTCAAGGAAAGATCACTTAAGTGAGACCCACAAATATCCTCATGGAAACACCTTAACTCTTCGTCAGATTTCCCACGCTCTAAACACTTAGGAAGAGTACATTCTAGATTTTTCTTAGTCATGCCATTAGTAATGAGGAGATGCTGATATGCACTTTGGGACAAGGCAAGATGGAGTGAAGAGTGTAAAGTATGAGAGGCAAGGGTGATGGAATGGAGGGAAGCATGAGAATTTTGGAAGCTCGAATGACAACTTTGATTTTTTCTTTCTTTGGAATCCACATAGCTTTTGAATTTTTTCTTCTTTACTTTGAGGTGTTTTTGATGACAATGCCTATAGAATGGATTTTGAGATCCATTTTTTATTTTATTTTCTGGCTTTTGATTGTCTTCTTCTTTTTGAGGACCTTTGCGGTCTTTTGAACACCTATGTTGCTTTCTTTTCTTCATAGTCACATGTCGATTAGATGGGACATGGTGACCTTGAGATATAAGTGGATTCTTATTATTTTTATTTTTATGTTGTACATCCAAGTTACTTCCAAAAGACTCAGGAATGATGGATGAAAGAGGCTTATATGACTGGTTCAGGTGGAGAGGTGGAAATGGAAGTGGACGGGCCACTTTTCTGGGAGATGAAGAGGGAAGAGAAATCAATGGGATGGGCTCAAGTGCAAATATATCAATATCATCCTCATCATTCATGAATGCATTAGATAGATCAAGAAAGTAATCTTCCATAGAGCGTTGTTGATTGTGAGTCATCTTAGAAGAGTCAGATAAGTTTGGAGGAATATTATGTGAGCCTAACCAAGATGGTCTATTCCAAGAGTTAGGTCCCCTTTCAGGTGGTAAGAGTGCACGAATAGGAACCATTTCAATTTTAGATCTTCCAATATTCCATGAAGCTGTAACAAAATGGGATCTTACATACCCATGATTTGCTGGAGTAGTAGGAGTATAGCTTGGAGTAGATGGCCTAGGAGCCATAGGAATGATCTCCACAAGAGGGTGGAAAGGATCATCATCAATAGCTTGATCTGGAGGATCATAACTTTCTCCTCTTTCTGAGTTGTTAAGACTAGCATATAAGTGCATAGCATCAACTGGTATTTCTGTAGTAGCATCTGATATAGAGTCTGATTCAGCTAGAGACATAGTCAGAGGCAGACTTTCTTCATTGTTGTCATCTATCATAGGAAGTATTTCTTCAACAGTAGGATCTTGTTCAGTAGTAGAAGCAGCAGAGTAATCTGGAATAGGCATATCTTGAGGCATACCCAAGAGGAGGGAAGCATCCAACAGTTGTTCCCAATCAGTATGTGTGCCATTGGAGTTGGCAATAGTAGGAGTCTGTTCAATAGCAGAAGTGGTGGAACAATCTAGAGTAGGCATACCCAAGATAAGGGAAGCATCCAGCAGTTGCTCCCAATTAGTATGTGTATCATTGGAATCAGCAGTAGTAGGATTTTGTTCAACAGTAGAAGTAGTAGAACAATCTAGAATAGGCATACCTTGAGGCATACCAAAGATAAGGGAAGCATCCAACAGTTGCTCCCAATCAGTATGTGTGCCATTAGAGGCAGTGACATATTCAGTAGTAGCTGCAGTAGTAGAAATCTGTTCAGTAGAGTGTATAAAATCCTCCTGGTGAGGACCAAGATCATGTTCCTGAAGCACTTGAGAAGGTAGATAAGACTCTTTCTGGTAGTCTGAATCAAAATTTTGATCATTCAAGGGTCTCTCATGTGTCATAGGCTGAATCTGTGTTTCTTCATTATCTGAATCCTTGCATGAGTGAAAGTTGTAGCTAGGTTGGTCAAGCTCATCGCTCTGATAGCCAATACCAAATCTATCTTCAGAAGGTTCCTCACAAGAATGTGGAGATGGAGGGAGAGTTGTCAAAGAAAAGATGGACTCAATCTGATATTCCCCCATGCCAATATCTTTGATCTTCAAGGTCTTTTCTATTTCTTTAAGCTTAGCATCATAGAACTCAATGGACTCTCTATTGGCAGGAACAAAGCTGTTTTTTGTTTGGGTAAGCATCTTAGCAGAGCAAGTATTTAGGCTAGCACTATTGTTAATGAGGATGCGGGGGATATGCTCGGGACCTTCCATAACTTCAATGTGCCGGGAAGCATTATGCGGGTGGCTCAACAAGTGATCGTCTTCCTCAGAGAATGATAAATAATGAGGCGAGGTCAAATGACCCACCATAGATTGAAACTGGTTGAGATTGAGATCTTTGGGGACGTTTACCTCAGTGAGGGCTTTATTCATAGATAGTTTTGGTCTAGATGTCGAAGGTTCGGGACCTTTGAGAACAATTTTTGCATGAGATCGAGGGATAGCATTCGCACAAGCTGGAGATTTTGTGTAGTTATAAGAGGGAGGTGTAGGGCCTCGCAAGACAAAGGGAGTTTTGGGTTTAGGAGTATCCTTGCTCCCTGGAGCAATGATCATGTCACAATGAGGGATCCAAGGTTTGTTTCTAGCAAATCTAGAAGGCGGTTGAACTTCTGTTGTAGCCTTCTCAGTGGCATTGACTGTTTGCATGCTAGAGCTAAGATTAAAGACAGACTTTGAGGGTTTTGGCATGTTAGAGCTGAGATTGAAAACCAACTTTGAAGGTTTTGGCATGTTAGAGCTAAGATTGAAAACCAACTTTGAAGGTTTTGGATCTCCCATCTTGTTGGTAGTATTATGAGAGATCGTGAAAGAGTTGATAGGTTCAAAAGGATCAATAGGTTTAATTTTAGAAAGTGACCCTTCAGAGTCTTGCTGGTCTTCAAACAATGGGTTATAATATTCTTGAAATAATAAGTCAGACTGTATCTGAAACAATGGATTGTAATGCTCTTGGAATGAGGAGGAATGTGAGAATTCCTCACGAAGTTTAGATTTCATAAAAAATTTAGGATGACCTATGTCTTGATTATGAGGTTTACTTTGATCTTGATCAGTATTCTGAACAGGATAAGTCTTGCCACTTCGAGTCGTGACAGTCATAAACGAAGATGTAACAAGCAAAGATTCGGGATAAAGCTAGACTCTGTCTCAAAGATAACGAAAGGAGATAAATGGCTAGAACAGCCAAGATGCAAGATGAACCTGGTATGAATTGTCAAAAAGAGATGGCTAGAACAGCCGAGATAAGACAATCGCAACGCAAGGTACAAGAGGCATAAAGAGATAAGATGAATAGATGAGAGACAAAGCGAGTCAAAGCAAAGATCGATCGATTCCTAACTCAAGACAACTAGTTTCTGATGGTGAACGATAGGAAAATAGAAAAACAAATCATGGACAAAAAGGCAGATCAGATTTATGTCATTGATCAAGCACATAAGACAGCAATCAAGGAGTTCAAGCAAACAGTCTTCAAGCAATGGGCAAGGGACAAAGCAACCTTACGCATGAACAAGAATAGTGACTTAGTATTTCTACTCCCTAAGGACTCTACTTGTGTATGTTCTTGAGAATGTTTTAGTAGGCACTTAAAACACAACAACATCCTAGCAAGTTTTCTACAAGGATATACATGGCTTTTCTAAAGGGAGTCCTCGATATACGCAAGGTACGTGAGGCACGAATCCATAGATGAGAAGAATTTGAAATCACACAGCCGGGGGGAGACGGTAACCCAAATCTCCTCCTCCACTTCTCAAAGGTATAAAGTTCTTTGAGGCTTAGCCAAGAGTGAAATCTAATTCATTCCCAAGAGAGGTGTCTTTGGATTCACCTCCCGATATTTATACTCCACCGGAACACGGGAGTTAAGGTCGTCCCTTGAGGTGATGAAATCCCCAAGCAGGCCTTCTAAAAAAATGAAAAGTAAGTAATTCTCTATCAAAAAGTATTGAAAAGCACTAAAGGTGGTGCATTTAACCCTTCAAGTAAATGTGAGGTGAGTCCACAAAGTGGTGCATTTAACTCCTCACACAAACTCAAAGTGAGTCCACACCCTAGAAAACAAGTGAGTTCCAAAAAGCACAAAAGGGTTGCCAAGTGGAACAATTAACGCTTCTTTCCTATAGACCCCTCCCCTTTAATGTGGTGTTGGGATTGCAACCACAGGGTGGAAATGAGGGGCCGGCGGATTAGCGAGTCCAATAACCCAAGATAGCAATCTAGATCAATCACAAGTAATCTAAGATTGCTAATCAATACTACTCACAAGTGCAAGAGGGTTTGAATCATGGAATATTTAACTTTCCAAGTAAACATGAAGTGAGTCCACAAAGTGGTGCATTTAACTCTTCATGTAAACAAGGAATGAATCCATGCCCTCAATTACTCAATGAGATATTTGATATTGGAACCAAGAATTACTTAATGTTTAAAAGACAAGCATTCACTTAAACACAAACTTGTATGAAAGAAAATCTATGTTCATTCATTTCTCATTAAGAGCATCAATTGAAATGTGTTCTATGAAAGCATGTAAACACTCAAGCCAAACACATGAGAGGTTCAATTTTAATCCCAAAGTCCAAATGTTTTAGAGATTTTAAGAACTCACCTTAGGTCCAAAGATCTGCAATCCAGCATTTAGCACACATCCACAAGTATAGAATCAAGACAAATCAATGACAAACCATAAGATATGTAACATTGCTGTCTTCAAGATAGTCTTTAAAGATTGATTTATTTGACCCATAAAATCACAATATTAAAATTTCTGGAAAGAATGAAGTTTTTAGCCAACATCAAGAACTATCATTTCCCAAAGTTACAAGGTCTTATGATTTTATTTGGTTCCTCAACCAATAATGTTTTCAGACTGCAATTTTTCTGTCATAAATCAGATTTAAAACAACAGGCCCTGCCTAGGGAGTCACATATCTTTCTCAAAAATAATTCAAATGAAACCAAACCAATTTCACAGTAACTATTAATGAATCTAGTTTCCAAATATGTAAGCCATTTATTTTTCCCATTCATAAATCATTTTCTATGAATAAATCATTGCCTGCAACTCCAATACAGATTGTTAAAAAATAGTTTTCACTCAAATGCCCATAACTTTCACAAATCTGCATAAAAATAACTCAAACCAAAAGGAAATGAAAGCTGATTCACGTATCTTTCCAATGAATATTATTAGAGATCTTGATTCTTCACAATTTGTCTGTACCAGACGTTTCAATCTGACTGTATTCAGAGAATCTCAAATCTGCAAATACCCACTTTCACCAAAATGATCATAACTTATTCATTTCTTTATAAAAATTAACCAAACCAAAAGCATGAGAAAGAGGATTCATCATTCTATCCATCTATTACTATATTACAAAGTTTTCAGGCTGTAAATGGCCGTACAAGGCATGAAACCAACACTAAAGCTGAAAAACCAATCAAGAATGAGGCCAGAAATTAATCTTTTCTGCCCCACGGTGGGCGCCAAAATGTATGTGACTGAATGTGACCTCTAAATCAGGCACAACACAACATGGTCATTATTCACTTGATAGAATTTGGGAGAGAGTATGAAGAACTCAATCCAAATTCCATGGTGAGGCGACCTGTTGCCTCCTATGTGAATGGGGTGTTTGAATACTCTCAGAACGAGAGCCAACAGCCGGGAGACCAATTCAACAATGGAGGATTTTCAAAAGCATGAAAATGAGAAATCTAATTGAAATTAAACTAAAATGAGATGCAATTAATCTAAAAAGGATGCTTGAAAGTAAAGATGAAATGCAGATTTTTATTTGATTTTGAAATAAAGATGATATTAGACTAAGAACAAGTAAGCAAATTTAGTCTAAAATGTGATGCAAAGATTATACTAATAATGAGATATTAATCTAATAAATGCAATAAAAAGCTTTGAAAACAATGAGATATGAGACTAAAAAATGCTATAGTAAGGATGCTCTCAAAAATTGCTCTTCTTGAATGAGAAAAAGAGGTTCATTAAATAGACCAAGCCAGAAGCGGAATGAAGAGTTTCTTGATTCGAAACGGTGGACTCTTCATTCCTAATTGAGACAAAAAGACAATGAATTATTTAATTAAAAAAATGGAATTTGCCACATGTGGGGAGGTGACCTTTCGAGTAATTTGAATTATTAAATTCAAATAAAGAGGTGTCCATTCAATTTAACTAAATATTTATTAATTCCTTTCAAGGGTATTTAGCTAAAGGGGGTGGAGTTTAATTTAATTAAAAGTACTTAGGACTTCATAATTAAATTAACTTATCATAGAGATTATTTAGCCAAATAAAGTCTAGGACTTAAGAATTATTTTAGTGTTTGATTATTGCAATTTAGGGTCATTGCAACTGACATCAAGTCAAATTAAGTCAAGTAGGAGAGAGAAAATTGCCTAGTGAACTAGGACTTTGATGATGTAAAAGTGAGATAATGCACCAAAATTGATGAAATTAAATAGGTGCCAATTTTGGGGTATTACAGGAGTGATCCTGGATCAGGATGGTTGCTGCAAAAGGGAACCCATCCTGGGCCTCACCGATCTGGAATAAGGGGCAGGCCCAAGGTGACGCTTGGTATCATAAGTTGAATGAAGCCTTGTGAAGAGGAAGTAATAAGCTAACAGGGTGGAGGCGATGCAGGATACTAGTGTTGGAGTGTGTGGTCTCAAAGCCTAAGGGCTTTCTGAAAGTAAAGGGCAAGGCATCTCTGGTCCGTATAAGTGAAGAAGGTGGAGAGCGATTGCGCCTCCCTAAAGAGGCAGGATAACCTCCCTTTGATCTCGCAATACAAAGGATATCGAAAGATGAAGTGCTCCTCAGACTCAACTCCCCCGATGCTGCAAAGACGACAAATCCTGTGTTGTCTGTCAATATGATGTTTGGTCTCGCAACACAGCCGATGCAAACCCACTCCGAAGGAGCCAAGGGGAATCTTGAGGGAATGTGGCCAATGGAAGGGTAATGAGAAGTGATAGTCCTATGATTGATATAAGAAGCAAGTTAGATTACCACAAGGTATGGAGCCTTGGTTGGACATTCCTGCCTCTTGTCAGCTAAGTGATAAATTGGTTACCCCAAGAGATCGATTTGGTCTTGGTTGGATGTTCTTGCCTCTTGTGGGCTAAATGATGAATTGATTACTCCAACGGATGGATCTAGTCCTAGTTGGACGATCTTGCCTCTTGTGGGCTAAGTGATGAATTGGTTACCCCAAGAGATGGATCTAGTCCTAGTTGGACATTCTCTTGTGGGCTAAATGATGAATTGATCACCCCAAGGGATGAATCTAGTCCTGGTTGAACGCTCTTGCCTCTTTGGGCCAAATGATGAATTGATTATCCAAGGGATGGATCTAGTCCTGGTCGGACATTCTTGCCTCTTGTGAGCTAAATGATGAATTAATTACCACAAGAGATGGATTTGGTCCTAGTTGGATCTTCTTGCTTCATGTGGGTCAAATAATGAATTGATTACCTTAAGGGATGGATCTAGTTCCGATTAGACGTTCTTGCCTCTTTTGGGCCAAATGATGAATTGATTACCCCAAGGGATGGATCTGGTCCTAGTTGGACGTTCCTACCTTTGTGGCCTAAGTGCTGAATTGATTACCTTGAGAGATGGACTTGGTCCTTGTTGGACGTTCCTCCCTCTTGTGGGCCAAGTGAACTCCGTCTACATATATTCATGTGTATGCTCCATTTTTTCATGTGTATGCTCTATGTTTTCATGTGCATGCTTTGTGCCTAGATATATTCATGTGTCTACTTTGTGTATGTTCTATTTCTTCATGCATTCATGTGCATGCTTCGTGTTTTCAAGTGTATGCTACGTGCTTTACTCTATATTTTTAGTTGATCTAGAAAAAGAGAATAACTAAGAGTGAACCAAAAGATATGAATGTGAGGCACACTATCATGCAAACGTTGGTTTTGCAAATTTAGTTGGCACCATTATGAGATGGCCTTGATCCTTTTCTCTAGAAGATGAGACAAATCTTTTCTTAAGTTGACCTTTGCCAAGTTTCTACTATTGATCATAATCCACATTCAAAATAAGGGAGAAAACATATATTATAATATTAGAGTTGCGTAGTGGAAGGTGGATACATGTGGGATTCCATGATCGTTCAATCATTGCTTAAGGACAAACAATTTTGGGAAGGATAGGATGTGATGTCTCCATTTTGAAATAGGATTTAATAATAAATAATAATAAAATTTAAATATAAAAGAATAATTTAAAAAATAAATAAAAATAATAAAATAATAAAATTAAAATATAACATAATTAAATTTAGCTATGTTAATGAAGGTCAAAAGGCATGAAATGAGAAGTTGTAACTCCTTCAAAATTGAGATATAAAAATGGAGAAGAGAGCTTCATTTGAAAGGGGGGAGAGAGGAAGAGAAAAGTGTAATGACCCTCACTAGTAGGATCACTAAAAACCCCAAATCTGATCCGTGTAAATTCGTCAAACAATTGGCATGCACTTGAATGGTCTTGTTTGCAATGATGTTTATTTGTTTTGGGCACCAAATGTTATTGAGATAACAATACCAATGTAGTAATGAAATACAATGAACAACAATAGAACTCTAGATAGCAAAGCTAAGACCCAAATGCCAATATATCATATACTTCCCAAATTCTGATATGCAATGTTCAGTAGACTGATTACAAAATCGATGACAGATTTTTATGGACTGTTTACAACTACAGAACTATAATATGAAATGTATGAACTGTCTTACATGAACAAAGACCTAGCAATGCACCTTTTTACTATACCAATCCAATAGCAATGTCTGATAACCATTAACTGTTTTTCTGAATATATATATGGACTGTTATATGACAAGAATTATGGCAATGACAATACCATTCAATGTACTACTTAACCCCATACAATGCACTTTCATTGAATGACAATTTCAAATACCAAATGATGGAAGAACAGTGACTGATTCAGACTTGTTATGACAGTGATTGTTACATGCAATTAATACAATTTCCTTGACATTCAAATGCAACCAAGAAACACATGAAATGGAACCTGGAAATCGCTGCCCTTTTGACTGTTGAAAAATGTTGATGAAACGATGACTAATCTGTCCCCGAACTGCGCCTCTGATCGCTGCTGTACCATGCACTGTACCTGTCCGTACAGTACAGTCTTGTACGGCCCTGATATAAAATAATCTGCAGGGTATTGGGTGTCGAAAATGGTATGATTTGAAACGCCTAGGGTTAGTATATATCCCCTCCAATGCATAAAATTAATCTCCAGCTGGTGTGTGAGATATGAGCAAAAATATGAGTCCAAACCCTGGTATGACTGAACTGAAAACGTACCAAAATGATCTCCAAATCTTCACCAAATGATTCACCAATTAAGTGATGAATTCCAAACCCTTATTCAACCAGTTACAAACCCTCAATATCAATTTTTCAGGTCTGCTTTTTCGGACTGCTTTTTCGAATCTGCTTTTTCGGACTGCTTTTTCGGATTTGCTTTTTCGGACTGCTTTTTCGGACCTGCTAAAAATTGCCTCCTATAATTTCGGCCCTACTAAAAATGCCTCCTGAAATGCTGTTTCAATCACAAACAAACCCTTACATCAAATTCTCAATGAAGTACCAATGAGATGGCTGAGTACCAATTCCAAATTTGCAACCCTTTAGTAGATATTTCACTACCTCAGTTATGCCAATCCAAGGGAGTGATTCGTTCCCAAAGATCGAATAGAATTGCAGACCAAAGAATACAAATTGCTTCACAATGAAGAAGTAGAAGAAAATCCAAATCCAAGCATGTAGAAATGAAGCCCCAAGCCCTCTATTTATTCTTTTCCTTGAGAAGTTGCTAGAACTTCTAGAAACATCCAATTTTAATGTACTTTATAATAAAATAACATTATAATAATAAAGTACATATCTCAACTTAAAATTATAACAATGTAGGCCCAAATGTCTCATAACTGAATGTAGGCCCAACTACGACTGAATGTAGGCTCAAGACTGAACGTAGGCTCCACTACAACTGCATGTAGGCTCAAACTGGATGTAGGCTCACTCTAGATGTAGGCTCCACTACAACTGCATGTAGGCCCAAACTGGATGTAGGCTCTACCGAATGTAGGTTCTGTCAACAATATGCAATCAAATGATCAACATAATGACCCTCTCTCCAAACCATTTGCCTACGAGAGTTGATGATAGGCAAATCCGTCATGCCAAACGATGTCAGCCAAAATGGGGACATGACAAAAAGGGAAGGTGTGAAGCAAGGAAGAATTAGTAGAAGAAGAATAAGAAATGAGAAGAGAATAGGTAACTCCTTCAAAGGGCAATAACTATGAAGGTTTGTGACTCTTCAAAAAGGTGGTAATCATGAATGTTTGTGACTCTTCGAAAAGGTGGTAATTATGAAGGTTTGTGACTCTTTCAAAGAGGGACAATTATGAAGGGTTGTGACTTGTTTAAAGGGCATAAATGATGAAGGTTTGTGACTCGTCCAAAGGGTAGTAATTGTGGAAGGTTGTGACCTTTGCAAAGGGCAACCATGATGAAGAGGTGTGGCTCTCCCCCACATTGGAAGATATAGAGGGGAGAATGTTTCATTTGAGGACATCCAAGGGAGAGTGATCTGGGGAATGATATATATATTTTTAATCGGTGAAAATATGTATAGCTTTATTAATGTAGTGTAAAAGTCTAGATTTACAGATTTTGGTAGTGCCATCCCACCCTGCAACTATCCTTATTGTCAACCCTATACCAACTAATACAAAATTGCCTCTCCAAGGAAGAATATGATGCAATACCACCCCAAACTACTGCCCCCTACATACCTCCCTTTACAAACCATTACAAAAATGGGCTATTAACTGCCCTACCCATTGCTTTTACAAAGATACAAAATGCCATTGTTTGTGGCCATCTAACCACCCTTGACTAAGCATATATAAGACTAAAAATTAATTTTTATTATAGTAAAACAAACTATAAGGAAAAGGGCCATCAACCCGTACAAACCGGTTTCTTCCCCTTCAAATCGACTGCATACACCATCACCGGGCCATTAATCTAGAAATCCGAGGGATCGAAGGAGGGAGCCGAAGCTCCCTCTCTTTTTTATGCCTCCGCTTCCATTCACGCTACTACCTCACACTCCTACAAGCACTCCAACAAACATTCTCACCCAACCTCCACTTCTGACTTGTTTTCCTCCCTTAAGCCTTTTGAGCCCCAAATTATGAACTGTTTGAGGCCATCTTCTTGTGGCTCCACTACATGCCAAAAACCTTCATCATCCCGAATTCCCTTTCCTAGGTTGGCGAACTCCAACAATGCATTCAATCCTTCCACCACTCATCAACGACACACTCCCGAGCCACCCATCTCACTTCTGCCTTAGAGCCAAACTCAAAACCCCAAGCCAAAAACTTTGCCACAATATCAACATTAATTGGATATCTGTGCTTTGTTTTCAAGAATTCCTCACTCAGAAAAAGATTGAAAATCTGTAAAAAGAATGAGTCATGAATTTTAAAAACAATCTTCAGTCTCTTCTCCGATATCTCCCAATGAAAACCAATTGTTGCTTGGCTATGAGGATAGTAAAATTTGCCTCCATGATAACCCTCCTCCATTGGCTCCCACTCTCCAATATTTTAGAAAACTTTGGAATGAAAAGGCCCACCATTACTCTTTTTAAAGGTGAGGAGCTTGGGGATGTCACCTCCAAATTAAATGCTTATTGTGCCAAAAGTCACATCAAATTCTGCCTTGTAATGTGATGATGAAATTCTTGCATAAGTAATGTACCTTTACGGGATTTCATCTCATACTAAATCATCCAACCTCATCTAGGGGTACAGTGTGTCATCATTAATGAACGATGTTGCCCATTTCTAAAGTTGATCTGCCAACCCATCACCTAATCTAAACACATGGGAAATTCAGAAGTCTTTAAAAGAATTCAATAATTTACAGGTGGAAATTATATATTTATTGATATGCAATGGCAATGTATTGCCCTTCTTCAAAGCATTTATAATGACCATGGAGTCTCCCTCCAAATGGATCTTTTCAAAACCAACATTTTTCACCATCAAGACACCTCCATAAGCTGCTCAGCCTTCCGCCATGTTATTTGTCCCATCGTGTATTTTTTTGGCTCCAATTGCAATTATATTGTTTCTTGAATCCCTTCCGACAAAGCCTGCTCTAGAGGGGGCCTGAATTCTCCTTTGAAGCCATCGAAATTGACTTTGATCCAACCATCCTCCGCTGGATCCTAATTTACATCCTTATCGATTACTAGGTTGGGATTAACCTCATGAAGCCCATTAACGGGCTTGAATTTTAGTAAAAGACCATTGACCTTGTAATCTGCTGTCTCCTTGAGTGAATGGGGTTTTACTTTGATTAATTGTTTGAGCAGCCACATTCACAAGTTTGAACATCCTATGCAAGGGCTCTCTCTATCACCCACATTACCCCAACTTTCCTATTATCACCGTAGAAGGACAAATCTGCCATATGCTAGAGAACGTGGAATCTTCACCCACATTACCCCAACTTTGGAACAACACTTTAATAGATAGTGGTAATGGAGAAAACCAATTTATTTTTTCTTGTGCAAACCTCTAGCAACTATTTGGAAACTCACAATTGAGTAGCATATGATCAATTGTTTCCTGCTTCTCACATAATACACACCTAAAGAGGCCTTTGAAACCCAACCTCATCAACCTTTCTCCAGACAAGATGTGTCCCTTCAGAGAGAGTCACGAGAAAGACCCTGCCTTTAGCAGACAAAACTTGTTCCAACACAGGTTGGCGAACCATTCTTATCTTATCTTGCTCATGACTCACATTCAACATAAACTTTTTGATACATTTTTCTATAGTCTTGATTATTTCAATTGGGATTTTTAAACATGACATGGAAAAAAGTGAGATAGCAAAAACAACAGATTTTAACATTAATATATGCCCTGCTAATGACAACCATCTACTCTTCCATCCTTCTAACTTTTTTCTACATTGATCCACAAGATTATTCCAAATGACAGACTTTCCTACCCCTTGAAATAGGGGAATGCCAAGAAACTTGGTAAAATTCCCGTCTTTATGTCCAATTTCCTTGAGATTGCACTTTTTTTGTTTAGGCATGTATTGAAGAAAAAAACCTCCTATTTCCCCCAATAAATAGATTGCCTCAAGTAGTAACAATAAGCCTCGAAGGTTGCTTTCGGTACTCTTGCTTCTCTCAGGGATGCTTCTTGTATTAATAAGGTGTCTCAACAAATTGTAGATGAGAAGAATTCTCGACCCTAGGTACCACCTTCACCCCCCTCCACAAATGGGTTGTTTGCTTATTATTGATAAGATGTACTAGACCTTCAACCATAATAATGAACAAAAAAAGAGAAAGGATCACCTTGCCACAAACCACACGATGCTTGGAAGAAACCTTGAGGGCTACCATTGACCAGAATGGAAAATCACGTATTACAAATATAACTTTTAACCCAAAAGAGCCACTGCTTATCAAACCCAAAGCTTTCCATAACCTTTAACAAAAATTCCATGTCCACCTGATCATACACCTTTCTAATATCCAATTCAACAAACATTTGTTCAATTTTAGCACACCTAATTGAGTGAATAGCCTAATGAGCAATAATAATACCCTCAACAATAGATCTTTGCGGAGCAAAACCTCTCCTCTCTTCTGAGATAATAGAGGCTAGGATTCTTTTTAATTTGTTTGCCATTACCTTTGAGATAACTTCGTAAATTGTGTTGCATAGTGAAATAGGCTTGAAATCATCAAATGTTTGGATCTCCTTTGGGATCAACGCTATCTAAGTGTTATTAAAATCTTTGAGAACTTCACCTTCTCTTCTCGATTCTTCGACCACCTCCCATACGTCATTTCCAAATACATCCCAAAGTTTTTCAAAACAAAGCATTTTTAACTTCTTTGATACTGACCAGTTGAAGTAGCATTTGATTTTGTTGCTCATTAACCACTGCCGGTATGACTTCCATAACACTTTTAAAAGATCTCGATCCTCCAACTACTTTAAGAAAACACTAAAAATATGAGACAACTTTATAATTAATATCTGCTACTTCCTCAATCCTTTGTCCAAAGCTGTTTTTAATCCTTGAAATTCTATTTAATGGTCTTCTAGCCTTCACCTAGTTATGGAAAAACTTCGTGTTTCTGTCTCCTTTTAACCAACTTTCTCTACATTTTTGCCACTAGAAGATTTCCTCTCTTGCAAGAACCTCAGAGTACTCCATTTTAAGGGTTTTTTCCAAGTTACCGTTTTGGGTGCTGGGACTGATGTAGGTACACGAATTTGGTATGTGGATGCATGAAATTTTTTTAGGGGTCTGGATGCGTTTGGGTATATATATATATATGTGTGTGTATATTATATATAAAAAATAAGAGAAAGATATAGAATTGTAAAACTAGATCTTTTCATAGTGTTATACTTCATCATTGATCAATGCCAAATGCCAAAGATAAATATTAAATGCCAATTGATAGTTGAAAATATTCAAATAAGCCATATCAATGATATCATATATGTCTATGTTCACGATTCCAATGAAAATCATTACAATTACTGAATTACAAAATGTAGTTCATGAATAACGATTCAATGTTCATCAATCATCAAAAGGATTATAAAAAAAATCATTGTCTATTGGATTTTTAGCCATTGCAAGTTCAAGATCATTATCATCATTTGATGCCAAAGCGGTTCCACTTGCACTAGATGCACCATGTGGTATGTCATCATCATCATCCAAATCATCCATAGTGGCTCTAGCAAGATCCTGAAGGGTTGCATCCAAGTCGGTAGACTTAGATGCTACATCCCAAAGCTTTGCTGCCCCTTGCTTGTATTGGGGATCCTTACATCATAGAAGACACAAATTGGAATGAATATACACCAAGTCTTCAGCTCTTTTTGCAGCCAACTAGTTATGCTTCACTAAGTGGATAAAGGAGTATGTACTCCAATTCCGTTTAGTGGCAGAATAACTTGCAACTTGGAGAGAACCAACAAAATAAAAAATAAAAAATGCAAGATAAATTCAAGAATGACGAGTGTTAAATTCTACAATACAAGTGGCAAAAAAAATAAAAAAAAAGTTACTTGTGAGAGGATCTTGATTGCAAGAGGTTGGAGGTGCATACAATCTTGACCATGGACATACCACCATGTAGTATCATTCATTTTGGATTGGTCTTTGAACACAAGGGGTATGATTTCTTCCCGAGACAAACAAGCCAAATTCTTGCCTAACACTTGTCTCCTCTTCTAGATCTTTGAAGACTACTAAATGCCCATTTGTACCCATTAGCAACTTCAGATTCTATATATGGTGTTACTTTCCTTGGGATAGAAAATACAAAATTGCTATAGTACCTTGGAGATATGACACATGCAAGGAGGTGCAATGACGTGGTCATCTTGATCCAATAATGAAGAATTATTGCTTCCACTCTTTTGTAAAAGGTTTCTTCAGGATCATTCTCTCTTTTGTTACTTTGTATTACCACTTTCATTTTCTCCAACATTGTGTTCATGCTATCATAGACATCCCCCAAGCATGATGCATCTATATCGGCAAACCAAAGCATAAACATGAGAGGTTTGGTGAATTTCAAAACATATTCCACATGAAGCCACTGATCGTCATCCAAGATCAATGACTTGACCTTTTGGGTCCTCTCTGATTTTGATTGCTTCCATATACCCCATTGGTTGCTAATAACCATTTGACCAAATGCCTCTCGCACCTTCACAAGTCATCTCAGAACAATTGCATGAGATGCAAACCAGGTCTCAACAACTTAAGAACATGTTAATAGTAAGTTAATAACACATTACAAATATGTAAATAACACAAATATTTTTTTTATTCAATTATGTAAAACATGACATTAATGAAACTAAATAAATTAAATTTACCTTCAACAATTCCAATCTTGAGAAAGTTCTGAAAATTGCTTGTGAAATATGGTGGTTCATCACAAACATCTGGATCTCGAGCTCTTGGCATATTTCTTTCACCCACTCTATTTGGGTGCCAATTGCTTGCGTCACCAAATTGAGGAAGTGTACGGTGCACAATGTCCAAAAAATGTGATCATATCTTGCCTCAACCAAAGCACTTGCAACCTTGCAAACTTTTGCATTGTCTGTAATTACTTGGACCACATTTTCATTACCCACCATCACTATAGAGTCAATGAGAATCCTAGAAATGAACTCTGCATCTTTGACTTCTTGTTTGCAATCAACCGCCCTCAAAAACATTGCCCCCTTGGGGGACACCGCAATAACATTTTTCAATGATGTTTTTGGTAATCCTTCAATCCATTGGAAACAATAGATACACCTAATTCAATCCAAGAATTTCTAATTGGTTTAGGTGGGCCTCTACAAATTTCTTCTCTCTTTGCAATAAGGTGGTATGCACCTTTTCATACCCAGGACTTCTGAAACTAGGAGGTGCACTATTTATTATTGACACCATGTCTTGCCAATATGGTGATTTCACCAAGTTGAATGGAAGACCATTGGCATAGAGACAACGTGCAATTTTTTCTTCAACAATGTCTCTTGCTTCCATTTTAAATGCTCTATCTGATGGACCTCTCTTGCCATTGGGGATTTCCTCTTCATTTTCGTCTTCGGTTTAGGGTATAAGCACTTTGTTTTCCTTTTGCAACCAATTTGTTAGCATCTTCTTGTTCTTTTATAAATCCCACTATTTCTATAGGAGACAACCCTTTCTTATTTGGGCCCTGACACATATTAATCCCTTTAGCACTATGACCCATAAAATGAAGTTTCACTCTGTAATAAGAGCTATTATATTTTACAGTACAAAAATTACACTTCCAAATATATCCCCCACCTTTAGGAATTTGTGAAATTCTTGTGGTATGTCTCCATAAAGGAGATCTTTTATCAATTTTTAATTTTTGACTTCCTTCCACACCCATTGAATTTTGACTATTAGCCATTGTTGCAATCTAAAAAAAATGAAAAAAAAAACATACTTGAAAACTATTTCACAAACTTGAAAAAATCCATCAAAAACTTGGAAAAATTCATCAAAAGACTAAAGAATAGGGTTCAAATGTTTACCTTAGACGCTTAAATCTCCTTTATGGAAGCTATTTGACACTCCACAATTGATCTCCAAAAAAAATCACCTCCCTTCAAAATCCCAAAATGGAGAGAAAATATGTTGAGAGAAAAATAAGAGGTGAAATGATATGTTTTTGTTTTGGAAGGCCTCAGAAAAGGGTCGTTTTAGGGTTGAGGAGTGAAAAAAACCAAAAAAAAACATTTTTCTTAAGTTTTTACTTTATTTTTTGCTTTCCCGCCTGTGGATGCCCACAGATGCTCCCGAGTGTGGGCTGGGTGTGCATAGGGTGCGCGCCCAGACTTGTGGGTGTGCTAGGATGTGCAACCTGTGGGCTGATTTGTCTAGCAAGATCCTAGAATTGGAACATGAAGTGGTTATTATGGGAGGGGGCTCTAATGCTACCTTGTTAATGGCGGATAAAACTAGAGGGATCAAACATTTAGGATTAGTACAAAGAGACTTTCAAAACTTTGTTATTCCCAGTGGTTTGTTCGAGGTCCATTTCTCCAATGGGTCTTACACCTGGACAAATCGTAGGCAAGGACTTTCTTACATGGCTGAAAAATTGGATCAGTGTTTTTTAGCTGGAAAATGGGTAGAACTTCAAGTAATTTTTTAAGCTGAAATACTACCTATCACAAGCTCTGATCACTATTTGGTAGTGTTGAGATTTGAAGAGGATGGTGCCCCAATAAGATGTCCATTTATGATAGAGAAAATGTGGTTTAGGGATCATAATTTCAGAAATCAAGTTTCCAAATGGTGGCATGAATCTCCTAATTGGTATGGAAAAAAAAAAGCCTTCACTTTCTTCAAACTGGGTTGAGGGGCAATGCCCCTCGTAGGGTCTGGGGGTAGCAAGAAAGTTGTGGGTTTCCAAGCTCAAATTAAGATCTTTGAAACCTTTACCCCCAATGAAAATCGTGTTTTTTCAGTTTTAATCAAGAAAAATAAATTATATGAATTAATGAGTTTTTAACACAAAAGTCACGATTTTTTGCATTTACCCGTGAGCAAGTTTTATAGGAAAAAGTTGTTGCAAGTTTTTCAAGAACTCATTAGCAAGTAACTCGACTAGCATTTTGACTCAGGAATACTTGGAAGTCAAAAGAGTTTTTGGCAAGTTTTACAACATTGGCATATACAATGGTTTTGGACCATTAATTATTATAATTCATGACTAAAAGCTGCTTACTATGTATAAGTAAAGTCACAAGAAAGACAATTACAATCTAGTATAGTTAGGAAATAATCATTTTTTTGAAATTGTTTGATGCATGAACTCTAGGCCCATTGCTCACACTACCACTGCCATTGTCGCTAGCGCTAGCACTAGGACTATCAACACCCAAAGATGGATGAAATGGAGGAATGGAAGAAGACTCTCTAGTTCCACCAATCACTGCCATCTCCTCTCTTTGCCTCTTTTTAGTTCTTTTTGCTGCTCAAAGGTTTCTAATTTAACTTGTACTTCATGCATAACCTCAACAGTCACATGTGGGCATGAATTAGCATATCGGCATGGTATATGTGCAAGATGGTATTTTAATCTATTAATGCTAGATGAAATGTTAGCCAAATAGAGATATTAAATAATGGTAAATCTGGTTTAGGACTTGAAAAAGGAAAGTTCTAGTAATGTTTTCAGTAAAAAAGATAAAATTGATGGATTTGTTAAGGTTCAAAGACGAGATATTCTCAATGACATCCTCCTACAAGTAGAATAACAGTAAACAGGTTTTATTCTTTCTATGGTTATTGTAATCTTTGTAATTACTTTGGTCATGAATCAGCTGATTGTAGGGTTGTACCAAGAAGGAACATCATTTTTGTTAGTTAGAATTCTTTTGATTCCTTGAAGGATTTCAGTATGATTTGTTTTAATTGTCAGAATGTTGGTCATAGTGCAAGGAATTGTCATTTGGGTTTTGCAAAAAAGAAAAGGGCTGAGAACAGGTTCTTCAAGAAAGAGTTAAATGAAGTGTGGAAGAAGAAAGAAGGCAAGAAGTCAAAAAAGGCCATGATTGCTCAGACTGCTCCTCATGCGAATAGACAGAACCTTTGGATAATAGATTGTGGTTGCTTGAATCACATAACAGGTGATAAAGTTTGGTGCCAGATCTTGAATGCAAATTGGAGGTAAAGGTTCTCTAAGCATTAATGGTAATTTAAAAGTGCATAATGTCTGGTATATAGAGAAACTGAGGTATAATTTACTAAGTGTCAGTCAATTATGTGACAATGCATATTTTGTTAACTTTAATGTTCAAGGGTGTGAAATCAGAGAAGTTAATTCATGCAGGTTGATCACAGAAGAGAAAATAATAGAGAGCATTGTCTACAATTTGAGAAAGGTCAAAGGTAAACGTTTCTTTGGGCAAGATGAAAGTTGGCTTAGGTGCAGATGAAAGCTTGGGGTTTTTCTTCTCTCTAAGTCAATTAACATATAGGCATATGCTTAGGGGGAGCATTGTTATTGTTATATCTATTGTCCTTGAACCTTTGTTGTTGATGTCAAAGGGGGAGAAAGATTGTAGATGCAAATGCAAATTATAAGTTGAGTAAACTAATATTAAATGAACTAAAGCATTGTTTATGCCAGTGATGCAACTTGTTTACAGTATCAATGTGTTGTTACAACATGGAGATTTGACATCAATGACAAAGGGGGAGATTGTTAGAATGTTTTGTCATTGATGTCAAGATCACACCATTAGATTTGCTTTTTGTTCTATCAGACAAACATTAGACAAAATTGTGAGCAGTCAAATAGTTTGAGTATAAGTTCCTTCAAAGTTATTATAACTATTTTATGATCAGCATATGTGTCAAGCACAAAAGGCTGAAATCATATGCCTTGGTATCGATCCCATTGTTGGAATGAAGTCTATCTGTTTTTTTTGTCTTTATCAGTCGATACATATGATGAGTTTGAGTTGATTATTTTATGTTGGCCATCAACTCGTGTTCTATTATGGAGGCACCATATTGGTTATGTGCGATGGAGTTTTGATTGTCCGCGGCTAAGGCACATAGAACTAGCAAATCTATCAAGGGTCAGAATTGTAAGAGGAGCGAACGAAATGTGTTCTAATCATTGGCAATACAGTCTACTGTTGTTTGTTGCGAAAGAATCAAAGATTTCTGAACTGGATTTTCTTATTGCTGCAATGAGTTTTGTGACTTGTTGTGTTACATTCAAACTGATTGATTGGCGGTTTTCAAATCTGCGATTATTCTATATATGCATGGTGGGGAGTCTGTCTAATAATGGCATATACGTAACAACTCTTGGCATATGGGAAATTTTATCGTAAAGGTAATTGTGCCTACCATTATGCCGTGAGTATCACATTCTAAATCGAATAACTCATGTCATCGGATTGTTTGAGGTTGTAATTGGATTGGTTGTATAAGTTAACATAACCATTTTGATTGGTTGACAATTAACAAATTTTAACTGTTTTGTAAACTACTCACCCGACAGACTCTATTATATAGAGATGTATGAATGGAATCTATTGTGTGTGAAAAAAAGATATATCATTTCAGTCGATGAAAGAAGAAGTGTTGGTCTGCAGTGAGTGAGTATGAGATGAGCAATGATTGTGTATATGGTATCACTGATTAAGAAGAGTAAAGTCTGATGAAAAGTGCTGTAATGGAAGAATAAAAACAGCGCTGTGTGTGGTTGAATACAGCAAATAAAATGTTCTGAGATATGCAGTGAGTTTCAGATTGAAAGGTAGCATTGTTCATAAAAAAGAAATGTATAAAATATTATGAAAGAAAAGTTGGAAGATTGTCGGAGACCTGAAGGTGAGATGCTGGCATAAAGGAGATAATTGCCTTTACAAATGAAATGCTGTGATTGGTAACAAAAGTTGGTTGTGGTTCAGATCAGGCATTACAGTGTATTGAATTTTGTTTCAAGTCTGTTTTAAAGTTGTGTGAACAAGTTTATAGAGGTTGCTGATAGAAGATTATAGCAGTGAAAAGTAATCAGTTTATAGGTGCAAATTTCTTTTGATCACATATTTAGTTTGCAGAGAGGTTCCTGAAGATATCTGAAATCTATTGATAGTCAAATTGCTATTACTTGTTTACTTGTTCCAAATGCTGTATAGAGAAATTTCAGATTTTGAAATCAATTGTAAGTTTGTAACTGGTAATTGATGTTGGGTTGGTGCTCAGGCTGTTGAGTGGGTGCTCAAGTTTGAAAGAGTTAGTGCTCTTAAAGTAGGGATTTGATAACTCCTTAGGGTTGGTGCCCTTAAACATTGTAATTGAAATTATTTGTGAGGCTGGATTAGGATAGTAGATCCTAGCAACATTTCTCACTGTGGTTTTCCCATCTTGGGGTTCCACGTAAAACTTGTGCATTGTTTTCTTGTGTAGTTATATTGTCTTCTTGTTTCAGTTTCTGTTACTTTCAGATTTCTACTACTGATTGAACCCCCTCCCTCTCTCCCCTCTTAGTACTAGAATTGTGTTCTACAACAATAATATATAAAGAGAAAAAATGAACGTTTATTGTTTATAATCAAACTAATATAAAAATCCTAGGTTTTGCAACTATAGGACTCGATTTTTTTTTAACAAAAACACACAGGTTTCTTCAACAAAAAATTAAACACATGTAGGGTTTGTTCTTTGGTTCACTAAAATAAAATAGGAAAAATAAAAAATAATTGTAAAAGAGAAATTAAGTTTTTGTTAAAAACAAAAGAATCCTTCAAAATACAAATTTACCTCTTAAATCTTTTGCTTGAAATCAATGGTATGCTCTTCCCAATCCTTTGTAAACTCCTCTAGATGCACCAAAAGTAGTTACAAACCTGTGCCCAAATGTGATTCAACTACTGAATTTTGCTCAATATCCTTGCTTGTTTGTCTTCAGTGCAGTGCAATGTTGGCTCAAAACTCTCTTTTTTCCTTCTTGTTTGGCTTTCAAATGAAATGAAGTTGCTTTTAGGGCATAGAAGACAAGTATAAAACAAAAGCTTGAGTGAATTGCTTTATTTTTTTGTGGCTTTTTCAATGACAATGTTGCAGCCGAGTCTTCTAGTGGGAACTTGTCTTGACTTGGCAAGTTAGGCGACTATGCCAAACTCTACGAGTGGCGATAATTGGCTATCGAGTCTCCTAAGTTCATTTAGGGCAGTTTGCCTTGAGATCCGCTTAGTCTATGCAAGTCTCAAGGAATCTTGTAATTGTGATTTTATTAGAGTTGCATGTATCTATTTCATTTCAGGTCTTTCTATAACTTTGTTATCAATATCAATGTTAATTACATCAGTGCATCATCATTTGGAATGTTTACAATCAAGTTTATATTGTAAAAAGTTAAAAAGGAAAATCTAGGGTGGTTATTACATATTGCTAGATGGAACCACAATCGATCAGTAGTTGCCTCCAAAAGCACTTGTTAGGAAAACAAGGAGAAGTAGGCTCAAGCATTTGTGGATAAAAAGAGAAACCATTTTTCAATACTTTAGTTTGGATGATGATGAATCCAAGGGTCCCTCCAATTTTGAATCAAACGAATGTATAGAAAATATTGAAAGCATGTGATGAGGATGATGACAATCCCGCCAAAACGATAATTTTGAAGACAATTCAATCAATGTGTCTCCAAGTAGTCCTTGGGAGGCCTTACACATAAACGGTCTTGCACTAGGTTTGTTACTATTTCTGATTATGAAGGATGAATTAAATTTTGGTAGTGTATGTGCTTTTATTCGTCTATTCCCTTTTATAGTGTTTGTGTAATTTAACACTAGTTTAATCCCTTGTGATTTTTGATTATACAAAAACTAAATTCAAGGAAATCACTTATCATTTGTTGTAGTTTTCTAGGATTATTACTATGTGACACTAGATGCTCCACTAGGGGCCACACAAGACATTATCTAAGAAAACAAACAATATTTTTCTTGGAAACCTAAGCACAACACTAATGACAGGCTAGTGCAATTATGCACAAAATAACCATGACATCATCATCACAATGTGATGCCATACAAGTAGAGGACTTGGAAACCACATGATACTCTTACCTTAGAGGAATGTTGATGACTCCTTAATGGTCACCAATGAAAGGTTTCGACCTTTACAAGACTAGGAGTCATCTCCCCAAATCTAGGTTAAATGATCAGACGACTTTGAGCAAGATGCAAAAGATGTCATAACTTCTCAACAACGACAAATGTAGGCATGATGAAACACTCTCCAAACTACCAAGGCCATGGGGAACAACTTTGTTTAAAGTTTTCCCATCCAAGGCTCATAAGTTCTCATTGATTGATGAAATGGAGGACTACAATGCTACAAGAGGACTACAATGCCCAACATGGACACTAGTGCCTAGGTGGGATACTAGCACCCATGGAGGATGCTAGTGCCTAGGTATTGGTGTCCACTCTAGCGTCGGTCTCCGTTGTTGGTGCTAGGGTCCATTCTAAGCATTGTAGTCCAATTAGAGCGTTGAAGTCCAAGACAGTGGGCAATTTGGAATTAGGGATTGACCTCTAGGACACTCTAAGCACTTCAAGTCCAACCAAGAGGGTCTACAACATCCTATGCACTGTATAATGTTAGAACTACCACTTGAGACAAACAAACATTTGTTTCCCTTGGGCATTAGACACCATTAATAGACATGGGAGAAGGTAGGGAAGGGTATTAGGACGTACCCAATGCTCCAACTTGCTGCCGTAAAATAAAAGACACGATATGAAAAAATTCTACTTTACAAGGTTTCAAAAGAGGCCTTGAAATGACTTGAAATGACTCAACACCCTAGGGACGAAGGCCTATAGACATGTCAACCACTTGACGGGTTCGCAATAGTATCCAAGACCACTCCAAGATGCTATAAGTTCATTTTGTCGTACAACACTTAAGTAATAAAGGCATGACAATTATACAATCATGCTCGACTCCAATGCATGTGCATGTAAACTATAGATCACCATCACAATCACTAACATTGCGTTATCTTACAATAGATTTGATTATGCGAGGTCCAAGGGTAAATAATACTTTTTACACAATTAGGACTCAAATTTCCTTCCATATCAAAATTACAATTATGTTAGAACAAATAAATGAAACATAAATGAACTAGTAACATTGGTAATACATTCTTTGGTCTTCATCCACAATCCTTAGATCCCCAACAATGGTTTCCACGCCACCCAACCTCATGAGATTAAAAGATACACTCACATTGTGCTAGGGGATGACCAGACTGACCACAAGAACACTCACAACATAAACATTGGGCGAAGGCTCACAAACACACAAAACACAAAGTATACACTCCCATACAAATCATGCAAAATACATGCAAGTAACATCAATGAAAAATTTCAAATTCCTCATTGGGCATGAACACCAATTGCATACATCGAGATAGTAATTGGGCCAAATCACTAATGGAGGAAACCAAAAAATCATCATTGGGCATGATCATTGATGGCATAACCTAACCAATCACATTGTGCATAATCACCAATGGAGCAAGATACAGGACTCAATCCTAGAGAGGGGGTAGGCATTGTCATTGTGAATCTCATTTGTATGGCTTACGTGGAATCAAGTACTTCTCTCACAAGAAGTGAGGAGACTCAATCATACAAGATCCACACTCCTTGAGTGGTCATGTCTTCCACAGTTATCTTGAGTCTATCCTAGCACTCCAAGCATGATAGGGGCATCGATTGTCTTGTTTTATTTTATTCATGTTTCATTAGATTTCTCTTAATTATAAGATTTTCCAATGAGATATCTTGGCAGCCCTTTTGTGGCATTACAAACGTTGGAAGCCACTCATACTTTTCTCTAACACCTAATATGTTGGTCACATTCTCTAGAAATGTGAATGTGACACACAAAACAATGCATAAAAACATGGTATAAATACTTTTATTGAAAACTAGAAAACATGGTTTAAACATGATACTTAATGAAAATCCATGGAGGAGAAGACCTCATTTCCCCCATTCGAAAACATTCAAAACCACTTTTAAATTTAAAATTTCCTTAAATGCAATTTTATGAAAAACCAAAAATTACAAGCAAACTCCATTAGTCAAATTTTACATTCTTCAAAATAATTTCAAAAAATGAAAGATACCCTTTTGATTCAGATATGAACAACAATTGATTCATGCCATGAATTTTGATTTCCAACATTTTTTAGAAATTTTGACATGGTAAGGGCACAAAATTGACATTTTTCAAAAGTTTAAAAAATAAAATTTATTCCTACTTACAATTCAAATTAAAAACTAGATTGGGGGCTAATGCTCCACCAATCACATACAAAACAATCGAAATAAAAAACAATGACAAAGAAGACAAAATGAATAACTTACCTTCAAATTGGAAAATAAAACATTCACATTAAACTCCACACCCATTGTGTGAGAGGAAATCCAATCCCACCCACAATCACATGCTCATTCCTTTCCCACTACTTTGAATCCCACTTAATTTCACCCACAAATGCATTCTCAATTCCAATTTGAAAATTTGGCAAGAGGAGCATTTTGGGAGCCATTTTCTTCCCAAAAGAAAATAATGAATAATGAACTAATCTTCTTCCCTTCTAACCCTTTTCTCTTTTTCCTATTTTGTTTATTTTTCCCATTTACTTTATCTTTTCATATTTTATTTTATTTATTATCATTTTCCATTCCTTTTTAGAACCACAATTGAGCACAAATAAGATGTCCCATATCAAAGCATTTGCAATAATTAATCAAATACGATTAAATTGTATATAAAAACTTAAGAGGCATTTCCAACCTACTGAGTTTTAGAAAATAAAAGAATATAAATTTATTTCTATTTAATTTATTTGTATTTTGCCCGGTTTTTCACCCAAGTCACATAAATCATTTAAATATATTGATGATTAACATCTAACATTTAGATTTAAGATATATTTCCAATTTAATTTACAAAAAAACATGAATTCAAACAAAAACATCAAATCAGGCATTTACGGGTATTTCACAACATAGATGGACTTGGCAATCGCCTCTAATTCAAATCTGGGTTAAAATGGTGTCAACATGTCACAGACTATACTTGCTACAAGTATGACCAAGGGATACGATAGGGTGGACCAGTGTAATATCTCCAAAATAATTACCATTGGGGTATAACTCAGACTTGTGGAGCTAGGTGGAAAAATACCATGTACCTGTAACCGCTCCACACACCTCAAAGGTACCTGCTCAATGTATATATAGCCAAAGCACATCATATCATAAACGCCCAAAGGGGTACATTATCAAATAAACATATAACCCAAGTATTAAAACATCATATAATCATAATTACTGTTAATCCACACATTAATACTATTTTGCGCATCAATGAAGTGAAGCATTGAATACAACATATATCTAAATTTGCAACACACCAAATAGCTGACATGTTTAGGAACCACATCTTGAACATGTGGTGATTCAACACGCTAGGAAGAGCAAGAACATAAGTCACAAAGAAAAAGGTAAAGCTTAACCACCGTTGGATATTCACAACAAGAAGCACAAGCACAATGATGACTTATGCATCCCTTGACACTTTGTTGGGGAAACAATGTTGAGATCCACACCTCAAGGCTGCAAACAGGAGGGGCACTACAGGTAGAGCTTGTAAAGGATCACTGCCCAAATACCAACAAGCCTCCCCTTCATTTATTGATTTTGTTGAGCCTATGCATGCCAATGTTGTAGAGGGAGAGGGAGTGCAACTGGAAGGGGAAATAGACGTGATACATAGACAGAGCGAGGACATGCATAAGTGACATATTGGGAAACATACTTGCTTTAGCCTTGTCACAGAAGCCTTAGAATGAAAATGCTTTTGCTTTTGAGACAGAGGTGAGATCATTGAGATTTTTTCATTCCCAGGAACTAGAGTTAATTTTGGGTGGTGGACCCCTTTATTCTTGTTTGAGGTCGGAGAATGCACTGAGTGGGTGTGATTGCATTTAGTCTAGACTCAGTTATTGTGGTAGCACACTCTAGGGCAAGAGATGTGTTCTGTGAGCTTAGGAATCTGCCTGAATGGTAAATGTTAGACCCTGAGTGGATGTAATAAGTGGCTGCAAGTGTTTGAACCCTGAGCATCATCTGCACAATAAATAATCAATGGAAAGACTGTTAGTGACATTTTATTTGACGCAACATTGTTTGTCATTCTCTAGAGATTAAAAGCGGATATTGATGCTAGCAATGAGGAACATTGTTCAGTGAGCTTAGGGATCTGCCCCGATGGTCGAACCTGAAAGGATGTAATAAGTGGTTGCAAGTTTTCAAACCTTGAGCATCACCTGCTCAATAAAAAATTAAAGGAAAGACTGTTAGAGACGTGGTATTTGAGACAACATTATTTCTCATTCTCTAGAGCTTATAAAGAGGATATTGATGCTAGGGTCAGACTGGATTTTAATATGATGAAATTGAGAGGGGTCTGGTGGAAACAGATCAGGAGCTAGCTGAACTCTTCAACATAGAATGAAATCCTCTGCTATCTTTGAAAATGTAAGTCGCAAACAGTTCAGTAGATATGGAGAAGCTATGATACAAGCCTTTCTAATTCATAAGGTTCCAATCATAGATATAAGCAAGGATACTGACAAAAACTATCATATTGAATCTCTTTCAAAACCGTCTTTTCTATTATTGGGATTAGTCTAGCTACTGAATTTGGACTGCTCATCCACTGGCATAACATTTTTTCTGATTTCAAATGTATCAAGATCCTCGTACAGTACAGAAGCAATATCAATCAATTTCTCTATTCATCTAGAAATGTGTAGTTTGTTGTTTTGAAACGATGAAGTATTCATACAGCTAGATCTAATAGTTCTTGCTAGTATTCAATCTTATTCTGTCTTTATATTATTTTAATAGCTCCCCCTCCCCACCTTTCTGCCCCAATCCTCTCCAAAATTTGGAAAAGAAATTCCCATCCCTGTGTACCTCTCTCCTCAAAACTTGGAAAAGCATTGTTTTTTTTTTATGATCGTGGTCTATAATTTTTGGTGTTCTAGAAGAATTTTGAAAGTTGCATATTTGTTGCTGTTTGTATTCAAGATTTGCGATTGCCTTCATACAGGTTTCTTTTGTACTTGCTCTAATTTGAGCAGGAATTTTCAAATTGAGCTCTACAGAATTTTACTCACTCAAAATTCTTTGCAATATTATGTTTGTTTGTTTGTTTAGCTACCCTAGTGCATGAAATTGAGTTAATGCTTAATGGTGGGTATATGCTGTATTGTGCTATAAATCAGTCAATAATATATCTTGCGTAGGGCTGTTGATTATTCATTTGTTGTTTCATCCCTGTTTTTAAGGGTCATAATTGAGATATTTGGAAATTTCTCTCTTATTTTGTGTACCAGGTCTTTTAATTTCAATATTTCTTTACTTTGTTTTGAGTTTCAATAGACTGTGGAAGTTAGTGTTTTTGTTTCATATTTTTTGAGTTGATATTAATCCAGTTTGTGAATCATGGTATTATAATTGAGTTATAAAGTGTTAGCTTAGGATTTTGATATAAGGGGGTTAAGATCCCAAAAGAAATTTAGAGTGAGTTTTTTAAAGATATGCATGTGACATTTGCTAGTCATTAGCATGTAAAATTATCCAGAGGAAGCAAACTAAGCTATATTATTTTACTGAAAGCAGGCTTTATGTCAAACAGAAGTATGGGTCAGAAGAATGGTTTAAGAATGTTTCTGCTATCAACCGCCTTTCTGTCAAGGAAGCTCTGAAGTTGTCCCTGATCAAACCATTGGAAGACTTACTGGTATATCTTGGTACAGTTTTTAGCAAGAATCATGGTAACAGAATAATAAAGCACCAATTCTGAATACATTATCTTGATTTTGGGTTGTTTTGTTTTCCATATTGTTTTTACGGTGTGAAACAGGAAGGGATAAAACAATCCTAGAGTTATATTTCTAAGCTTCATATCTGTGCAGGGAAAGAATTCAGATGCAAATTCATCATTTCGAGTTTCTTTGATTTACAATCATATTGGACTTTCACAAGAACTTGATGTCGAGGATTCAAAAGAAAATAATGGAAAACGTAGAAAAACAGGTACGGCTAGATTTCTTTCCTTATGATGCAATGCTAGTTTGGAAATTCTACGACTATATAAAATATTCTTGTAAGTGTTTGAGAGACGATCAATTCCTCATTTCAATCTAGCTGCAGAAGTTTTATGCCTTACTATTGTGGGACATTGTGTTCAACTTCCATGATCATTGAAGAATTGTGAAATATCCATGTCTATAGGGGTTGAGGGGTTGAGGCATTAAATTACATGATATCCCTTTTCAACTAGGAAATATGATGCTTTAAAGCCTTGGACAACAGCATTCTTAGGTTTGTGGAGTCTTGGCTAGTGGTTTTAATTACTTGCTTTCTGTGATTAACAGTTTTGAGCCTGTGAGTTTTTCAAACAATATTATTTTTTGTTTTAATTAATGGAAACAACTGGATTATGTAGATAATGGCCCTTTGTTTAGTGGAGTATAGCATGATGCGTAAGCACACATCTAAACCAGAAGCAGTCCTTCAGCTAAGCAACCAAGGTAGGGGATGCAGTCTGTCAAAGTCACCCAGATTTGAACCTGGCCTAATTTTGAATCTTGGTGGATGACAAAATCAAGAGCATACCATTATCTTCACCAATTGATCTACAACCCTTCAGTAAGCTTCTGATTTTTCTAGATAAAGATCAAGATAATAATTATATTAATGGGATGAGTAATTACATAAAAACTCCAGATTCCACTTGTGTAGTAGGGCGTGCTGGGTTAAAGCTAAGTTGCCAGTTCTGGTTCAGATCTTGGTTCAGGTTTGTGGATTTGGTTTGTGAATCCTGGAAATTTGTTTTTTGGGTTAAGTTCATTTTGGGTTTGTGTATACATAAAACATGTAAAAATCATTTATAATATAGTTTCAGCCTAAAAGTAGGAATTAAGTTTAGAATACTAATATCATACAATATTCATTGTAGAAACTTCAAGTTCAATATTAAAATAATAATATCAAGTTCAATAATCAGTTTTCAATGTCATATGAAATTTCTAAATCATCAATCATTAACATTAGATGATGTAGGAACATTTGAAGAACCACAAGCGGTACCACTACTGTTTGCACTAAAAGTGTGCTTGTTTTTGAACTCCTCAAGTGCAACATCTTGGGAAGTGGAGGCATCCAAGTCAGTATGCTTTGGCTCCATATCCCACAACTTTGAGGAGGTCTGGGGGTAGCACCCTAGGGGTGTTCCTTGTTGTGATATAGGGCAAAGTCAAGGGTTAGAGCTCCTGCCAATAAGCCCAAATGAAGACCTTCAAAACCACAAGGCAAAAAATAATGCTTTTATAACAAAAAAATAGTGTTTTTGGAGTGTTTAATTCATGTTTTTCATCTGTAGTGTGAGTCAAGGGCTCTGATTCATTGAGTACTTGCTGAAAATTGTCAAAAGTATTCTGTTAGTTAAGTCCAGGAAAACTCAAAGTCAGGTGAAAAATGAAAAAAGCCATTATTTGGACATAAACTATGATAGGTTCTTTGCAGGTTCATCGGGATCTGTCTAAATCTTCCTTGAGTTCACCTGAGCTCATCTCGGATTAACCCAACTCTCTATGGTCATGTCCTATGGAATTTGTAGGGGAACTGGTTATGACCATAGATCTAGTTTGAATCAGATTTGGATCGGGCCAATTACCAGGTGATTTGGTAACATAGGATTAAAGTATCACAATAGTTATATTATGCTTTTGATCAGTATTTGTTCCTACATAGATTGCCTTACCCAAATGTCATAATGAACTAAACCTAACACATTTTATTTACATAGAATATTGAAAGCTAACAAAATTACAATGTTTTTCTATGATGCTATCACTTTTGGTGTTGCCAGTAGATCATTTTAATAGATTGTGAGCACAATGCATTATCTTTGTGGCCCTGTAGATTGGCTTCCGCGACTTGTTGGTTGCCAAAAAACTATCAAAAGTAGAACTGTCTGTATCATTCATACACCCCAAACAGACAAGTGACTGTTGTGCAAACCCATATTTCTCATTTAGTGATAAGTTGGTAATTTATTCTCCTTCAAAGCTTGCTAAACTTGTTTTATATGCATTGGTTGCTTGTCATATGTATTGCTAAAAATCAATATATCATCCAAGTAAACAAAGACACTAGTATCTATGAATGGTACCAATGCTTCTTTTATCAAGCATCTTGAACATTACACAACCAAAAAAAACATGCTTCTTTTATCAAGCATCTGGAACATCACACAACCAAAAAAAGACACAAGCCAGTCACACAATTCTTGCCTTGTCTTGAATGGCGTTTTTCAGACTTTCTCAACTCGATGATATTCAAGTTCAAAATTCAACCTGGCTTACCCGAATTCAAAATTCAAATTGGTGAAGTACGTATTGCTCTTGTTTTGTTAATTTTTTGTTAAGATAGAGTTGCTTTTGCAAGGTAAGGAGTGGGGCATCTGCATGTTTTATGTAGTTTGTGTATGCTGTTGTGTGTGCATGTACAGACATTATCAGAGGCTTGGCTGATTTTTTTGTTCAGATTACTGGTTTTTGATTTCAAAATTGATTCCTTTGCTTGATTAGGAAGCAATTGTTTACCTGAGTGATACATGTGCAGGGGAAAATAATAGCTTTCATAATGCTGCCAATGCAGCAATACATGCTGCAAGGGAAACGGTTAATGGGGGTGGATATTCTGCAGCAGTTCAGCGCATTCTTAATTCCATGTCAGACAATGATTTTGCTAAGAAGTACAAATTTCCACCAACAAAGGTGATTGAGGTTATACAGAATATTAGGCCATTGCTGAACTTGGCTTTAAAAATTATCACCGTAGTTGTTGCTGCCCCCATGCTTATTAATATTTAAGCTTTGTTATGATCAGTGTGATTTCAACTCTAGTTATTTGGAACTTTGTATGCAATTCTCCTTTTTATCTTTTGGAAATCTATCTGTTGCATCCTTTATTAATGAATAATACTTGATGCAGCTTTGTGAACCTTGCAAATGTGAAGTCATCTGCCATCGATCATCCATCTTTATTGGTGGGAGATATCTAAAGGTGTGTACAATACAATATATTTTGCTTAGAATTTCATAACTTGCAGTATACTATGCTAAAAAGAATGGTTGTCTGTGTCTATTATGTTCCATTGCAATTTTTCGACTAGATCGACAAATACTTGACACCATTTCAATTCACTTACAAATGATATTGTAATTGATACTGTGCTTTTTCCCTTCTTACATTTTGAGGCATCCATATTGTTAAAAATTGAACCAGAATATAGCAGAATAAATGAGAGTGCAAAACAGAAAAACAAAAAAGATGGCACAATCTTTTATCCTGGAAAAAAACCTTCCTCACCGAGGGAAACAACCCAGCCCACAGAAATAGTATGTCCTTTATTGAGATTCAACACTAAATACAATATCTTGCTTCTTATTGACGTCTCAGCTTGACAGTCAATAAGTCTTTCAATGTCTTGCTCACAAATGTTGCTCAATGATCATACAATGATATTAAAAAACTGAAATTAATCACAATGCATAAATGAGACAGTCGCATATAATATGGTTCACTCACAGAGCATAAAACGTCTGCTGAAGTTCTGATGCACAGACGTAGGTCTCCCTTATGAAATTACTTTGCAGAGAATCTAGTACCAAAAGAACTGATATTCTTTTCTTTGTGCTTTTTCCTGTTGATCGCGCCCAGAACAAGATGGGACTGTTCTGCCAGTAAATGATAATGATATCACAAATAAAGACTTACATTGAATATGAAGTGCGCCTAGGAAGGTGATGCTTCACCTTACTTGGCGTTCCACCAAGTAAGGTGAAGCGCCATCAGCTTAGGCGTTACAAAGATGGTGATGCCAATAATACACAACAGTCATCATAAATAATATCAACTGCCAATAAAAGATGATACCGATAATAAAACCGGTCATACAAAAGTCATGAAACAAATATAAATTGGTTCATACCGATAACAATATGTATGATGATGCCAAATATAAATAAAACACGGCCCAACAGAAATTACACCTGTCGTTGGTGATTAAGCACTTGCTTAATCACCAACAACAGTGGTACAAATAACACATGAAGTCCATGTCACCATAGATACGTGGACTGAAGAAATACGAGCATCATCAATATGGCTCACCAAAAAAATCTAACATAAACAGATGTAGAAGGTAACAGAAAAATCAAGGTTGAAGTCTCTGTTGCAGCTACTCAACTTCAACACAAACTTGGAGACATCTAACCGATAAACAATTCCACAAGTTTAAATTAAAGATTTAAATTTTTTATTAAAAGGATACTAGTATATGGTGAATCATAAGACAAGTCTCTGCAAACCAATGGAGTCAACTATCTCCTGATCGACAATCAAGAATGAATAATGATAAAGGAAAAGCAACGACTTATATTATTATGATGAAGCCCGCAATGGCATAACGTGGCACTATCAATATTAGATATTAATTCCATTGGCCAATACAATTAAAGGACACTAAACTGATATTGATTACTATGGAGAACAATAATATCAAGGGTATTGAGAATTATAAGGATATCGATGACATTAAAGGTTGTGAGAATGCATAGCTAAAAGAGATATCAAGATTCAGAATACCAAGTTTTGACCATGGTTATCGATAACACAACTATACAGATCCATGTGATTTTGTCTATCAACAGCCATGATATCATGATGCCTACCCTTAGCAATTTCATAAAGATAAAGGAAGTAACATGGATCTATCCAATATCATTAACCAAGAACAGCGACAATGATTGGGATATGATGATGATAGTGACTAAGTCAGATGGAATATTGAGTAATAAGAAATACTATATCGTGAAGAAGGAATGCTACAGGAACGGAGGAAAAAACTCAAACAAAGACAATTAATGGTGGCGGTTGATATATCCCGTCACTGAATAATAAACGATATTATGCTCCACATTTGTGATTAAGTTATGAAGGCATGATGATAGTTAAGATTAGTAGCGGTTACAATAATCAAACATCAGCTATGCATGAAGACAACGATTAATGAAGTAGCAGAATCATGAAAGGGTGCTATCAATGAAAGGCAACGTTGATGATTAGACGTGTCTCGCAACTTATCATTCCTTTTTGCAAGATATAAGACATACAATCTCACTTCAACTGGAGAAACATATATATTTCATATCCTGGAAGGATTGGTCTGTGAAGAATATATTGCCTTTGGCATTCATTTGGTGCAAGCATATAAAGTTACAGTCAGAGGCAACATCACCTTTTGAGCATATTATTATTGTCATATCAGACACAACCTACAACATTATTCAGAGCATACTTCAAAGTGATAAATCAGAGACGGCCTGCATAATTTGCATATCTTTAATTGCACATCAAACATAGCAAGCAGTACAAGGTACTGAGAATTACCTCAGTCGTTGCATGTATATTCTTGTGTATCAGAAACAGCAAATATAACATTATAATCTTGATTCTTGTGCAATCATAATTAATCTTTATATAAACCATATTGTGTATGCATTTGGAATTAAGCATTATTCAAATATTGCTTTAATAGTAGAAGTTTTTATATTTATCGAATTGTGAAGAATTCAAGTAGTTTCTCAGAATTAGACAAAAAGGGAAATTACAATTGGTATCAGAGCTAACAAACCTGCCAACCAGTGGGGAACATATTTCAGATTAATAAAATGGAAACAATTGTGAAAGACTTAACAATCGCTTGGATCAATTCATCAAAGGACAAAGAAATATTCAAGAAAAATTGGCTCAATTAGTGGGATTACTAACTAATGATGATCATAGCAAATAGGAGGAAAAAAGAAGAAATGATGAATGTTTAAGACATCATGCCCTTAAATATAGACGAACATTTCCTACTTTTCTTCCAAAGAAAGAACGACAAGAGAGAAATGGACTTACTTTAGCTGATCTACAAGATCAATGGCGACAGGGTCAAATAAAGTACCTACCTAAGAAGCGAAGTAGTTATCACTTGGACTTAAGAAGGGAAAGTGGAAGGGATGAGCACTCTAAGGAACATGAAAGAAGTGATTGCAACACAACAATTGCACCACAAGTCTCTCACATCCACACATCATCGGAGGGAATGGAAGTGGTTACACCAAAGGTAGAAAGTCAAATTGAAACCTGAAGGCAGGATAGTGCAAGAAATGATCATCAAGTGCCACGAGGATGTTTCAAGAAGCCACAAATACATGGACAGGAAAAAGAAGTTATTGACTCCTCATGTATCATCAATAAGACAAGCACATGAAATCCATGAGTATGAGGAGGATGACCTCACATCCTCACAAGGATCATGCACAAGAAATGATAACATAGAGGTTAAATCTTGGAACCATAATTCAAGTTTTGTGGCATTGATTGTTAACCAAAATTCTCTTCCATCTTCTAAAGGAGACTTATCATCCAAATTTGAGAGGATTAATGCTTCTAGTGCAATAAAATAAGAAATCACCACTTGTGTCCGATCTAATCATCTTGAGATGGACAAACAAGAATTCATAACATCAAAAGTATGGGAAGATAAAATGGCTTGCATGAGAAATGACTGCCTCAATTTCTTTATATCTCATTTTCTCTTCCCACCATGCAGTTCAAACCTTTTAGGGTTTTCTTGCTTTTATTTTAAATGAACTTTATTTTATTTCCCTCTCCTAGGGAATCGAACCATCGGGGCTTTATTTATCATTATAAAAAGTGGCCCCTCTTTTAAAAACAATTTATAACTTCATTGCCTAGGGAAAAGTGCCATGTCCTTTATTATATTTTATTATAATATAAGTGATTAGATTTAATCACTTTATTATTATTTTATTTAATGCAACTTAGGAAATAATTTAATATTTCCTAATTTATTCATAAATCAATCATTTGGACTCAGAACTGAAATCTGACTGAAGCGACCTGTCCATGGATGGTACCTGAATTTTGCAGGCCAACTAACAGTCTCCCCTAAAAAATAGGGATGCTTCCTAAAAACTAGGAACTGCAACTAAAGTCTCCAGAATGATTCTAGAGTTTCCCTGATGTGTTCCGGTCAACTCCTAGTCAATTCTTAAAAAAATGGAATCCCTCCTAAAATTTAGGAGACTGTCCCAAACTGCTTAAAACAGCTCACAAAGCTCATGCATAGCTCCACAAGCCTCTGAATGAGTCCCTTATCCATACTGCTGACCTATGGGAACCTAGATAATAGGTCAACCATCTGCCATCTGTTGAACAGGTCTAAGGAAGGAACATTACAGATTTATAAAAGTTCTTAAAGAAAATTGATATAAAACCCAGAACAGCCGGAATGCAAAGTGTTTTACCAAATGCCTGCATAGCTGAAATCGTATAAATTGTAAGTTTGGTCAAAATTTGCTGAGGGCGATTATTACATTCTACGGCAATCCTTCACAATGTCAAAAGCAATGATAAACTCCCTCTTCTTTTTCCTTTTGTTCTTCTCTCCATTAATCTCAATTCATCTGATATGCAGCTGCTAAATATAACTCAAAATACTGGCCTCATTATGTCATTGTGCTTGTTACTCACCCTATATCACCTGCAAGAGCTGCCCTCACTTTGCCCAACTCTCTTAGTATAGATAACTCCTCCATCCTATTAACTACTCACATTCACAACAAAAAACAAAAAAAGCTAAAGCTAATTGTAACTCATAAGCCAAATACCAATTCCATTCTTAGACTACCATTGATTTGGCCTTGACTGACATCAATGACACCCTAAGTGGCCTCATGCATTGAACATAAAAACAATGGGAGATCAATTAAGAATAGACTACCCTGCTGATGCTGAATTTGCAAGACATCAAAGAAAATCAGAGAGGAATCACTAGCAGCATAAACAAGTTTGAAGAGGGCCTGGCTCTACTCTATCACTGCCATCAGCAGGTCCATAACAGGGCAGAAGGGACTGTGAGGATTCTTGAAGTTGAAAGGACACAAAAGATGATAAGCTCATCAACTGGGATTTTCAACATTTGAACACATCTAAAAGAATGAAAAGCCTTTCGTCCCTCTTATTGACATTACCGTCTCTGCAGAACACTGAAACTTATATCTGGACAGCCAAGAAGGGAAATGTGGCCTGGGATAGAAAATGAAGGGGCATTTTGGGCCATATTCACCAAAATGTCACTGCAACACTGGGAATAACAATCAAGGAGTCCTGAGTCTTTTTTGTTTCTTTTTAGCCAACATAATGTCCGATCATGTCCCCACTAGGCTGGTTTCAAACTGAATGTTTCTCTCTTTTATTTTCTCAGATATTTATTTTAATTTTAATTGTTAAAGCTTCGATAGGATGTAGATAAGGTGGTTGTAGTTTGGAGCCAAAAGCATTTGCTTGGATAGGATTTTTGTATTTTGCAACTCTATCAAAAATAAAAACAAAAGAACAACCATGTTCTACTTTGAAAATATATTTATGTTGTTTATTTTATGTTTCCTATATCCAGTACTCAAGGAATGTAAGCCAGTCACGTTGGATGATTGATGATGAAAGAATGGGAGAAAACTCAGTAGAAGTGAGTATCCTCTTTGACCTCTAATGTTCACAATAGATCTCGATTTTAAAAAATGAGTATAATAGATTGTCAGTTAATTGTGTTTGTATTTGTGTAGGAGATAATAGCAAATCCAATTCTTCCGCAGTTAAGAGGAGACAGCTATAAGTTTCATGCAGCTGGCAGGGAAGACATTGATGTATGGATGTTTCTTATTGATAATTTCAATCAGACTGATAAGATATGTTTGCATTTTGATTTTATTATAATCATGAATAAGAATGTAAACATATTATTTATTTTGTCACAGGTTCGTATGCTAGGGACAGGGCGCCCCTTCCTTGTTGAGGTTCTGAATGCTCGTGTTATCCCAACAAAATCTGCCCTGATGGAACTAGAGACCAAGATCAATGAGTCAAAAGATAAATATGTATGTCTGACAATTTGGCAATGAGGAATTTGAGTTGGATATTCATTCATTTGTTGTTAATTGCAATACATATTCAAGTACTAATTAGTAATGGTAATTTTACGATCTATAAGCTGTACTGCATAACTGGTTTCTGAAATTGGCCTGCATATTCTTTTTGTGCTTGGGGTTTCCTTGGGTGAAAAGATCAGGTAAAAGTGAGGGAACTAATGGAGGTGGGAAGTGATATTTGGAACCTAATGAGAGAAGGGGAGACTGAAAAACAGGTATTTTTACTTTGTTACTTGTATGTTCCAAAATATTTCTTCACAATCTTCAATGATCTTCGTAAACCATCACTTAATGTAATATGTTAATTTTTCATCCAATAGCCAATGTTAGTGGATACAAGTGGCAAAAGTAAGTAAAAATCATTTGTTGAAAGTGAAATTTTCTTATGATGATTGAATTTGCAGAAACAATATGCTGCTGTAGTGTGGATTTCACGTCCCCTTTCTGATGAAGACTTGAAATGCATATCTGAAAAAAAAGAGATGGTAAGCTTCCAAATGGTTGTGCACGTTCTTCCTAAACATGTTATTTTGCGTATTGCCTTAGGAAGAGGGAGAAAAATCTCTGTGGGATCTTCATATATAGAGAGAAGAAAGAGTTTCTCTTTGTGCTCTTACTTATCTTATCTGTTATGGACAAGTATTTAAGAACTGTAACAAATAAAAAAAAAATGTTTCAAACAATATGTTGAAATAATTTTGAACACAGGAAATAGAACAAAAGACTCCAATAAGAGTGCTGCATCGCCGGAGTCCTTTAGTACGTAAACGACTAATACATTGGTAAGTCAATGGTGTTTGGTTAGTTTCTTCCTTTTCAAAAGCGATAACAATAGCTACCTATCTAATCGGTTTCTCCTGCTAATTGTGATGATTGGATTTTAAAAAATCAGGATGAAGGCAGAAAGAATTGAAGGAAGCAGCCAATATTTCCTATTGCATCTATGTACTCAGGTTTCTTTCTCACTATTCTTAAATTTTTATTATGCCATCTTTGACTATAATGTCATAGTGATACCTCTTCCAGCTTGTTTGTGGTAAATATTAGAAAATTGAATTAGTTGGAGATGGACAAAGCTGCATATTGTTTGTATTTAGGATTTTTCATCAGTTCTTTTGTAGATGACATTTAATGTAAAGCAGAAAAAGATGCTCAACATTGTATGTGTCTTAGGCCATCCAAATCTCTATTTCTTTTGTCATACTTTGAGCAAAGAAATTAGTAGAGTAGAAATAATTGAGTCAAAATTCAGGACTATCAAAATGAGAATGTAGCAAGAAGCTAGAACCTGCTTGGAAAAGCTCTAAACTTGGTTTGCTAGATTGCTTTCAATGGTTTTTGGAAAGAGACATCTGAATAAAAATGGACTATTGTCGAAAAGAGAATAATGAATTGGGTCGAAAAACAGAAAATTAGAATAATAGTTCAAGATGGTTGAAAAAGAAATGTTTTGGATACTTTCTTTTTGAGAGATCACCAATCAACACATTACAAGATGCATCTATGCAAATGAGCTGATTTTCAACATTGTCTGGTCAACATATTGGCAAGAAATGGTGAGGAAATTAGTGAGGCTCTAGACGGGTATAGCTTATAAGGGCTTGGATTATGAGAAGCTGTGCACCACCGTATTGGCAAAGGAATTGAAACATGTAGACAATTCACTGCAGCCTAATAGGAATTTGTGGACTGAGACAATGGTGTCCATTGTCTTCAATGGATGGAACACTGAAAAATTAGCCATAGATCAATGTGATTTCAATTTTCCCTGAAGCGTCAATGTTTTAAAAAACTGTGGATTGTGAAGAGTAGGTGATTGTTGACATACTCATTGTAAGATCCCTTGGGGAAATCTAGCTAAATTTAAACTTGTCTTTCAGAATTAATTTGACAAACAGTTCGCTTATTTAGATTCTAGAGTTTTCAGCTAGGCATTGGTACTTTGTTTATTGCAGATTTCCTCTTATGAATTAAAACATAAACAAATAACATGCACTGACGGATTTACTCAACTGTAATAGCTAATGGTGCTTTCTAAATATGCAATAGCTGAATTAAGTTCACCAAGCAAAGATATGAGATCTCACCTTTCATTGTAACTATTGCTGAAGCTTTATATACACATAACAGTGACTTATCAATACAAGTATCAATCTGAAATTAATAGCAGAGCTCAGAAATATGTAACAGCAGGGTAGAATCTCATATAACAATAACAATCTTCATTGAAACTCACACCCAAGTCCTAGCAGCAATGGAATTTCTGCAAACACCCTGCAATAATTATTTGAATCCGCCCATTTACAATGTCTGAAATAAACCCAAACCATATCAAATTGCAAATGCTAAACATTGAAACCTCTACAACCCAGCGGTTGAGCTACTTCTGAAACCCACGCAGCCACAATGAACTCTACTCTCCACAAGAAACAAGAACATAGTAAGGCAACACTTAGCACTGCGTTATGCCTTGGACAATGTTTTGTGGACCCACTTCCTGAATACACTATGTAAGGATGCCAGAAATAAAGTGTGCTTTTTTCACCTACCTGTCACAATCCACAACTTTCAAAAAAATTGATCCTGTAGGGCACACTACACATACATTAACACCCAATTTTGTGTATCCTATCCATTGGAGACAAAGGACATTCTATTTTGTTTCTATGAATTCATAATGGGAGCTAATGATGTGTATATTTTTGACCTCATTTGCTAATAAGGTGCTATGCATCAAATATATAATGCCAATATGGTGATTGAGCAATATTGAAGTACAAACCCTTTGCATAGAAGCATTTTCCAACAGCTTCATTTGCAATACCTCTAGCATCATTTTGAAATGCCCGCTTCAATATCCCTCTTGTTCTCTTCACATTAGCAGGCTTTTATTCAATTTTTGCCCAAAAGTTGGTGACTTTTTACCACAACATCAAGGAAGATGTTATGAGACATCAAGGAAGATGTTATGAGATGAAGAAGAGGAGGCCTCCATGTTCCTCTTCCTCTTCTCAAAGGATGCCCTGCTCTAAGTGCAGCTCTTGTATTTGCTTCCTCCTCTTTGATATATTTTCTATTTGATGATGTGATACAAGCACACCATTCTTTCTTGGACATGCTTCGATTCCCTTGTTGAGAATGACACACAAATGGGCTTTCACTCAGTTTTACGATCTAGTATACCTTGGATCATAGACATTGCATATTCAAACGTTCCATCACCTCAGATTTGTTGTATCATTTCTGCATGCATCCCCAAGGTGAGCATGAGTTAGTTTTGAAGGTAGGTTGGCCTATAGAGCTAGTACTGGTTGCCATTGTATTCTCTACAACAAGAAGTTTGGAAAATAAATGTTGAATAATAGGTTTTTAAATTTATATATTGTTTTTAATATTTAAAATTAATATTTAATATTTATCATTAAAAAAATAGTTTAAAATTATGTATTTTAGTTTTACTATTTAAGTTTCTAGTATATAAATAAAAATAATAGATAGTATATTGGATATACAGCACAATATTTTTTTTAAATTTCAAGTTTTAAACTCGTTGATCAGTTTTTGAGTTTTTAACTAAGCAAGTAGTTTTTAAAATTTCCTGTGAAAAATTGCATATTTATGTTGAAATTGAGCAGCTTTATCCTTCAACGAATACCTGGTTATTGGTGGTTGAGGACCAAGGTTGGTTTGAGCAAGAATCCACAGTGGTGTGTCTTTTACTTTTTTCTATTTGAGGGTTTTTTCACTGGTCATGTGCATGCCAAACATAAAAATGGAATTATTAGCAACACTAATGCATTTTGGGAAGAAAGAATGTCAGTTGGGTTTTTTTTGAAGTCAAAAGATTAAAAGTAAAAAAAGAATCATGAAGAAAGGTGTATGTCTGTGGAATTGCATCAGAATCTGCTTGGGAATGCCACATTAGCTTTGGATTTCTCAGGTTCGGCCAATTGTGATGGAATACATTCTAGACAGTTTCTTCTCAAACCTTGGTTGATTCCATAGGGAAAGGCATATCTGATTCTAAGATGAATTGTACTCGGAATGGCATGGAAAATGGCCAATTTGGCAACTTAGGTTTTATATGAATGGTCCAACTTCTTTGAAAAGTTAAATTTCTTACTTCTAGCACTAGAAATTCACGGACTATTTTATTGTTGAATATTTAGTTTTCTAGCTATTTTGTAAATATTGTGCTCTTTTGGGAGCAACTCCATACAATTTTGACTAATTGCCTATTTTAATTATACATTTATTTTACCTTTCCCTTACCATTTTCAGCCCCTCAAAGTATTTTATACAGTGTACCGATAAGGAAGCCAACCCAAATCTATAGGTTGCTTGAGCTTAAGGGAATTGTGCTTATGCTTCCCTTTTCAATGCTTTCATTGTGGGTGCAATTTAACTAGACAATTGGCAGTGTCAACAGAGGTTAGACCTGTTAACCTTGGTAACTCTAGGTGTATATGATGTTTGGTGAATTGGCATTGGATTTGAATTTGTATGCTAGCCTTTATCCAGAACCACTAGGTTGACTTGAACTAGTAATTAGTATGAAGACGAAAATATTAAATACCCTTAATAAGGTATAATTTTCTGCACATTCCATAACAGTATTCTCTTAAAATATTATGCTTTCTTTTACATAAATATGAAAGCAAACTTTGTCACTCAAATTGCCATTTCTGTTGAAATGCATATCTTTTTATGCCAAACTTGTGACACCACTTACACCCATGTCACTTAAAGTACGATATTTGTCAAATCCAGAAAACATTTGTACTTATTTGAATATGGATTTGGATATATTTTCTTCTTGCACCTTTGAAACTTCAATTTTTCCCCTTTTCTTCTCTTGTACAGGCTGGGACCTATATAAAGGAATTTGTACATGGTGATCTTGGACGCACATATCCCAAGTATGTTAGACATTAGTTGTTTACATTATGAATTTCTATTTTTATAGGGGAAAAAAACTTAATGTGATTATCTAACTAATTAGATTTTTTTGATTGTATGATTATGGAATAAGGAAAGACGTCTTAGCCTATGATATGTTTCCAACTTTCCAGGAATGCTTTTTCCATTATAAAGAACTTATTTTTATGCTTTGAGTCTTAGACTCGGTGACAATGAGTAAAGGTCAATTCAATAGTAATACTAATATCCCAGAATGATTGGTCCTTATGTCTTTTGTCCATCTATTTGCTTGCTTTTATTTGTCTATCTATCATTTTATGCGAAACGGAGGAAGATATGAAAGGCATTCTTAGCTTGAGGATGTGGATCTGGGATATCTTTTTTGAATTCTCTGTGCTTGAAACTTGCTATACCTCTTTTGATCATTTGTGCAATTCTTTCTCTACAATTCTTGTTGGGTGCACCTTCCACAAACCTGTGCAATTTTGGTCCTAGAACCTTTGGAAATTCCTTAGGTAGTTTCTTAGTTAAGTCTTCAGAAACCTCTTAGTATTCTTGTACTAGATTTGCTCAAATTTATGTGGGGATGTATTTGGAAAAATAGTTGCTGGAAGCTATCAATCTAAAAAAGCATGGTAGTACTTGGACATAAATCTTGTATTATGTAAATATCCCTTTCAGATGTCATAGCTGTTTGGTTATGAACGGTTACCTTTCATTGCCTGAAACCTATGTTCCACGGAGTTTCGGGGACGCGGACGGTTTATGGGACAGGGACGAGTTTCTGGTACAGGTACTGTTTAGGGCCAATTTTTAGGGGACGGTAGGGGACGGCTATTAAAAAAATAGGGGAATTTTTATATATAGAGAGAAATTTCAAATATGCATATCATAACATTGATAAAGCATTCATCATAGACATTTTAGAAGCTTAATACATAGCATTAGACTTGAAGTGAGATTTCACATGTGAATCGATAAGAAAAATAAAAAAATTCAAATGCTTTCGTTGTCACTATATGGCATACATATAGCAAAAATGCCCAAAGGCTCCAAATTTCAACCATGAAATGAGATAACATATTAAAATGTAAATACTATAACTAAACTACTAAACAGTAAACATAGAAGTCAGCAATAATAAATAACTGTCCATAATCAGTATATGGTAGGTCTAAGAGTGTAAATCAAGTAGATTTGATGCCCTAACCTCCCCTTTCAGCTGCTGTTCACTCCTTGACCAGCTGCTCCTCTTGCTGCTCTTCTCCTTTGTGAATGTGACAATGAATTTCTTTTTCTTCTTTTTTGTTATTTCATGGGTAGATTAGGTTTTGGTATTGTTAAATGTGGTTTGGGTGTCCTTGTGGGCCAACCAACTTTTTTTTCAAACTTAAAATTTTTTAACACTTGGCAGTCCAAAAATGGCTTGGGCCATAGGGGACAGCTAGAATTCCCCAAGACGGGTAGGGGGCTTCTAGCCATCCCCTAGCTGTCTTGGGGACTTTTAGTCATACCCCCGTACCCTGCTGCTCTCAAAGTGGCATTTCGGGGATGGTACTTGATTTTCCCATTTGAAATGCCATTAGGGATGGCAAAAATCCGTCCTCGCATCACCATACTGTACTAGGGACGGGAGAGGATCTAAAGTCCAAGGGACACGTCCCCGTGGAGCACAACTTGAAACTCAAACGCTACATGGTGGCAGGGGGCTGATTTGCATTATCATTTCCTTTCTCCAAGTAAGGTAGGAAATTTCACGCATCTCTTCCTAGCAAATGGAAATAAATTTGATGAAGTCTTTATAATCTCCCGAACTCTTCTTCACCACTTTGAGCCCCTCACATTTCAGCCCAGTCACCTTGGCAATCAGCTCGAGGATGACAATAAAATTAAAGCTACCAATAGAGACCTCCCCTTTCTGCCATGAGTTACAGAACTTAGTGAACAAAGAGCAATTGTACCCCTTCATAGAGTAGAAGGGAACCATACCCGTGTTCTCAAAGAAATCCCAAATATTCTCATTTTGCTTTAAATCCATTGTTCCTTGGCTTTGAACGCTTCAAAGCCCCACATATTTTACCCCACTCTTGATTAAGAGTTGCTCTATAAACCCTCAAGAAATTGCAGAACTTAAAGTGGTACTAGTCATAATGGGAAACACAAATGGTATTGTCTTTAAAAATTGGAGATGATAAATCCACAACTTATGTAGTAAGGGATGATACTCCTAGTACCAACAATCACATTCTCACATGTGAAAGGACTCATTAATAAATTAACCACTTTTAGACCATAAATTTGAATCATGTCATTATTCGAGAAAATCCCAAAAGGATATATGTCATTTATGGGAATTCCTTTGCAAACATTTTCATGATGAGCGGTACCTGCCAAACTGTTTGCTTCGCCTGTGTCAAAAAGACCAAGCATTATCTCAACAAGCCACATTGCCCAAGAAATCCATATCATCACAGCAAATTTAAAATTTAAGATCGCACTCCACCCCATGCAATCTTTAAAGAAGCCTTTTAGCATGTTAGTGAGCTGTAATTCTTTCATTGGTAATTACTTTTTTTAACTTAGGGAAACATTGAATATAGTTAAATATACTCAATCGTTAAACGTTAGGCCAAAATTTGTCATTTTATCATTTGCACTATTACTTTCTCTATAGACATGAGAAACTTTGGATTGAAGGAAACTCCGGAGGATATCTGTTGAGATTGATAGCATTGTTCAGATAATTATCACATATGAATATGTGTATAAATTAATAGCTATACATTGTGAAAATATTATATATTAATATACACTTAAATAAATCTATATATATATATATATATATATATATATTAATATCTATATAATTATAATTATATATATTAGTAAATATTAATATATATATATAATTATAATTACATGCATATTAATACTAACCAAATGAAATATTAAAACCCGATGATAATTATTTGCATAGAGCTTCACCGATAGCTATCGGGTTTATGCAACAACTGATAACTATCGGTTAATAACTTAATGTTTATGTAAGCCGACAACTATCGGCTATCTTCCCAAACGCTGCAGCCTTATACGTAAAACTCTGCAGAGCCGTTAACACGGCTGTTAAGGCTATCGTATGTATTAACGCTATCGGGTGTGTGTGATGGGACAGTCACGTCTCATCAACACTTACATGTATTATATATATACTCAAACATAATTTGATGAAAAGACACCGAATATAGAAAGTACTCAGTCTTAATAAGAAGTGTCTGTGAATCTCAAATAAACCAGAGATTCACTTAATATCAGAAGTTTATTACTATTTTACATGGTATCAGAGCCCAGGTTCTGAAGGATCCAAGTGGCTAATAAACTCAAAAGAATTAAATTCAGAAATTTTTAACGTGGCAAACATTATCAGATTTGAGGACAGACTTGAAGGCGCTGATAATTTTCAATCATGGAAGTTTAGAATCATAATGCTATTAAAAGAAAATAAAGTTGAATCCTTCATTAAAGTAGACAAATTAAAACCAAAAGCAGAACCTGATATATCAACTTGGAATGAGGGAAATGACAAAGCCATGAAGATAATTATTGATGGGGTTAGAGATCACATCGTTCCTATATTATCTAAATATGAAAGGGCATATGAAATGTTCAAAGCACTAGAGAAAACTTATGAGATAAGTAATGCCAGCAAGAAACTAGCCTTGAAGAGGGAAATAAATCACATAAGTATGAATAAAAATGAGAAAATAAATTCATATTTTATGAGTCTCAACTCTAAGAGATCAACTTTCACTACTTGGCTTTGAAATTGATGGCAAGAAATTAGCATTGATTGCTCTGGATGGTTTGCCTGAATCTTGAGAGACTTTTGTCTCTGGCATAAGTGCTAGATCCAAATTCCCAAAATTTGATCGACTAAGAACAGATTGCCTACAAGAGGAATCAAGATTAGATAAGAAAGGAATAAAGAAGAAGACAAATGATGAGGATATTCATGCACTAAATGTGAACACTCACAAGAAGAAATTTAGACACTTCAAGAAAAGGAAAATTAACCTTGAGTATCATGATAAAAGAGATATGTCTAAAGTCCAATGTTTTAGGTGTGATAAATTTGGACATGTAATAAATTGCCCATATAAGAACCATCAAGCTTCCTTCACCAAATCAAAGAAGAAGTCCAAGGAAGAACCCAAAAATGAGAAACTTGTACTCTATTCTGCACTTTCAAACCAAGTCTCGAATAAAAACATCTGGGTTATTGATAGTGGCTCTTCCAGACACATCACAGGATTCAAAGAATTACTAGACCCTATGATAGAAGAATCCGATGAAGAAGTAACTATTGGGGATGACTCTGCCTATCCAGGAAAAGGTATTGGGACTTGCACAATCAAGCTAAAGACTAGTATCTCAATTCAACTTACTGGAGTACTATTTGTTCCAGGCATCAAGAGAAACCTTATATCCATATCTGCACTTGAAGATAATGGATATAGGGTAACTTTCATGGATGGAAAAGTAAAAGCTTGGCCAAAAAGACTCACTATTAAGCAAGCTCATACCATAGGAAGAAGACAAGGTTGTCTATATGAGCTAAATACTGAATCAAATCAAGTTCTATTAAATGATATCTCCAACTCAAATGAAATATGGCATAGAAGACTAGGACATTTAAATTACAAAACTCTATCTTCTATGGAGAATTTGGTTACTGGATTACCAAAACTTAAACAATACCATCCTGGTGCATGCAAAGGTTGTGCGCTAGGTAAAAACACAAAAGGATCATTCCAAAACAGCTTGAGCAGGACTAACAATGTCTTAGAATTAATACATTCAGATTTATGTGGACCAATGTTGTCTCTTCAATAGGAGGATGCAAATACTATGTAATCTTTATTGATGATTTCTCCAGAAAGACCTGGATTTACTTCCTTAAACACAAAGAATCTGAGGAGATCCTAAAAATGTTTAAAGACTTCAAATCTATCACTGAAAACTTTTCTGGGAAGAAAATTAAAACTCTGAGATCAGATAATGGCAAAGAATACACATCAAAAATATTCAAAGAATTTTGTAAAGAGGCTAGGATTAAGAGGGAGTACACCGTACCTTACAATCCACAACAAAATGGGGTTGCTGAGAGAAAGAATAGAACTATTATTGAAGCCACCAAGGCAATGCTTCTTGATCAAAATCTTGACACCTCTCTTTGGGCAGAAGCTTCTAATACAGTTGTATATATACAAAATAGATGTCCACACTCTCACATTGATAGTAAAACTCCTGAAGAAGTCTTTACAGGTACAAAACCAGACATCAACAATTTTCGAATATTTGGATGTCTTGTATACATTCATATACCAAAGGAAAAGAGAACAAAGCTAGAACCATCTGGAAAGAAAGGTATTTTTGTAGGATATAGTGAAACTTCAAAAGCATACCGTATTTATATACCTGGTCAAAATCAGATTGAACTAAGCCAAGATGTAATCTTTGAAGAAGACATAACTTGCTCTAGAGCTAGAAATTCTATAGAACAAGAATCACATGTCTCTCCAAAAGAAAACATTACACCTGAGACTCAAAGGAAGGATTCCGAGGAAGAAGAAAATGAGGAAAATCTCTCAACATTAGAAAATCCTAAAAAGAGACCTCTTTGGGCCACCAAAACCATAGAAGAAGGAAAGACTTATTGTGTTCCTCCAGGGACATTTAGGGAGAGAAAAAGGCCATCAAGATTATCTAGTTATGTAGCCCTTATGAGTGAACTCTCTAAGTCAGAGCCCTCAAATGTACCTGATGCACTCCAACAACAAGTATGGAAAGATGCGATGATGGAAGAATATCAATCCATTATAAAGAATGAGGTGTGGGACATTGTACCAAGACCCAAAGAGAAATCTGTAGTTACCTCTAAATGGCTATTCAAAATCAAACATGCGGCAGATGGCAGTATAGAGAAGTACAAGGCAAGATTTGTAGCAAGAGGCTTTTCACAAAAGGAAGAGATTGACTATGAAGAAACCTTTGCCCCTGTTGCACGATACACATCAATTCGAACCGTTCTAGCCATTGCAGCTGCTAAAGGTTGGAAAGTACATCAGATGGATGTAAAGACCGCTTTCTTAAATGGAACCATTGAAGAAGAAGTATATCTAGAACAACCTGAAGGGTTTGAGATCCATAATTCCAAAACACGTGTGTAAACTAAAGAAAGCTTTATATGGGCTTAAACAAGCTCCCAGAGCCTGGTATGCAAGAATAGGCAACTACCTTATGCAGTTAGGATTTTCCAAAAATGATGCTGATCCAAACCTCTACTTCAAGGTAAACAAAGGTGATATGTTGATATTAATCCTATATGTTGATGATTTATTGATTACAGGGGAAGATCATTTGATTCAACAATGCAAAAAAGACTTAGCCAAAGAATTTGATATGAAGGACTTAGGTCTTTTACACTACTTTCTTGGTTTGGAAGTTTGGCAGAAGTCAGATTGTATTATTCTAAATCAAGGCAAATACACCCTTGACATTTTGAAGAGATTTGGTATGCTAAATTGTAGACCCATGTCTTCTCCCATGGAAACAAATTTTCATAAGCTGAAAGAAGCAACATCAGACTCTCCACCTGCAGATATCTCCTTATACCGACAGATAATAGGCTCTCTAATGTTCTTAGGGAATACCAGACCATATATTTGTTTTTCAGTAAATACATTAAGTCAGTTCATGTGTGAACCCAAAGAGATTCACCTCACTGCTGCAAAACACTTATTGAGATATCTTCAGGGCACCCTAAGCTATGGACTCAAATATGATGAGACAGAATTAGATCTTCATGGATTTACCGACTCAGACTGGGCTGGAAGTGTGACTGATCGTAAAAGCACCTCAGGATGTTGTTTTAGCTTGGGATCAGCTATGGTATCATGGATTAGTAGAAAGCAATCTTCAGTAGCTCAAAGTTCTACTAAGGCAGAATATATTGCAGCATCAATGGCTGCTAAAGAAGCAGTATGGCTTAGAAAACTACTTAATGGGCTATTTGGTAAACCATTAACACCAACTACTATTCTTTGTGATAACCAAAGTTGCATCAAATTATCAGTAAATCTAGTATTTCATGACAGATCCAAGCATATTGAGATTCCTTATCACCATGTTCGTGATATGGCTGAAAGGAAAGTGATTCAATCGAAATATATTAGTACTGGGGATCAAACTGCAGATATTCTTACCAAAGCTCTTCCCAAGGTGAAACTTGATCACTTAAGGAAAAATCTTGGTATGGTTGTAATATGATTTTTGATTTGTATTAATATATATAAAATATTTATGGGCTCATCCATCCTGTGTACATTTATAAAAGTGACGACTTATTAGATAATGAACACTTGTATTTGATTACAAGATGACGATCTTGTAATGGGGATTCGTTATGGTAGACAGTTACCTGTCTGTGCACATACCATAATAGGGTTATATGTAAATAAAATGTAATGTTTTACTTACTATATCCTTGTATCACAATTTGTGGTGATACGAAAATTAGGTATCACAATGCAAGGTGATTCCTCATATCAAGGTGATATGAAAACTAGGTATCACAATGCATGGTGATTCCTCATATCAAGGTGATATGAAAATTATGATACTAACTAAATTATCATTTAATTGAGGAAAAATTATCTTCCCTAGCTAAGAGGGAGTGTTGAGATTGATAGCATTGTTTAGATAATTATCACATATGAATATGTGTATATATTAATATATATATACATTGTGAAAATAGTATATATTAATATACACTTAAATAAATCTATATATATATATATTAATATCTATATAATTATAATTATATATGTTAGTAAATATTAATATATATATAATTATAATTACATGCATATTAATACTAACCAAATGAAATATTAAAACCCGATGATAATTATTTGCATAGAGCTTCACCGATAGCTATCGGGTTTATGCAACAACTGATAACTATCAGTTAATAACTTAATGTTTATGTAAGCCGATAACTATCGGCTATCTTCCCAAACGCTGCAGCCTTATACGTAAAACTTTGCAGAGCCGTTAACATGGCTGTTAAGGCTATCATATGTATTAATGCTATCGGGTGTGTGTGATGGGACAGTCACGTCTCATCAACACTTACATGTATTATATATATACTCAAAAACATAATTTGATGAAAAGACACCGAATATAGAAAGTACTCAGTCTTAATAAGAAGTGTCTATGAATCTCAAATAAACCAGAGATTCACTTAATATCAAAAGTTTATTACTATTTTACAATATCCTTACTCTTATTCATCATACTACTTATTTCTCATAGGCAATTGGCTTCTCCATTGAGGATATCGACAATTAAATTAGAATCCCCTTCTAGAATAAGTTTATGAAATTTCAGCTCCTTTAAACTTTTTAAACCTTGCCAAGTAGCATAGGCATTAGCTTTGTTGTTGGAGCCAAACCCAATATTTTTGCCACACCCTTCAATTAAATTTCCATTGCTGTCCCTTATCACTCCTCCAACTCCCAATGTTCCTGGGTTTCCTTTAGAGCACCCATTGAAATTACATTTAGTCCATCCTTCCTCAGGGGGATGCCATTTACTCATCTTTCTAAGCAAAATTAACCCAAGTTCTTGATAGTTCGGCATAGTTTTAGAATAGTCTTGGGAAGCAGCATTTATATTCTCCTGGCTTTGTTGTTTGGTTGCTAGGAATAACTTCGCGCTAGTCGTAGACTGATCTCTAAAGATCCTTTTGTTCCTTTCCTTCCTGACGCAAGGGCAGGGTAGATACAAGCAAATTCAATCAGAATTGACTCCACTTGAATCAACAACAAGCCCTGCTCAGAGTTACACGCGGAAGCAATATGAAAACCACATGAAATCAGTGAAAACACAATGGATATGAGACAAGCAACTGGTAACAACACTAGTGCAATTATATTAAATCTTTCAACATGCCTGGCTGTGAGGCCTTCTGGGTTTTGGCCTTATACAAAGAGAATTATGAATTCAGAGTCTCAGCTCGCATATTATCTTCTCTTTGTCTTCTACTACTCTTCTACTATCACCATCTTTTCCTCAACTAAACAACCTAAGCTTCTTATATAGCCAGCTAAGCCACAAGTCGGCTAGTCAGGCATTTAATTACATTATAGGTCCAGCCTGGAAGAGTAAACCAAAACTAAAGAAAGAATGAACAAAACTTAATGCGAAGTTATATTTAGGTCCACACATGATCCAAGAACATGTCCGTAACTTAGCAAGATCCCATTTCATCACACAGAACTGCGCAAGACGAAAAACTCCACGTTTCGCATGAAACTGGTTGAACATCGATACCCGAGCAAAACGGTCATAACTCCCAACTCATAATGAATTAGGACTTGCTGTCTTAGGTGAAGATAGTACTTTAGGTCCTCTTAAAGTCCATAAGAGCGCAAAGGCTGATTCATTAAGGATCAATGGCTACACGATGCGCAATGCACGCGGAAAGCAGGAAAATATGGCTCCGGCAACAAGGAAAACAGCTCTAACTTTGAAATGGTCCATCCAATCCTTATGTGCTCATAGGAGAAGGTTCCCAAATAGGTCCTCAACATCATGTAAGCTTCGCACAACATGAAACCAATAAATGCAAAGATTATAATGCAAACAACATAAAACAAGAAATGTTTTTGGTTAATGCAAGATTGCTCAAAGACCCAAGATGCTCCTGCATCACTTCCATAGGGCCTAGGAAACAAAAGGTGGAATTTGTTTGTAGAGGTCCTGTATAACTTGATGCTTGAAAAAGAAAAGATTCCAACTATCCATAAACATCCTTATATTGTCTGGGAGAATTCAATTGATAGATAAGGAAGAGAAAACATCTAACTACACATCCCAGGCATAGGAGTAGTGAAAAAAGATATGATCAACACTTTTAGAGTACATATAGCATAAGGAGCACTTGTTAACAAGCATGAACCCTCTTTTATTCAAATTATCAATGGTGAGAATATTATTACGGGCACTTATCCACCAAAAGCAATTAATTTTAGGGATAAGTTTAGTAATCCAAACTTGATTCCAATAGAAAGGTTCTTGAGTATGATTTTCCATGGAATAGTAAGCAGATCGGACAAAGAAGGCACCTTAAGGCTGATGTTTCCAATCCACTCATCCTCCCCGTCTTTTGAGGAGAGGCTGCAATCATCAAGAGTTTTCTGCAAATGGAGAATTTCATTATCCATTCCGAGAAGATCAATATTTCTACTTCAACATTCTGCATATAGTCCGATTCTCATTCCAATAGACATAATCATTGAGAAAGATGCCATTCTTTCTAATCAAAACCTCTTTGATTGAGTTAAAGTTGTTCCAGACATCATCCCAGAAACTTGTTTGTTTACCATCTCCAACAATCTTCTTTCCTCCCCCTTTTATGATCTTTCTTATTTTCAATAATTATTCTGAATAGGGGATCCACTTGGAAGGTCTGAACTATATATAAATTGGCTAGAAAAATCATTACTCAAGTACTTCCCTTATAATGTTTGCCCAATCCTTAGCACCTTCAATAATTTGCCAGCCTAATTTTGTGAGAAGACCCTTATGTTGGCAAGTGTCCAGCATATCCCCTTGGGATTAGTGACATGGTTCAATAGCCTCCCATAAGATCTTTAATTGGGATGGTAGCGGTTTCTTGAAAAGATACACCTTTTGAGAGAAACAGCCAACTCAGCTCCCTTCAAGTGATACAAAAGCGGGGTCATAGGTTCAAATCCCCTCCAGTAACGTTGAGGGGGAGATTGTTGGTAAGTATCCAGCATATCCCCTCAAGATTCAAGATGCATCTTCTGGGAGAAACAGCTAGCTCAACTCCCTTCACCTTATAGAGCAGTTTGATTTTCTTTATCCACAGACCCCCCTAATTCTTTTGCCTACACACCTTATCCCAACCAACAAGGGCGATTCTCGACTTCTCTTCAATTCCCGTCCATAAGAATTTCCTCTAAATTTTCTCTGTCCTTTCAGCAATGTTAGCTGGATTTTTAAAAAGGGAGGTAATAAACTGGAATGTTTTGTAAAGAAGCTTTAAGAAGCTGCACTTTCCCAGCTTGACTTAGCAATTTACCTTTCCATCCTGCAAGTTTTTTTTTTCTGAAAATATTCAATAAGATTATCCCAGTAGCTGTTGCTAGGATTCTTGTTAATTAGAGGAAGCCCCAAGTAAGAAGTAGGAAGAATAGTAGAACGACACTCCAGGATATTGGTTACTCTGGCTTGAAGAGAAGGGACATTTTGATTTTATATTATTGACATGAGACCAGAGCATTATTACCCAAGATTTCCTCCTAACGTTTAGCTTCAAGAACATACGCCTCCCCGAAAATAATGGTATCATCAACAAATTGTTGGTGGGATGAAAGAAACAGAAAAGAGGCAGCTTTGACTTCTTTAAGAAGTCTCGAATCAAGATAGTTTTGGATGTTTTTGCCAAGCACCTCAGCTACAATCATAATGTTGAGGCATGTAGGCAAAACGTTCTATTGGCGACAAATGCCAATTTCCCTAAGGAATGAAGAGAACACGTGGATTGTGTACATCCCTTATTTATCTGAGTGGAGCCCATGAAATATTACAACCAAATTGTTGTTCCACAATAGATTTGAGTTCTTTATACTCTGAAGACATAATCCTATCTTCGAACAATATACCCACATTTTCCTTTTGTGATCATCAACAAAAAGTTGAAAGTATTTGAACCCGCCAAAGCTAGGAGTCATGTATCCACACTTGTTTGAATTTTATGTTGGCTTTCCTTTGGGAGTTTGGGATCTAATTGCTCATGTCATCAAACAAATCAACCATATCCTATCCAATATATATTGGTCAGGATACAAACGTTTTCTACAAAAAGTTCAGGTTTGCACATGGTTAGCATAAAAAAACAGTTGAAGTAGCTAAAGATGATATTTAACTAGGACCACATACATTTCCTTCGATATTAAAGAATTTAAGTATTGATTGATGTCAATTACATTGCAAGGACGCTAATGTTTTCACTGGTTTTGTTACAGGTGGCAATTATTGTAGGCATAATAATTAATATACTAAGGGCTATATTTTGGGATAAACAAATAATTGTGAATAAAACATGACACTTAGTTTGGACTGTGTGGTTTCCAACAATATGTTTAAAAAGTATCTATAGTTCCTAGATAATTTGGACATTTGAACTGCCCCACTAAAAATGATAATAGGCTACAAATTACACATGTAGGGTTCCAAGAATTAAAATATAAATGGTCAAAGGTGAAATTATGCATTTAATATGGGTGAAATCATCCTCAAAATTGGAATATGATGAATAAATCACCACTGTGGGCATAGAGAAACTACATGATCTATTGCCACAGGAATGAGACGATTAATTTCACTTCAGTTCAATTTTTAACATATATAATTATATCTGGGACCGTTGTTATCACTTCATGCTCAAGGTAGTATGGCTTCAACATATCACTAGCTTTATTTCTTTATAAGTATTTTCTGCACAGTTTGTCTTTAAGTCAATTTAACTTCGTCAATAATTTCTTATTAAAATCTAACATTGTTCTCATTATGATTCTTGTTTTATTTGCAGCGTTGGTTCTTTGTTGGGCTGTGTTGCAGAAATCCTACAACTCGATGTAACAGATGTGAAGATGGATTTATTCAGCTCTCATTGAGAACACAGAACGTAAGATACATTACTAGTAAATTTACTTCTACGCATTCAATCTTGATTACGACTAATTCATTTATTTTGGCATTGACCAACTGAATCTTACAAGTACTTATCTGGAAATCCGAAATCCAATTGGAGGAAACCAGTCACAAAAATTTTGAAGTAAAATTACAATGACGAGTTATTTATTTTAGTATTTGTATGATCCATTTACTGTTTAGAGTAGTATTTTCCAAACATTTCAACTAAATGGATGACATATTCATATATTTCTGTATCTTAGGTAAATACAATAAATAAAATCATGTTTTGATTCATTTGAAGCAAAGACTTCTAATTTTTTATTTTTATTTTCAAAAGCACTGAGAAAATGCTAAACATATTTAAAAATCTATTTGACTTTAAATTAGATGTACACTAACAAGTGGTGGAATTAAATTATATAATTTGTTGAATAGAATTGGTACTTCTTGTTTAGAATAGGAATTTTTTTAATATTTAGTTAATTCAAAAGCTTATTGAAGGCGATATTTACTGACTACATAAAAATATGTTATTTACATTATGATTGTAATTATAAATGTGTTTGTACATGTAAAAAATTAAGGTTGAAGGTTTCTTTGTTCTTGTACATGAATAACTATATATAAAATAATTTGCATAGTTAATCATTCAATTTTTTTGTTCTAAAGTATTTTTTAAAGTAAGTGTGCACCACACCTTGCATTTGACAACAATCTCTCTATTCCTATCAATGCACTTAATCCACTCCACTCTGAGTAATCAATTCCACCCAAAGAGGTCAATGCATCATTAACACACTCAACTCACACTTTTTTTTTCTTCATGATGACACTTTTCCATCATTAGGATAAAACTTCTATAACATTACAACAATAATCATTTATAAGCATCACATTATATTTTAACAAAATTATAACTCATGCATATGGAATAACACGTCAAATATCACAACCTATATAATTATGTTTTCTTTGGCTTCTCTCAAGTGATATTTATTCATAGCCTTTCCTCAAACTAATTTACAATGAGATATATAGTAAGTTTGTAATAATAAACTAGTCATTGTATATAGGAAACAACCCATTATATATAGGGAACAATTGCATATCATTTCATGTTTCCAAACCATGAACATTGTTGTTATTACAGTTTTTTTCTTCTATTCACTAAACATGGGCATGTTTTTATGTCCTCATAATAAAAGGAGAAATATGTCAAAGATACAAATACTAAAAAAATAGTAATGGTGGAATAATGGTTTGTTCTTTGCATGTTATAAAGTTAAAAGAAGTGAAAGAAAAAATAAAACTAGTGATGTGTAAGTTGACAAGCATTAATTGACATTAACGTGGAAGTTAAGATACACCTTTAGATACTTCAGAATTCATCAATTTTAAGTGATAGTAACATCAAATAACCAAAATGATATTACAAGAGCTAATGGACAAATAAAATTAAGAAAATAATTTCATAAAATATGAGTGATTAGGTTCTACTATGAGTGACAATCCATTTATAGCATCTCGATAATCCATTTGAGAATTCCACTCATCAAATGTGGACAATCTTTATGTTTTAAAAAAATTTGTCCTTCGATATTTTGTAATTATACTTTTAGATGCACTTGGAAATTTCTCCAATCAGTTGCCAAAGTTTAGGACCTACCAAGATCTCACAAACATACACAATGTGTCATCATTTGATTAACCTCTTCAACCAATTTCAAACCTTCCTCTAAAACTGATGGGGACGTATTCCATAACCCAAACAATTGTCAAAACAACTATGCCATAAAGGCAACAAAAATCCCAAAATGCAAAAAAGGAGTCATTAACACCACACACTCGAGCTAAACTTTTGCACAATACTAATTTCAACAATAAGGAAATGCATTAGAGAATTCTTAGAAACCATACTACTTTGTAATCCCATTACCGAACACCCACAATCGACTAACCCCCAACTCATTACATTAATCAACAAAGACATCACCATTATATGAACAAGAAGCTGGACCTCAATGTTGATTATCATTGCCTCAACCTTGAGCAAGAACATCCAAATGATGTGTTAGCCACAACTCATAATGTTTTCATTGACTCTTTTAGGTTGCACAGGTGGGTCTTCTTTGAGATTAAGCTTAAGCTTAGGGTGCTTATCAATAAACAAGACAAAGGCATTGTTGGTTTATGGAATGAAGAGGAGAAACAATCTCTTGTTGAATGTTTGAACAAGCTAAATAATACCATGAATACCATGAAGAAGGACAATGATGAGAGAATCCGAGAAATGGAAGGTAAGTTTAAGAGCATAAATGCTACTCTCGTTTCTCTTGTGAGCCTAAGCCATAAAGTCATTAAGAGCACTACAGATACTCTAAACACCATGGTTTGCAAACTGGAAAATACCCACCAAGATAGGGCGGTGGTTGATGTGGATGACGATGACAAGGAAAAATGGCAGGAGGATATTGGTCCGAGCAAGAAGACTAGGGAAAATCTAAAAAGAAAGGTGGACAAAGCTTCCTAGGACATTCAAGACCTGAAGAGAGTTGCCCTCAACATGACTCAATTGGAGGGTGAAGTTGTAGGGGCTCTGAAGAATCTGTCTTAAGGTTTCTTGGTTCATTCCTTGTTTTGTCCCTTTTTTTGAATTCTTTGCTAGGTTTATTATTGTCTGGGTGTTGCTGGTGTTCTATCTATTTTGTGTTTGGAAACCTTCTATTGTTAGGATTTCTTTCATGCCTTTCTTCTTGAGGATCTACTTTTTGTAAATAGGGTTTTAGGTCCCTTCAAAACCTATTTGTTCTCTAATAAAAAACAAGATGGACAATCTTTTCTTTCTGTAAACAAACTTATAATACTAGTAACGAAAAGTCTCAAAGGTCAATCTCCTATGTAATGAGTGATTCCTCTTTGCAGATACAAAGACTCCCATAGACAAAATGTGGGAAATAGACAAACAAAACATATCTCTACGTGTGTTAATTGAAAAATGGAGAAAATAATGACAATTGCAAATTTTTTGCATCATTTGCAGGTGACCCCAACACATCATCATTTGTAGGCCCTCACTCTTTCTCTATCAAACACAACCACCACAAACTTTGCTACCTGTAACCAACATAAAACTTTCCCTGTCCAGTCCTGGAGGCTCTTCTTGGTCGTTGTCTACTCGCACTTACTGCAACCCCTCCTTGGTCGTCATCTTTCTAAACTTCTATGCATCCCACATACCTACCTCCCTATTCTCCCTCCTATCGATTTCCGTCTATTGCATCTTAATCTATAATTTCTTACATCAACTTGGGTGATTCATATGTTGGGCTTTCCAACTTTTCTTTCTCGACTCATGCCCATCCGTCCCTATATACTCTTCGCAACCGTTTTTCTTTTAAGTCATTGCCTTCCTCCCACTTCATGTTTGTTCTCATTAGTTTTCTCCAATGTCACTAATTGTTTGTGTAAAAACCAAATTCAAACCAATTTTCAAATAAACGAGATGAAACTAAAATAGGTAGATAAAAATATGCTCAATGCTCCCACATAGACTCCCCAAGACACAAAAGAAAACATGTGCTCCTGCACATAAGGTTGTTAATCAACACTTGTCTCTATATTTTTGCAGTGTGAACACGAGGTTGTAGGTAGGCTAAAATAAAGACGCACATAGGTGTCACAAGGAATTTTCTATTTCTTCCACAATCTTTCGAGAACCAATATCATACTCCTCAAACACGATTGTTTACTACTCTCAACTGCTCCTTTAAATTTGCATCCCAGTGCAACATCATCAAAATCACTCACAACCTTATAGAAATCTACTCATACTATTTCAGTTACTTGTTCAAATTCTACAATATCACCATTCATTTATTGTAACTGCTCTTTTTGAAGGCCAACATTAACAACTCATCCTAGTTTTTGTTTTCCACATTACACCTCACAACATCTTCACTAAAGTTCTCACATACTACTCCATACCTTTTTCCTATCTTTTTGACATTCAACACAACAAATGAATCTCAAACAACGCCCTCATGAAAATCTAACAAATTTATCTTTTTATGTATCGTTGTAATAACTTCTTCCTCAATAACTACAATATTACAATCTGAGTCCTTAGTAACTTCACTTATCTTCAACATAGAACATCTTATAGGAGGGACTTGAAAATGCCTCCACGCAGCTCCCGTTCAAAATGTCATTGTTCCCGCCCATGCCTGTGCGTGGATCTCTGGTTCTGCAGGGGCTCCGATAGGTGTTGGGCCTGCGATCCCTGGCCATCACGCTTCTGCAAGGGCTTCGGCGAGAGTTGGGCCTTACCTTGCTACGTTTGATGTGGGTGTTGCTTCTGGGCAGTCTGTTGCTGCGGTTGGGATTGTTCCTCACGGACTGTCTCAGACATTGCCAGGCTCTATTGCTGGTGCCTTCGATTCTTATGCTGATGTTGCCACTTTTGAGGTTGGCTTCTATGGGACCATTCCTTCTCACTCTTTAGGGATTAAGAGGACCTGAGTGGCTTCCCCTGTGACTGTGAGTAATCCTATTTGGGTGCAGTTAGAGTTTGATGTAGTAGATAAAATTTTTAAAACTGCAGAGGAGTTCTCTTCGCATGCTGCAATATTTAGATTTAGGGGCTTTTGGCCTTCACTTTCTGCTCTTCATGCTTGGATTTCCAACCATTGGGAGCCGATTTTAACCAAAGATATTCAAATTTACCTGGTTGCTAGGGGTTTTTAATTGTAAAATTTGGTAATGCTGAAGATAGGGAGTCTATCTTGTGTGAGTATAACTTCTCCTGGGATAACTGATTCCCCCTGATGGCCAAACCTTGGCATAAGGATTTCAACCCGCTTTCTGAATCTTTTAACAAGATTCCTATTTGGGTTAGGCTTCCGAATCTTCCCATGCATCTTTGGTTGGATTTTGTTTTGGAGACTGTGGGGAATGCTCTTGGGGATTTCCAGATTGTGGATTCAGCAACCTTTGATGTTCTTCATTCGACTTTTGCTCGCATCCTTGTTGAGATGGATGTCTCTAAGGGTCTCCCTGAGAAAATTTGTTTGGCCTCCCCTCGGGGTTCTTGGATAAAGACTCTAGATTATGAAGGTATTCCCTTCCCCTGCAATAAATGTCATTTGACTGGCCATGTGGCTGCTCGATGTGTTTCTGAGAAGGTAAAATCGAAACGATCGCCTTCTTGGTGGTCGGGTGTCTCTGTCGAGCATTATACTGTTGAATAGTGGTAAAGATGGATTCACCTCTATTCAAATATGTGAGAGAGTGGATAGATAGATGTGTGGGGAAATATGAGATCTATTCCCAAATCCAAATTCCCAAAAGAGAGATCCAATTTGATCAACCACGAGGTTAATGCACAATCGAATCAATCTATAAAGAATATGAAAGAGAGAGCGAATCCAATGTTTCCCTATAAAGGAATTATGCTTGAAATTTGAAATAATTGAAATACAAATACTAACCTCAAATTAGGGTAGATCTGGAAAATGTCAATTTCTGATGTCTATGTGTACTTTCGGGCAATTTTGCAACCTATTTTGGACTGGAAATGCCGAGACAAAGAAAACCCAGAAATCTTTTTCCAAGATGAGCTCAGGTTGAGTTTGATCCTCATAAAAGGTCAAATACTACATTCTTTATTTGAAGGCCGATTTTGATTTTGTTCACAAATCTTGGAAGTTCGTCGAAAAGGTATCCAAATTCGCTCTCAAATCTGAAATCCTGCACCTGTACCTGCAAGAAAATGGGGGTTTTTGTTGTATGGGGGGTTGGCCTTGGTCAAACCCCAATTTAGGAATTAACCTTGAAATTGAATTGAAATATAGTGTGCATAAACAAAGTAATTGAAACAAACCACCTCGCTTATGTTGAAGTCCTTGTAGAGGATTCAAATCCTCAAATCCACAAGTAGGAATGCTTCAATGGATGTAGAATGAATGTAGGATGTCTCCAATCAATGACATTTGATCTTCAACACCAATCTTGACTTGATCTTTGCATATGAGAAGGCTTGAATGAATGTAGAAGGATGGATCATCAAAGGGGCTCCAAAGAGATTGAATCCTTCAATAGCTAACAATGGATCTCCTTGATGGATGGATGCTTGAACACTTGAATGCTTGAAGACTTGCTTGAATGCTTGAAGAATTTCTTGCACTTGAGATGAGATGTGAATAATGGATGTCAATTGCTTGATTGTGGATATGAAAATGAGAGAGGAAGGCCTCCTTTTATAGTGAACTAGGGCACAATCCTCTAGAGGGGCCACCTTGAAGAATTAAATCCCAATTAGGTCCTAACCTTTAGAAAATATACTTAGATTAAATGCAATTAGAGGATTTACCATCCTGAAACCCGAAATGGCCAACCCGGAGGCGGGAAAACAAATATCCCGAAAGCCCGATGCCTGAAAATCAAGGATTCTGGAAATTTGAAGGAAGGGGGCAAAATCGAGGTTGGGACTGACCTAGTCAGGTTCGAGCTCGATCTTGACCTAGTCAGGATCAACCTCAAATTTGACCCTGGGCCCAAATTCAGTCAGAACCAGGACATGAGGTCTCGGGGATGCCCAGAGACCTAGAAATGATATCAGACGGGGATAGAATGCCAGGGATAAGCATAAAATCCTATGATAATTATGATGAAGGCCAGGAGGACCTATTTTTAAGTCCTACCTAGAAAATAGAGCCACGAAAGAGGGAAATTTAGGAGAATCCTTGAGATCCTATCCCTAATTTCACCTAAAATGAAGAAATCAAGTGCAGGAAAGAAGTGGAAAGTAGGGAGAAAGCCAAATACATGCAAAGACCCGGTCAAGGCGCTTAACATGACCCTAGACCACTTACTTGGAGGGCTAAACACTCTTATCATGGAAGTGCTTCCATTTTACGACGATACATTAAGCCCCCACTTTAGCAAGAGTATGGACTCGATGTAAACACTTGGTAAAGGAGATCAGAATGAAAAGATAATCTTATCGTAATCCAAGGGACAAAGGGAAACCTTAAGCCCCCAGGGACTCAAGTCTTCGTCAACTCCTCGATCACAATAAGAGAGACATCTCTAGAGAGAGAAAGAAGGTGTCATTACCTCGCCCAATGAGAACTTATGTCCCATTGTGAACCACACAGGAAAATGGCGCAACTGGAAAGATGGAATTCAACCGCCTAGTGAATGTGGCTACTCACTAGTCAACCCATCAAGGATTCATTCTTAGGAATATTCTATTCCATAAGAATAAAACCAAAAAATAAAAACAAAAGAGATCCAGTCTTAAGGACACCTCCGACCTTAAGGGATTAAAATATATGTGTATTTGAAACTGGAGGGATCAAGAGATCCTAAAATATAAATCCATGCTTTAAGGATTAGTTACTAATCCAAAAAGGGAAAAAAAAAAGTATCTTGAAACATAATATGTGCGTATTGAAAAGTGCATGTGTGCAATAGGTGAGTAGAGCGTATGCCCCCACGTTAAAGTCATTGTTGACACTTTAACGGGAGCAATGGCTTTAACGGAAACATAAACAACTCCACTGATTACGTTTCCACATCGAGATCCCCCTAGACAAAGACAAATCAAGGGAAATATCACAGAAACATACAGAGAACACAGAAGGGATCTACTTATTGTGGGGTCAATATGATCATGAGATAATATATATATGATATTATTGCAAATGAATTGACATCATTCCCCAAATAAAGTAGAACTACAATCACAAAGGAGGAAAGATCACATAAGATATACGAAGGAAAATCTTTTCGGACCATGACATGGAGACCAAAAAGAATTAGTGCTATCATATCTCGAATCCAAGTAGATTACACAAGGAAACATTTACGAACAATAGCACAGTTATGACATAACATTGAATAACGCATAGAAGAATAGAGATACATATAGAAGAATTTGAACAATAGTTTCGATTCCTTCATCACCTTGCACCAACTGAGTAAGAAGGATCGTATAAAAGAATCTAACAACATTTAGCAAACACATTATGGGAGAAGCACAGTACAAGAAGAAAACATACAACAAAGCTACCACAAAGGACAAGCCAATCAAGCATGCCGCCTACTCTCCCCATCTCGTTGTATATCATTTAGGGAAGGTGGGTAACTCGCAAGAGGGACTATATCCAACACAGTAGGAATGATAGCCAGTTCCAAACAAGGATCCTCTTGAGAATCACAATGTTCGACACTAGGTGTAAGAGTTAATTGTGAGGAAAGCATATTAGGTAAATCAATGTCAATGTCAATAGTCTCATATTCATCATTAACATCATCAGTATCATCAAGAGTATCTTCTTCATCCAAATTAATCAAAATAGGATCTAAGATATGAATAGAATCATCATAATCATGCATGTGAACATCATTATTAGTAACAATATGTTCTAACACATTATTGATAGGTTTATCCGAGGAAAGTAAAGATCTTTGAGCTTTAGCATGAGCACGATGCTTTTTACGACGTTCATTAGCAGATTGATTACATTTTGATTTATTTGAAATAGGTTGAGAACTAGGAGGAACAATCATAGGATCCTTCATAGGTTCTTTAGGAAGATCAATAGGATTATTAACCATAGGAGAAACAATCGCAGGATCTTAAATAGGTTCGGTAGAAGGAACTTGATTAACAGAGCTAGAAGCCATAGTTAAAGGAGGTATAGAAGGTGTAGGCAAAAGACCACGATTAAGATCCCTAGGAGGTGAGCTTAATTCAAGAATCTTACGATGTTTATAAGCTTGATATGATCGAAAAAGATTATCAGGTCGAGGAGGACATGAATTAGGTAATGAAGGCCAAAAGAAATCTAGAGCAGCACAATCTCTAGGCCTAGAAGGTTGATATAAACTATGATTAATCATCTTCACTTCTTCATCATGAATGAACTTAAGACACTTATGGATAGGTGAAGCAACAACATGCATGGCATTCAACCAAGGCAAACCTAGCTTAACTTGAAATTGATCAGAAGTAGGAACCACAACAAAGGTAGTGTTCACAATTTTTCCGCAAAGTTCAACCAGTAAAGTAATGGAACCAAAAGATGGATAAAGAAAACCATTGCAAGTTTGAATCCACACATCTGATGTATCATAATAGTCACATTGTAAGCTTTTCATAAAAAGATTTTCTTCAGTGATAACATTAACTAAGGATGTAGGATCAATAAGACAACCTCGAGTAGATTTATGAGAAATCCTAGCAGCAATGTAAAGGGGACCATCAGGAGCTTTAATAGTCTCAGAGTCATCAAAGGTAATCAAAAGTTACTGAGGTCTTTTATTCTTAAATTGTTGTCGAGGTTTAGGTTGAGTTTTCATTTTAGGTTTAGGTTTTGGTCGAGGTTGAGATTGAACTTGAGGTTGAATCTGAGGTTGAGGTTGAAGTTGAGGTTGAGGTGGAGATACAGATTGATCAACATGCTCCACTTGATTAACAACATGATTGAGATCATCCATCTTTGAATCATACACAATTTCCATATCAGATGGTTGAGCAATAGTATTAGTATCATGCGTAGGTAAAGGGTTCATATAGATTTGAAGGTTCTGATTAGGAGAGACAAATTTGTTCCCAATACCATCTAGATTATCAACAGATAAAGCATTAGAATCAATTAAGTCTTGAACCTTATGTTTTAAAGAATAACATTTCTCAGTATCATGACCATTTTGATGATGATATTGACAAAAAGCATTTTGATCAAAAGATTTAGATGCAATCATAGTAGGTAAAGGAGGGCAAATAGGAGGTAAAGTATCATATTAGCAGTTAACAACCTATTCATAATAGCATGTAAAGATTCAGAAAGAGGAGTAAACATATGATTTAATCGAAAAGCAGTGGATGCAGAAGTGGCATTATGAGATGCAACAACTTGACAAGCAACTGCATTCGCTTGTTTGTTTATCTTGACATAGTTGTTGAATTTTTGAAACTTGTTTGGATTAGGAGCAACATCACTCTTATCAATTGGAACAAGATCCATTAGAGTGTTGCTCTCAAATTGACTCACTTGTAATTGATAATGATGAAGCGTTGCACAAAGTTGTTGAAAAGAGGTAAATTCAGTAAGCAGCATCTTATCTCTAATATCCTTTTGCAAATTTGAAATAAACATACGTTGAATATCCATATCAAGAACATGATAGGAAATCTGAGCATGCAAATGCTTAAATCTACCAATAAATTCAGCCAATTTTTCTTTAGCACTTTGTTTACAATGCATCAAATTAGTCAAAGACACTTGTGGGCCAATGTTGTTTTGAAATTGTTGAATAAAGGCATTAGCAAGTTGCGGAAAGGAATCAATAGAATAAGGAGGCAAGGAACAATACCATTGTAAGGCCTTGTCACGAAAAGTTCTAGCAAACAGTTTGGCTAAAATCCTATGGTCGTGAGCATAATCACTACAAAGGATTTGGAATATTTTAACATGATGAACAAGATCTCCTTTTCCATTATAATTCTCAAGACGAGGCATCTCACCTTGTTGAGGAACAAGAGTACAAATAATATCGTGGGACAAGGGACTTCCCATGTCACATATAGGAATACTAAACTTGTTTTGAGTTAAGGAAGCAAGTTGTTGTTGTAAGGATGACACAGTTTGAGCCAAATTGATGATTGTTGAATCATTAGAGGAAATGGGAGGAGTAGCAACATTAGACACACTAGGTAAAGTGTAAGAAGTTGCAGGAATAGAAGACACACCTGGAGGAACACTAGAAATTGTAGTTGGAAGTGGATTGGAATAAGTAAAAGGAACATTATGACATGAAGGTTGTGATGTAGGAAGGGACACATGAGGAACACTCATAGGAACAGAGGGAACCATCACAGTCACCAAAGAAGGAGTATAGGTAGGAATACGAGGTAAAGGATTAGAAGGAGGTTCAACACTAGTGATAGGAGGAATCAACCCTAAGTCTTGAGCTTCTTGAACTAAAGGTTTAACATTTGAATGCACAAGGTGAGTAATACCACGCAAGAGGTTAACACCCTGATCAGTATCACGGAGAACTTTCTTAAGATCCTCTATAGCTTGAATGAAATCTTGATTATGGTTCTCTTGAATAAGCCAATTACCCATTTTATCAAGTTCAGTGGAAAGTTTTTAGACTTGTTCAGGAGGAACTCTTAAAGCGTCATCCTCATCATGAGATGAGTGAGAAGAGTTTTGCTCCATAGTGGGATTGGAATCATGAAGAATCAAGTTACCATCCGGGATCCTAAAGAAAGGAGAGGAAGATTCAGGATCAAAGGCACCCATGAGTCTACGACTTCTTCTAACTGGAATGTTATAAGTAGGACTAGTGGTAGTAAAGCTCATAAACCAATGTAATGTAAATGAACTAAACTAAGAACATATAAAGCATGAATATGAAATCTAATTAGCATGCAAGATCTAACACAAAGGAAAAATCTAATACTATAAAGATAAAAGGAAAGCACAATAAGGCATCCAATTCCACAAAAGAAAAGAGAGTAAGTATGTTGGGTTCACCAAAATGAATAGTGAAGGTGAACACACACAATAAGACAAAGGGAAATCTAACACCAAAAAGAAAGAGAGTAAGCTAGTCAGGTTCACCAAAATGAATAGTGGTAAAGGTGGATTCACCTCTATTCAAATATGTGAGAGAGTGGATAGATAGATGTGTGGGGAAATATGAGATCTATTCCCAAATCCAAATTCCCAAAAGAGAGATCCAATTTGATCAACCACGAGGTTAATGCACAATCGAATCAATCTATAAAGAATATGAAAGAGAGAGCGAATCCAATGTTTCCCTATAAAGGAATTATGCTTGAAATTTGAAATAATTGAAATACAAATACTAACCTCAAATTAGGGTAGATCTGGAAAATGTCAATTTCTGATGTCTATGTGTACTTTCGGGCAATTCTGCAACCTGTTTTGGACTGGAAATGCCGAGACAAAGAAAACCCAGAAATCTTTTTCCAAGATGAGCTCAGGTTGAGTTTGATCCTCATAAAAGGTCAAATACTACATTCTTTATTTGAAGGCCGATTTTGATTTTGTTCACAAATCTTGGAAGTTCGTCGAAAAGGTATCCAAATTCACTCTCAAATCCGAAATCCTGCACCTGTACCTGCAAGAAAATGGGGGGTTTTTGTTGTATGGGGGGTTGGCCTTGGTCAAACCCCAATTTAGGAATTAACCTTGAAATTGAATTGAAATATAGTGTGCATAAACAAAGTAATTGAAACAAACCACCTCGCTTATGTTGAAGTCCTTGTAGAGGATTCAAATCCTCAAATCCACAAGTAGGAATGCTTCAATGGATGTAGAATGAATGTAGGATGTCTCCAATCAATGACATTTGATCTTCAACACCAATCTTGACTTGATCTTTGCATATGAGAAGGCTTGAATGAATGTAGAAGGATGGATCATCAAAGGGGCTCCAAAGAGATTGAATCATTCAATAGCTAACAATGGATCTCCTTGATGGATGGATGCTTGAACACTTGAATGCTTGAAGACTTGCTTGAATGCTTGAAGAATTTCTTGCACTTGAGATGAGATGTGAATAATGGATGTCAATTGCTTGATTGTGGATATGAAAATGAGAGAGGAAGGCCTCCTTTTATAGTGAACTAGGGCACAATCCTGTAGAGGGGCCACCTTGAAGAATTAAATCCCAATTAGGTCCTAACCTTTAGAAAATATACTTAGATTAAATGCAATTAGAGGATTTACCATCCCGAAACCCGAAATGGCCAACCCGGAGGCGGGAAAACAAATATCCCGAAAGCCCAATGCCCAAAAATCAAGGATTCTGGAAATTTGAAGGAAGGGGGAAAAATTGAGGTTGGGACTGACCTAGTCAGGTTCGAGTTCGAACCTGACCTAGTCAGGTTCGAGCTTGATCCTGACCTAGTCAAGATCAACCTCAAATTTGACCTTGGGCCCAGATTCATTTAGAACCAAGACAGGAGGTCCCGGGGATGCCCAGAGACCTAGAAATGATACTAGACAGGGACATAATGCCAAGGATAAGCATAAAATCCTATGAGAACTATGATGAAGGCCAGGAGGACCTATTTCTAAGTCCTACCTAGAAAATAGAGCCATGGAAGAGGGAAATTCAAGAGAATCCTTGAGATCCTATCCCTAATTTCACCTAAAATGAAGAAATCAAGTGTAGGAAAGAAGTGGAAAGTGGGGAGAAAGCCAAATACATGCAAAGACACGATCAAGGCACTTAACATGACCCCAGAACACTTACTCGGAGGGCTAAATGCTCTTATCATGGAAGTGCTTCCATTTTAAGATGATACAACTGTGAATAAATCTTCTACTGCGGTTAGTGAGCAGGATGTGGGCTCTTCTCAGGAGGTTCTTGCTTCTGAGGGAGATGGTGCTACGATGGGTGTTGTTCTGGCACTGCCAGTTCTGGCTGTCCCTGCAGGTTCTGATGTGGCTTTGGCTGGTGTCCAAACTGTTGTCTGTGCTGTCCATCTTGCTATTGCTATCCAGACTGATATTGCTATGGCTGCTATTGTTGTCCAGATTGATGACTCTGCTATCCAGTCTACTACAACTATGGGTTCACCCAAATAGGTTTCTCCTAGGGAGAATTTTTTGTTTGGGGCTGATTCTTCTCTGGTCAGCCATTCTTCTATTTCTTTAGTGGTTTGGTTGAATGATGCTGCCAAATTGGAGGACAGTTGGACAATTGTGAAAGGAAAGAAACCTAAGCCTTTTGTTCCTCCTTTGGATATGAATCTTCGGTCCTACAAGGGTGGCTCTAAATTTAAATCGTAAGGTCACTTGTTGAGGACTGTTATCCGTTGGTGGGGGTTTTTTGGTGGTTACTCCCTCTATTTTTTTGGTGGTCTCCACTGTTGTATCTGAGCCTTATATTGCTATATCTATTGAGTTATTGTACAAGGTTTCAGGTCATTTCAAAACTTATTTTTACTTCATCAAAACTTCACTTATCTTCATGCCTTCAAATTTTCCTTTCCATTCTTTCTCTATTGCTACAAATTGTACCCACAAATCTTCCTCTTTGTTATTATTTATTGTACTTCCTTTCAATTTTTCCATTGTAACTTCTTCATGCTTTCATGGGCCTTCATCCTCTTTAATCATGACTGCTCCAATATCGACCTCTACATCTTTTGCTTCTTTTTCTTTTCTACTCCTTAATCCAGTATCCCATTCTTTTGTTGTCTTCTTTTTCCTTTCATGACTCTTTTTCACTTCATTTCTTGAGTCTACTCCATGCTTGTATTTATACATTCTAAGTTGTCCAATCTGCCTTTGTTTGGTTTCCTTCTTTTCCTTGTATCTTTTCCTCATTTATGTTTCATCTACAAGCCTCCACAATTCCATCTCTCATTTATACAGTCATTGTTGTTATTTATTTATGCATCCTTTACATCATCTTCCTTTAAACTCTTCCTTTCAACAACTTCATCCAAAGGTTCAAAAACATTATCATTCTTTAAAAACTGAAATATACCTCTTTATCTTCTACACCTTCGACAACCTCTACCTTTGTTGTAATCTTTTACACCAAGTCTGCACTATCATTGCCATTCTTTCCTCTAGGATCTTTTCCAAACACTAGACCTCCACAAGTCCCTATGGTTTCTTCAACCTCTACAACTGCTACAATTTCATGCTTTACTTCTTCATTTTCAGCTAGTAACACCCTTATCTTTTCATCTCCATTCATTTCTTTCATTCCCTCTATAAGACGTGTTCCTACTACACATCATTTCTCTTCTTTACCCCCAAACTTAATATTTTCTTCACATCTTCCATTTTCTTAAAGTGTTCCCTCTTGACCATGTCTGACAACACCACTTTCATCTATTGTTGTCCTATGCTTAACCAACCACATCTTGTTTTCCTTAGCCCTATGCTAATGTCTATTTGTCGTTGTACTCATTCTCCTTAATGCATGATATTTCTCCTGCCTATAAACACCTCTTAGCTTCAAATCTATATTACTTTCTTTGCATTCTTGCTTCCACTTTAACCCTTGCATATCTCTCATATTTTGTACTTGATTGTTGCTAGAAGCTCCAACATCAACACCTTCTTCTTTACACCTTCTTTGTTGTTCCTTAACAATCAATATATTCTGCCAACTTGGAACTATATACCATCACCAATTTCCTTTTTTTTTTTTCCTTATTAACTTTCTTATCCACATTCTTGCTTCCACTTATATGATCAAAACTAACATTTTCATTTAAACTTATAACCAAAATCAACATTATGACATCCTTTAACCTACGGTTCCAATCTGTTTCCACCATTGACTTCTATGTTTTCCAACTCTTCCTCTTTGTAGGCTTCTTTTCCTTAATCTTCTAAGCCATCATAAAACTTTGTGGTTTCCTCCTTATCTTCATTAACATATTGAAAATGTTCACCATCCTCATCTTTATTTTCAAATACTTTATAATGTAACTTTTTTGCACAATCTTCTTGACCCACTACTACAACTAATCTCCACTCATCAAAAAATTTGATGGCTCTCGATGCTTGATCTGCTCCCGCTCCTACTCAAATGGTTATTTCTCTTTCTACAATAGGAGGAACTATTAATGGCTTGGATGCATGCTTCCCCAAATTAGTGAATGGTTCATCTCTCACTAAGTCTTCTTCCCTTAGTGCGGCTTCTCAGTCGACCCCTATTTCTCTCTCTATGCCTAATGACCTGGAATTTGGGCTCGAGAAACCTCAGGTAGGTTGGATTCTAGATGTTTCTTCGCTATCAAACTCTACAATTGATGTTCCAAAAGTTTCCAAGGAGTCTAGGGTTGCTTCTTTTGTGGGATCTCCAGGTGCCAATGTTAATGGGCCTCAAGCTAAATCTAGGTCGTCTTCTCCTGCGGTTGACTCCCGACTGCCTATTGCTGGTGGATTCTCTGAGGTCAATGTACCTCTTGGGGGATCTTATTTTGCTCGTCTGGCCAATGCCAAGGGCATGGGGACTAAGATGAGAATTGTCGAGTCTAATCCATTCCATGTGTGTCAATCAATTGCTATCAATCTGGATGAGGAGACGATAACTGAGATTGATCATTGTGCTTTTGATCTTTCTTCTAATGTGATTTTTGACAAGTTTAGGGGTTTTAGGCCCAATCTTCCTAGGCTCCATGCTTGGATATCTAAGCATTAGGAACCTATCATTTCAGACTCGGTTCAAATTTTCCCTATGGCCAAGGGTTTCTTCATTGCCAAATTTGAAAAGGTGACATATAGAAAGATCATTTTATGTGAGCACTTTTTCACTTGGGAAAATCATTTCCCTTTGATGATTAAACCCTGGCATAAGGATTTCAACCCTTCTTCTGAATCCTTCTGTAAGATGCCAATTTGGGTTAGACTCCCCTACCTCCCACTTCATTTTTGGGTGGATTCACTCTTAGAGGAAGTGGGTGAGGCACTTGGTGACTTTCTGATGGTGGATTCGGAGTCTTCAAACATTCTCCACTCCACCTACGCTCGTATTTTGGTTGATATTGATCCCTCTAAGGGGTTTACAGAGGTGATTAAACTTATGAATCCTAAGGATTGTTGGATCCAAACTCTGCACTATGAAGGGATCCCCTTTAGATGTAGAAGATGCTTCAATATTGGACATGTTGTGGCTAAATGTGAGCTACAAAAAGAGAAAGTGAAGAAGCTCTCATCATGGTGGTTGGGGGCCTATGCTCATCATTATATGGTATTAAAGAGATCTTCCCAAGGGGTTGAACATGATATTCCCATTAATGGCGTGGGTGAGGTTGGGTTTGTTCCCGTGGCTTTTGGGACAAACTCTCAAGTGGTTTCTGGTGTTGGTACTATTGTTGGTGATTATCAGTTCATTGATTTGCTGGCTCCTGGTTCTGCTCCTGTGGTTTTTGGGATGGGCTCTCAGGAAGATGTACTTGTTGGTGCTGTTGTTGGAGTAGTGCGTGCTTCTGATATGGTTTATGTGGATTTTGCTGGTGTTGTTTGTGTCAGGGATTCTGCTGGTAATTCTACTAGTGTTGTCCATGGAGTTGTTCTTGTCTCTTTGAATGTGGTTGGCTTTGGTTCTGGTGGGTCACTGCAATGTACTGGCCTCTCGTTGGGTGCTAGAACTTCTGTGTTGTCTTCATTGGCTTGGCAAGATGTGGCTTCTAAGATGGAAGATGGTTGGATTTTGATTAAAGGGAAACATTACAAGAAGGGTTCACCCTCGTTTGATATGACTCTTCATTCCCATAAGAAGGGTGCTAATAGAAAATCTTAGGGTTGCAGTTGTATCTTCCATGTTGAGGGAGCCTGGTGTTTAAAACCCCCAGGGATAGTGGGAGTTATGCTTGCCTATTATTTCTTGATTGTCGATGGTTTGTGGGTTGTGTTGTTGGTTTCGACATTCTCTTTAGTGAAGTGCATAGTTTGGTCAGTGGCTAGCTTTTTTTTTAGGGTACTATTAACGCTTAATATTTTTTCTAAGCCTTGTATAGGGTTTCGAGGCCCCTTTGAAACTTGCTTTTCCTTTAATAAAAAAAATATTGGAGTTGATGAAAAATAACCCACAACTCCCAAGAACACCTGCACGCAAACACCTGTCACAGAAAGAGAGAGAAGCAAACAGCTATGGAGACCTGAACGTATGGATCCACGAGAGAGGAGAAATCCTTGATGTGCAAAAACAAAAGTTGCAAATCAAATAATGAATTTTTAGAAAAGGTTACAAAGTGTTATGAGATCAATCCTTATAAAAGGAGATCTAAAACCCTAGGTTGCATAATAATAATTAATAAAGCTATTAATTATTATATGCCTAAAGTTTAGCTTAAGTCGAAAGAGGTATTAAGTGACTTAATAATTAAATCAATATGATTCAATTAATAAGCAAACACTTTATTACTCTAACACCCCCCTTAAGATAAACTTTGGAAGAAGCTAAAAACCTAGAAAAAACAACTGAAAGCAAATGGGTCCCGACAACAAAAGGCCTGATTAGGTACCCAAGTACAAAAGAAAGTCTCTACAAAGTGGAAAAATAGAGAAAACCACATGGGAAGAACTCTACTCCAAAAAGAGACAAAGACTAGTCTGAAGGACTGAAGAAGCCTCCAAAACTAGGAATGTTCCAGAAAATAGGAACAAAGATGAACATGTACAACATCATTGAAGCATGAGACTACAAACTCTGTTAAGAAGAAACTGATGATCTGAAGATCCTCCACAGAAATATGACCAAGTAGACGAGACTCTAATCTGCATGAGTGCCCTCAAATAACACTACTCAAATTAGGAGGCAAACAAAGGTAAACGCCTGAACTCAAAGATACAGATGGCATAAACACCAAAAGTCTGAAGAGCTGATCAATCAAAGCTAGAAGAGTGCATCCAAAAACATGAAAGAAAAGAGTGTCCATATGGTAAATGATCCATCTTACCGGAATGCATAGGTACCCAGCCACTACAACCGCCTAGTACATAGAATCAAATAATGAATACATAGCTCACACTATTGAACAAAGGAAGCAGTAGAACCAATAGTAGAAACCCCCATACTGCTGACAAGGGAGTAATGACAAGTACACTAAAAAGATCGTCCAATATGAACTGCATGATGAAGAAGAATCTGAAACATTGAATGTGCAGAGAGAGTACAAACACATATAGAGATACCAGAGGCTAATGTCGGTGGAGGAACACTCACATGACAAAAGTAGATGGGAAACAAAGGCAAACATCAAAACCCCCCTGACACTTTATAATGGAGTGCAAGTACATAAAGCACAAACATGTTCAAAATATCATACATGCAATAGAATGACACTTTATCTCAGTGCATGTGCATAAAAGAATGCTACAAAAATGAAGTATACACTGCTCAAAGAAGAGAAAAGGCTGCTAAAACAAAAGAATAGCCTAAGATCAGCCATCCCTTAAAGGGAAGAGATCCCAAGACCTGTAACATGCAAGATATCCACCAAATTGCAAAAAAAAAAAAAAAAAAAGAATAAAATGTACCTAGAGAAGAATCTGGAAAAAAGACTCACATCATTGGAAAGCTTACAGAACAAGCTTTCCAACGATATATCATTTTCCCAAAACGAAGTCTGGATGCGCAAAATAGAACTCCCAGAGTGCAAAATTGAATATCTGGCTTTGACAGTACAAAAAATAATCATAAAAGAAAATTTATAAATTCAAACCTCTAGATCTGGATAGAGCTTGGAACAATCTTTTCGACGATATCTCGTTTTTCCGATTTCGACACCGTATGCTCAAGTTATGAGCAAAATACCAACTGTTGTGTTGGAGGGCCCAAAAATGGTGCAAATGAAGTTGATGCATGCTGACATCATCAAATAACGGGTTTAAATTTGACGACCAAATGGGCGTCGTCACCAATTTTTTTGTTGCAAAGTCGCATGTGCACCTTGGGATCTGTACTAGACCGTACAGATTTTTGCCTCAATTTGCATGCTAGGGCACCAAATTTTTTGCTTCGATTTGTGAGTTGGATAGTAAAATTATGTCTCAATTTACGTGCTAGTATGTAAAAATTCCACCTCAATTTCAGTACCAGTATGTACAGATTCCCTCTCGGGAAGCGTGTCAAGTTGTATGATATCAAAAAATGCTCCAAAATGTAAAGTTGTCCAAATTGGATGTGCCTTATATGGATCTAGGGGCTTTTGGGTGCTACGAGCTCAATTACGAGGTTCATTTTGGCCCAAAGTGCCTCTGGATCTGTGGTGGGGCCAGTTGCAAAAATTTTTGCCACAAATTCCAACTTTGTCCAAATATGGACAAATTTTATATGGATCTGGGGGTTCTTGGGTGCTTTGAATGCAACCATGAGGTCCGTTTGAAGCCAAGATGACCAAAAAAAGATGTTCCCCAGATCTGACAAAAAACCCTCTAAAAATGTAGATCTGACGAACACGGTCGAATCTCTTAGGAAGAGGACAGGGGCAAACAGATCTGAAGCTCTGATACAATATTGGAGTTGATGAAAAACAATTCATAGCTACCAAGAACACCTACACACAAACACCTGTCATAGAAAGAGAGAGAAGCAAACATCTATGGAGATCTAAACATATGGATCCACGAGAGAGGAGAAATCTTTGATGTGCAAAAACAAAAGTTGCAGATCAAATAATGAATTGTCAGAATAGGTTACAAAGTGTTATGAGATCAATCCTTATAAAATGATACCTAAAACCCTATGTTGCATAATAATAATTAATAAAGCTATTAATTATTATATGCCTAAAGTTTAGCTTAAGTCGAAAGAGGTAATAAGTGACTTGATAATTAAATCAATATGATTCACTTAATAAGCAAACACTTTATTACTCTAACAAAAATAGTCTCCACTCATCTTCATCATTGTCTACAGGTCTTCCACTTGTCCTTTCTTTCATCACATTCAAGGTCTTATTCTGGGCTTTCCTTTTCAGGTTTCTCATAACTGTAAATGCATATTTAAACACAACATTAGCAAATAAAACAAGAGACCAATATGTCTACATGAGTTCCTCCCTCGTGGACACTGTCCTTTCTTTGTTTCTTCTTTTGAGTGCTTCTTTCTACACTTCTCTGCATTCTTTCTTATTTTTTTTCATGCTCACCATAATGAGAACCTTCTTCACCTCTTCTGGTGTACACTTCACTTTTGACAACTTTTCGTTGTTCGAACCTTTTTCATCTTCCCTCTTCGAGGCATCCATATTTTTCCACCTTCTCTTCTTCACGAGAAACTTCATAGGCCATTTCACCTTCTTTCTCATTGGCCAACGCCAAAAATTATTTTGGCTTCTCTCCTCAATCCACTACTTTACTGAAACTTTACACTTCTCAAAATTCTTTCCCAACTCTGCCAATTCTTTTTCAAACTCCACATCTTGTCTTGCCATATTGGCTTTCAACTTGTCTTTTCTTTTGAGATTTTATTTCCTCATTTGCTACCGCATCGTTCTTTCTCTTGTCATTGCAATACCTCACCCAGGGATTCTTTTTCTTTTTTTTCTTGCTCGGTCCTTTGGTACCCAAGGTATTCTCATCATAACTCTATCAATCTGCAACACTCTTAACTATAAAATGCAAGTATCTAGAAACATAACTACTTTCCTCTACCTAGATCTTTTGGTGTGTAGGCTCTTCTTGTTAACTTGTCAACACACATATCTTTCCAAGAATCTATGAACATCAAACTCTAATACTCATACTTCTATGAAAATTTATAAACAGACCCAATTTTCTTGCTTAGATCGTTTGAACTTTGATACCAAATGATGGGGATGTATTCCATAACCCAAATAATTGCCAAAACAACTCTGCCATAAAGGCAGTAGGAATCCCAAAATGAAAAAAAGGAGTCATTAACATCAGACACTCAAGCTAAACTTTTGGACAATACTGATTTTAACAATAAAGAAATGCATTAGAGAATCCTTAGAAACTAGACTACTTTGTAATCCCATTATTGAATACCCATAATCCACTAACCCCCAACTCATTACATTAATCAATAAAGACATATCACCATTCTGTGGACAATAAGATGGACGATCTTTTCTTTTGTAAACAGAGTTAAAATACCAAACAACATAAAGTTTGAAAGATCAATCTCCTATGTAATGAGTGATTCCTCTTTGCAGATATAGAGACTCCCACAGACAAAATGTGAGAAATAGATAGAAAAAATAGATCGCTACATGTGTTAACTGACAAATGGAGGAAATAACAACTTCAAATTTTTTACATCATTTACAAGCAACCCCAACACATCATTATTTGCAGGCCCACACTCTCTCTACCACATGCAACCAACACAATCTTTGCTATCTACAGTCAACACAAAACTTCTCATGCATAGTCTAGGAGGCTCTTCTTGGTTGATGTCCACCCACACTTATTACAGTCCCTCCTTGGTCGTTACCTTTCTAAACTTCTACGCATCCTACATACTTACCTTCCTATTCTCCCTCATGCAATTTCCTTCTTATTGGTTTTTAATTTTTAATTTCTTGCATCGACTTGGTATGTTAGGCTTTTGGCCTTTTTTCCCAACTCATGCCCAACCATCCTTGTATACTCCTCACCGTCGGGTTTCCTTTAAGTCACTGCCTTCCTCCCACTTCATGTCCATTCTTATTAGTTTTCCCCAATGTCGTCTTTAATGACACATTGTGCAAACAAAAAAAGATGTGGATGCAACAAAACATCAAGTGGATGAGGAAATGGAATATCCAATTCAACTTTTGCCCCACAAATAACAAAGAAATAAAGGTCTTTGTTATGGAGAAATTTTACAAGAGAAATTGGGGAAATGGGATTGGAAGGAAGAAAGTATATTATATCAATGAGTTCAACCCCGCATGTGATAAACTCCAAAAAGCGTACATTGGCGCCAACATTTCTTGGAGAGCTAAAATTCTTATTGCCCAATTAAGAACCAACTCCCATCAACTCTGATGTGAGACCGGGCGTTGGAAGAGGCCAAAGGAGACTTGGGAAGAGAGAATTTGCATGTTTTACAACTCTGGGAAAGTAGAAACCAAACATCACTTTATTTTAAAATGTGAAGCCTACAAGAACAACATGGATAAATTTGTAGATACTATATCGGATAGTTCTTGGCATAGCCTATTCAGTGAGGAGCACATTGAGAAGTTAGGTGGGCTCATCATCAGCTTGCACAAGAAGCGGACCGAGTTACTGAAGTCAGCTTAAGATGCCTTGCTGTCCCATAGGCTATGTTTAGCCTCATGGACGTAATTTTTTTATCTATCTATCTATCATAACATCTAACTGATTGAATTCAAACCAACTTTCAAACAAATGACATGAAACTAAAATAGGTAGACAAAAATCTGCTCGATGCTCCTACGTCAAACCTTTGAAACAACTTGTTATTTGAAAATAAAATAAATCTAATAAGAGAATATTTGAATTCAAAACATTAATTAATTTTCTAAAATAATGAAGAAATAAATAAACAACTAATTAAGAGAAATCATGTCACCTAGGAATAATACCTTTTTGTTCACTGGAACTTATATATTGATCAAATATTAAGGTGTTCAAAGAACAATTTTCTAATTAAGATCCTTACCTTTCCAACAATAAAAATCATCTTAGTCCATCGTGGAGTTTATTTGGATGAAAAATTTGGATCAAAACATTACATATGGAAGCAAATAAAAGTGTATTGTAAAATGAAATCATATTTGACATTTGATCAACATAGAAATGTTCCCTCTAAGATAATTTTAAATTCTAATAAACTCTAGGTGTAAAATGAAATTCTAATTGAAATTTATTGTACTTGGTCGTAACCTAACCATGTCACCTTCAAATATAACTACAATATATTTGAGGAATTAATATATCTAATTTGATGGATGAGGCAATGAGGATGAGCGAGCGGATTGATATTGCGTCACCAATCTAGGCTAGGGTTCTCGTTCCCTAGCCTGGCCTGCATTCTTATCTATGGGAGAGTGGTGATTGGGGTGCATTGACAAGTGTGAGGGTAGTTTTCATTCAAGTTTCTATAGTGGTGTTCAAGGGTTTTGTGATGCAGTGGTGTTTTTCAGGGAATTTGACCAATGAGTGCAGGGTTCGTTGTTTATAGGGTGTTGTTTCCTTCTTCTTCGAGTATTTTTAGAGTGGTTTTTGGCCTCTTTCTCATGTTATAAAGGTGCTTTGGGGTGCTTTGGTGATTACCACAAGTGTTTTTGATTTTATCTTTTGTTCAAATAGGGGAAAATAGGGTTTCAAATAGCCTGGTAGTTGGTGTGGGGTCATCCCACAGATTTTCTCCAGGTTTGCATGCGAAGTTGTTCAACTCCTTTTATGTGGGAGTGAGTTCAAAATTAAATAAAGTGAATGGTTGTCTTTCGCAAGGCAATGATCAGTCGATTCTTTTCATTCCTCCTGAATCAATTTTGGAGGATGTTGAATATTGCAGTAAGCATGCTCTGATCTATAAATTTCTTGGGATTCACATCTCTTTGTCGTCGTTGGATGCCTACATTCTACATTCATGATAGTTTGAGGGGGATATAGAGCTCATTCTCACAGTGAACAACTATTTTATGGTTGTTTTTTCCAACATGTTAGACCAGAATTGTGTTTTTGAGGGTGGACCATATTTTTACAATCATGTGGGTTTTTTTATTAGACCCTGACATTCAAGATTCAATTTGGTTGAAGATTTTACTTCAAAGGTTCATGTTTGGGTTTGTTTTCCACGACTTCCTTTAGAGTTTTGGATGGAATATATTCTTATATGGATTGCAGCCTTGCTTGGGAAGCCTGTTACGATTGCTCAGCAAACCCAGGATAAAAAGGCAATTTCTTTTGCTTGCATCTATGTTCAGATTGATTTAAATAATCCGTTGTCAGATTCTTTGGAAAATTTTTTGGGCTCTTCATCATGGACCCAACGGCTTGATTATGAGTCCCTCACTTTTTTGTTGTCATGTGTGTCATGAATATGGTCATCTCCAACGTCAATGTCCTTGAGTTAATTAGAATGAGGGCCTTTCTGTTGGTGGCTCTCCTCCTCTTACAATTACAAAGGTAGATAAATGGGACAAGGGTAAGGCCCCTACGAAGGATAACAATCCTGATAAGGATGGTTTCATGTCTATTAAGCCCCGTGTGAAGGGGATAGGCCAAAAGAGACCCTCTAGAGAGAGGCATCATGTTGACAACTTTAATTTATTTGAGGTATTGGATACTTTAGCCTCAGAGGAAGGGATTCTAGTAGATGTGTCTTTTGGGGCAGATATAGTGGGTATGGATATTATGTAGGAGTTGAAGTTTCTTTTTCTTAGTCAGCTTGTTAGGCCACAACAGGATGGCTCTTCATCTATCCTTGAGTCAAGGAACCCTTGTGATCCAATCGACTTGTAGGATGACATTGTTCCAATAGATTTAGCTTAGGAGGTGTAGTTGGCTAGTGAAGGTTAGGGGTCCTCGTTGGGTTTGAGTTTATAGTAGTTCCCTCATAAGCAAGTTTCTTTTGATAATTCTTCTAAAGGTGGTCGTAAGAAGGATCAAGAGAAGATTAAATTTGTTGGGGATTTTATGATGGAATATAGGGTTGTCAAGCCAATTGATGTTTATTTCTCCTAATATCTTCAATGATTATTCTCTCATGGAATGTTAGGGGGTTGAATAGAGTCCCTCAACAAAAGGTTATTCATGATTTGGTTGTAGCTCATTCTCTAGATATTTTCTATCTTCAAGAGACTAAGCTTTCTGTTAATTCCATGTTTCGATGTGCTCCTACTATTTGGGGATTTGTTTAGTGTCAATGTATTGGAGTTGTGGGTCCTTTTAGAGGGTTGAACCTTTTCTGAGATCCAAGGAAGATTGTTCCATATTGGTGGATCTCTATCCCCTTTTCTCTTTCTTTGGTTGCTTCTAGTTTAGAATTGGGTGAGTGTATTTTAGTTACTACTGTGTATGCCCCGAGATATTTTTAGGGCAAAGCCTTGCTTTGGTCTCATATTCGGTATGTTCGAAAGACTGGTCCTCTTCTTCCTTGAGTTGTGGCTGGCGATTTCAATTTATTTTTTATGTCTAGAGGAGAAAAGAGGGGTTTTCCTTCATTGGGTCCTTCCTCTATGCTCTTTCATGAGAATGTGAACCACTTGAAGTTAAATATTGGTATTAAATCGTCGAATTGAATATTTACTTGGAATACTAGGAGTGGTGTTGAGGCCATCTCTGAGAGATTGGAAAGGTTTCTTGTTTCCTGCTTTTGGGTTGGTGGTGGCCTGAGTACTACTTCTAAAATTCTTGATTGGAGAGGCTCTGATCATTGGCCAATCAAACTTTTAGCTTCTTCTATGGTAGTTCCTAGAAATTCTCCTTTTAGATTTCAGCTTATGTGGTTGCGATACCCTTCCCTCCATGACTTAATGGTCCAATAGCAGAGAAATGGAAGCCCTTCTTATGGTATGACTATGTATTGCTTTGTCAAGAAACTACAATTTGTTAAGTGGCATCTTACAAAGTGGAACCGATTACTTTGGTAACCTTCATGTTATGAAGAGGAATGCTCAAGATCTCCTTGATGTTATCGATCATCAAATCTGAGATCTTGGCTTCTCAAAGAACTGTTGGCAGTACGCCAGTGTCCCTTGCAGGATTCGTGACATGGCTTAACCACCTCCTGTGGATTCTATAAGTCTAGTAGTTGTATCAAGCATTGATAGGTCGATCTTTTGGTGCAACGAAAAACACTACTTGTAACAAGTGTATAGAGCTTGGTCATAGGTTCAAATCTCCTCTATAAGTGATGCAATTCTACAACAAGTGACGTTGGGGGGATTTTTGGCAATATGTCATCATCCCTCACAGGATTAATGACATTGCTTAACTGCCTCCTGTGGATTCTATAAGTCTAGTGGTTGTATCGAGCATTGAAAAGTTGATCTTTTGGTGCAACAACAACCAATACTTGTAATAAGTGGTATCAGAGCTTGGTCACAAGTTCAAATATCCTTCGTGAGTGATACATGCTTGCAATGGGTGATGTTAGGAGGGATTGTTGGTAGTGCACCAATTTCCCTTGCGAGATTTGTGGCATGGCTTAACTATCTCATGTGGATTCTATAAGTCTAGAGGTTGTATCAGGCATTGACATGTCAATATTTTGGTGCAATGAAAACCACTACTTGTAAAAAGGACTTGGGCATAGCTGAGTCACAAGTTGTTAGTGAATTGGAAGAGTGAAAACTTGGGGAGGGAATCTTTTGGAAGCAAAAAGCCCGTAATGACTAGCTTCAGGAAGGGGATCTGAATACTTCTTTTTTTCACAAATTGATGCAGACCAATAATAACAAGATTTTCATATCCTCTTTGGTTAATGATGCAAGCGATTAGTTGACTTCTTTGTCAAATATGGCACATGAGGCCTCTTAGTATTATGCTACACTCTTTACGAAAGATTCACCTCCTACTAAGGATCAAGAGAATCTAATCCTGATTTGTATTCCTTCCCTTGGTACTAATGAGATGAATGAAACTCTTATGCATCCAATTTATTTGTCTAAGTTGGAGGAGGTTATGTTTGGGATGCATAAGGGTAAGGCTTCAAGCCTAAATGGGTTTCCTGTGGAGTTCTTTCAGGAATTTTGAGATATTGTCAGTTTGGACTTGTTGGAAGTGGTTCATGAATCTTATTGCAACAAACAAATGCTTAAGGCTATGAATTCTAATTTTCTTATTCTTATTCCTAAAAATGTTGGTGCTAATTAGTTGGACTTTTTAAGGCCTATTTCTTTATGTAATGTTGTCTATAAAATTGTTACCAAGCTGATTTCTAAGAGGCTCAAACCTTGGTTCCCCATTTTAATATTTGATGGAAAGTGGGTTTTGTGGAAGGAAGATAAATTATTGATGGAGTGGCAGTGGCTACAGAGGCTATTCACTCTATGGAAAGTTCCAAAGAGAAATCTATGTTCCTCAAACTGGATGCGGCCAAAGCTTATGATTGAGTTAAGTGGTGCTTCTTGCAGAAGATTCTCATAGCCTTTGGTTTTAGTTTAGATTGGGTTCACTAGACTATGAGATTTGTTACTTCCTTATCATTCTCTATTATTCTCAATGGAGCACCTTTGATATTATTTGGAGCTTCCAGGGATCTCCGCCAAGGGGATCCTCTCTCCCCTTATTTATTTATTATTATGGTTGAAGGCTTGAGAAGATTTATTAAGTCTCAAGTTTCCCAAGGTATGATTTAGTACCGGTCTTGGGTCATTGGTTTCCCAAGCTTTCTTATATTCAATTTGTGGATGGCATTGATCTTATGGGAGTTTCTTGCATTCATGAAGTAGAATCCTTTAGGTGGCGTTGGATATCTACTTAGCTACTTTGGGTCAAAAACTTAATGATCACAAGTCTTCAATCTTCTATTTTAATACCCCAAAAGCTATTCAGAGGAGGATTGTTTCTATCTTCAGTTTTCAAATTGGGTCTATCCCCTTGTTTTATCTTGGTGTTCCCCTTGTTGTTGGCTAGAAATCAAGGCCACGTTGGCAGGACTTAATTGATAAGTTGCATAGGAAATTTAATCATTGAAATTATCAGTGGCTTCCATTATTTCTAGGGTTACCCTTCTCCAATCGTTGATTCGGGCTCTTCCTATTTATAAAAGTTTTATTTAGGTGGCTCTTGTCTATTTTCTTAAAAAAATTTCAATGATCTCTCACACCAATTTCTTTAGAGTGGTAATTTGAAGACTTCTAAGTGGGGCCTTGTTCGATGGGATGTTGTGTGTCATCCAAAGAAGGGGATCTAGGTATTTGATTTTATATCTAGAATGGGCAGGATTTAGCAGCCAAATTATACTGGCAATGGTTTACAAGTTATAATTAGCTTTGGGTTTGAATTCTCGAGCATAATTATTTAACTGGCGTTGATCAGGTGGATGTTGGTTGATATCCTTTGGAGGGAAAGGTTTCTATGATTTGGCACACTCTAAGAATTGGGGATCAACTTGTTAAGAAGGGCCTCTTTTGGATCTTCCATCAGGGGTCTAAAGCTCTTTTTTGGTCAGATTCTTGTGATGGTAATCCTTCTTTTCTTTCCATGTGTCTACATTTACAACCACCATGTGATAGGTTTTTGGTAGATGGTTGGAATAAGGTTATGCATTATAAGTGTGTTTGGAATATAGACCTAGTTATGGGGTAGAGATGGCGGGACCCAGGTAAATGGCTCCTGGGCGGTTCAGAGGATCATCAAATTGAGTTGACTTAGATTATTGCTTCTACATAGTGTAACTATTTGGTTAGATGGGATGTTTTGGTCTAGGGCAGTGCCTCAATTGGAAGATATTTTATTTCTACAAGTTATTCAGAGCTTCTTAGACAGATGTTTGGAGATATTGAGGTTCCTTGGTGGAAGTAGGTCAGGATTAAATTTTCTTGTCCAAAGTGAAACATTTCCTATGGTTGGTTACTCATAATCATTTCTTATGTCAGATAATTTATGTAAGATGGGCTTGGGTCCCTTGATGTTCATTTTGTGTCGCATTAATGTGGAATCTATCTCTCATCTTTATTTCAGTGTTCATTTGTTAAGGAGATCTAACACTTATGGTGGAAAGTCTGGGGTCAATCCTATTCGCATGTTTCTTCTTTGGTTGAGTTTTGGACCCACTAGGAGAGACCCCCTATGAGGACCTCTTTCCTTCAGGTAGTATGGGTTGCTATTCTCTCCTTTATCATTTGGAAATATTTGGCTAGAGAGGAATAGTAGGAGTTTTTAGGATAGTAGGATGGTCTTTCGATATTTGTGGTAAAAAATTGTTCATTCTCTTTGGGATACTCTCTTAGAAAAGTGTGACTTTTCTAAAAGTGTGGATCCCAGGGATGTTATTTGTACTCGTCTTACTTTTACTCTTCAAGGAGGTATTGGTCAAGTTATGAGGAATAGATGTAGACACCCTTTGTGGAAAATAAACGAGGGTCGTTGGACCCCTCCACCATAGGGAGTTTTCAAAATTAACATTGATGGATCTTCCCGAGGGAATCCTAGTCATGCAGGTATTGGTGGGGTTGGTTGTGATAGTTCTAGGGACATCTAGTTTATTTTTTCTATTTATAAAGGCCTTCAAATGAATAATCTTATGGAGGCTCTAGCCATCTTGTGTGTTTTTTAGTGTAGCTTTGTTCTTGGTTGGAGAAGGATCATTTGTGAGTCTGATTCTTAGGTGATGGTGTCTTTTCTTGATAGACAATAGTTGGATGGTGCTGGTTGGCACTTACAACTGATTATTAGATAGATTCTTTAGTTTTGTGGCTCTTTCAATTCTATAATTTTTAGGCACATTCCTAGAGAGTGGAATGGGGTTATTGATTGTTTGGCCAAATGAGTTTCTAATAAAACGTATGCTTGGAATATTTAGGATAAGGGTCAACTACCTCCCAAAATGGATGTTTTGTTAGATCACACTAAAAGATTTGGGGTCAAATTTTGACGCCAATTTGCAACGCCACTACAATTTGTGTTTGTTTTTTATGTTTTTTTTTGCAAGTGCCCCCGATGGTGTCGTAATAGCAACAATATCGTCATAATTGCGACACCCATTTGGTTATAAACAAAAAAAAAGAAAGTGTTATTTGTAATTTGTGAATTCGAAGAGCTATCGCGAAGACGAGACAACACTTTTGTGTGGTGCGAATAGGGCATTCCAGTTTGGCGTGCGCGAAGAAGCCGGCACCCACATGTGGGAAGAGGGCACTGGCACTTGAGGTTGGCATTCGAGCTTTGTCTTCTCATTAAATTAATTTCAGTGGCATTGTTTACATCTTAGCATTGTTAATAGTGACATGTTTACATCTTAGCATTTGGAAAGCTTGATGACCCATGAGATTTGAGAGTTAGGGCATCGTTGCTATTACCTTCAAGGCATTGTGTGAAGTGTTTGATCTTTTTTTCTTTTTTTTTTCTATTGATATTCACTATGTGCATACTCTCCATTTATGATCATTTCACGAGGAAATATCTTGATGGCTCGCAGACTGCAAGCCAGGGCATGATACATTGTTCATGAGCTCACTGTTTAATATTGGAATTGTTTACATCTTTTCATTTGGAATGCTTGATAACCTGCGAGCTTTGAGAGCTAGGGCATCGTTGCTATTACCTTCAAGGCATTGTGTGAAGTGTTTGATCTCTCTTTATTTGTTTTGCTATTGATATTCACTATGTGCGTACTCCCCGTTTACGATCATTTCATGAGAAAATGTCTTGATGGCTCACAGGCTGCAAGCTAGGACATGGTACATTGTTCACGAGCTCACTGTTTAATACTGACATTGTTTACATCTTTTCATTTGGAATGCTTGATGACCCGTGAGCTTTGAGAGCTAGGACATCGTTTATATTACCTTCAAGGCATTGTGTGAAGTGTTTGATCTCTCTTTATTTGTTTTGGTGTCGATATTCACTATGTGGTACTCCCCGTTTATGATCATTTCATGAGGAAATGTCTTGATGGCTCCCGGGCTGCAAGCTAGGGCATCATACATTGTTCATGAGCTCACTATTTAATACTGACATTGTTCATGTAAATGGTACCAGGCCAACCCAATCAGTCCAACAAAATGTGTCATGTTTATATTTGTCAAATATACTCATTCACCATTTTGTTCTTGTTCTTCACACAAATATTGCATCAAAAGTAATTGTAAATAATGATTCAAAGAAAAAAGAAATAACTACAATAGATCAGACCCCAAAAGAATACAGTCAACTATAATAGATCACAGTCTTAATGAAATAAACAGCGTATAAAACAATATATGGTGCACAATAGCAACAAGCATGCAATGACAACAATAACATTGCATGATAAAATTCAATACTCTTAGTTTTTATTCAAATCTATTCAAAACTCCTATCAGCTCATTGTCCAACAGTTAAACTAACCTATGACTTCAAAGGAGAAATTATGAAATATAGTTGTAGGTAGTTATCTCTTCTATAATGAAAATGGTACCAAGCCAACCCAATCAGCCCAACAAAATATGTCATGTTTATCTTTGTCAAATACACTCGTTCACCATTTTGTTCTTATTTTTGACACAAATATTACATCAAAAGTAATTGTAAACAATGATTCAAAAAAAGAAGAAACAACTACAATAGACCAGACCCCAAAAGAATACAGTCAACTACAATAGCCCACAGTCTCAATGAAATAAACAATGTATAAAACAATATATGGTGCACAACAACAACAAGCATGCAATGAAAACAATAACATTGCATGATAAAATTCAATACTCTTAGTTTTTATTCACATTGCACATGCATAATTGTAGATGAGGATCAATAATAGGGTGCTAGGCATTGCTTAGATCCATTGCATCTAACCCCATCTTTTCCTTCCTTGCAGGTTTTGGATCATACAAGAGCATACTGGATTGAACCCCGGGTCAACACTTCATTACTTCAAGAAATGTTTGGTACCTTCATTATTTATGTTCATCCACTTATGTATGTTTGCATTCATTCATATTCTTCTAAAAGTTAATCTTTATGAGCTCAAATTCAAAACTGTATGTGTATTATTTTATTACTGATGTCCCTATTTTATTACTGATGTTCCTATTTGATATAATAGCATCAATATAACAAACAAAGCACCGACCAATCAAATAGGGACATGAGGTGCTCAAACAGTGAGCTCATAAAACAATATATTTAGTTTTAATAAAATCTTATAAAACAACATATATTGTGTGAAGTGTTTGATCTCTCTTTATTTTTTTTGGTGTTGATATTCACTATGTAGTATGTACCCTTTTTATGATCATTTCATGAAGAAATATCTTGATGGCTCGCGGGCTGCAAGCTAGGGCATCATACATTGTTTATGAGCTCACTATTTAATACTGACATTGTTTACATCTTTTCATTTGGAATGCTTGATGACCCACGAGCTTTGAGAGCTAGGGCATCGTTTCTATTATCTTCAAGGCATTGTGTGAAGTGTTTGATCTCTTTTTATTTATTTTGTTGTTGATATTCACTATGTGGTACTCTATGTTTATGATCATTTCATGAGGAAATGTTTTCATGACTTGCGGGCTGCAAGCTAGGGCATCATGCATTGTTTATAAGCTCATTGTTTGAGCACCTCATGTCCATATATATATACTTCAAAGGAGGAATTATGAAATATAGTTGTAGGTAGTTATCTCTTCTATAATGATGGAGGAGTGAAAGGTAATGATCAATGAGGTTGCTGCTATTAGATCATACATTAACACACTTACTATTTTGAATTTGAGCTCGGACATCATGCAATGTTATTGTTATCATTGCATGCTTGCTACTGTTGTGCACCATATATTGTTTTATACACTATTTATTTTATTGAGATTGTGAGTTTGGTTTTTCTTTTAGAAGTGTATGGCTTGACTATGCACATGCATAATTGTAGATGAGGATCAGTAATAGGGTGTCAGGCATTGCTTAGATCCTTTGGATCTAACCCCATATTTTCCTTCCTTGCAGGTTTTGGATCATACAAGAACATACTGGATTGAACCCCGGTCAACACTTCATTACATCAGGCAATGTTTGGTACCTTCATTATTTATGTTCATCCACTTATGTATGTTTGCATTCATTCAGATTCTTCTGAAAGCTGGCTATTAGCGACCATATATGATGATTCTTGATATTTTTGGGTCATTTGATGAAAAAATGTAAAAGTTTCTTAAAGGTAGGTATTTGAGCTTTGTCTTCTCATTAACTCAATTTCATTTGATGGCATTTGTTGATTTAATAGAAAAATATGAATGTTAATACTGACATTATTTACATCTTTGCATTTGGAATGCTCGATGACCCGCAAGCTTTGAGAGTTAGGCCATCGTTGCTATTACTCTCAAGGCATTGTGTGAAGTGTTTGATCTCTCTTTATTTGTTTTGTTGCTGATATTTAGTATGTGGTACTCCCTGTTTATGATCATTTCATGTGAGAAATATTTTGATGGCTTGCGGGCTGCAAGCTAGGGCATCATACATTGTTCATGAGAATACTATTTAATACTGACATTGTTTACATCTTTTCATTTAAAATGCTCGATAACTTGCGAGATTTGAGAGCTAGGGCATTGTTTCTATTACCTTCAAGGCATTGTGTGAAGTGTTTGATCTCTCTTTATTTATTTTGCTGTTGATATTCACTATGTGGTACTCCCTCTTTATGATCATTTCATGAAGAAATGTCTTGATGGCTCACGGGCTGCAAGCTAGGGCATCATACATTGTTTATGAGCTCACTGTTTAATACTGACATTGTTTGCATATTTTCATTTGGAATCCTTGATGACCCGCGAGCTTTGAGAGCTAGGGCATCATTTCTATTACCTTCAAGGCATTGTGTGAAGTGTTTGATCTCTCTCTATTTATTTCGTTGTTGATATTCACTATGTGGTACTCCCTATTTATGATCATTTCATGAGAAAATGTCTTGATGGCTCGCGGGCTGCAAGCTAGGGCATCATACATTGTTTATGAGCTCACTGTTTAATACTGACATTGTTTACATCTTTTCATTTGGAATGCTTGATGATCCGCGAGCTTTGAGAGCTAGGGCATCATTGCTATTACCTTCAAGGCATTGTGTGAAGTGTTTGATCTCTCTTTATTTGTTTTGCTATTGATATTCACTATGTGGTACTCCCTGTTTATGATCATTTCATGAGGAAATATCTTGATGGCTAGCAGACTGCAAGCTAGGGCATCATACATTGTTCATGAGCTCACTGTTTAATACTTGCATTGTTTATATCTTTTCATTTGAAATGCTTGATGACCCGCGAGCTTTGAGAGCTAGGGCATCGTTTCTATTACCTTCAAGGCATTGTGTGAAGTGTTTGATCTTTCTTTATTTGTTTTATTGTTGATATTCACTATGTGGTACTCCCTATTTATGATCATTTCATGAGAAAATATCTTGATGGCTCACGGGCTGCAAGCTAGGGCATCATACATTGTTTATAAGCTCACTGTTTAATACTGACATTGTTTACATCTTTTCATTTGGAATGCTTGATGACCCATGAGCTTTGAGAGCTAGGGCATCGTTGCTATTACCTTCAAGGCATTGTGTGAACTGTTTAATCTCTCTCTATTTGTTTTGTTGTTGATATTCACTATGTGGTACTCCCCGTTTATGATCATTTCATGAGGAAATATCTTGATAGCTCGCGGGCTACAAGCTAGGGCATCATACATTGTTCACGAGCTCACTGTTTAATACTGACATTGTTTACATCTTTTCATTTGGAAGGTAGGCATTCGAGCTTTGTCTTCTCATTAAATCAATTTCAGTGACATTGTTTACATCTTAGCATTGTTAATAGTGGCATTGTTTACATCTTAACATTTGGAATGCTCGATGACCTGCGAGCTTTGAGAGCTAGGGAATCATTTCTATTACCTTCAAGACATTGTGTGAAGTGTTTGATCTCTCTTTATTTATTTTGCTATTGATATTCACTATGTGGTACTCCCCATTTATGATAATTTCATGAGGAAATATCTTGATGGCTCGCGGGCTGTAAGCTAGGGCAGCATACATTGCTCATGAGCTCATTGTTTAATATCTGGCATCATGCAAATATACATTAATACACTTACTATTTTGAATTTGAGCTCGGGCATCATGCAATGTTATTGCTGTCATTGCATGCTTGCTGTTGTTAGCACCATATATTGTTTTATACATTGTTTATTTCATTGAGACCGTGAGCTTTGAATTTGTAATGTATTTTCTGTTATTGGATCAATGCTACCATGTTGTTGAGTCTGTGTAAGATTTGCAAGGTTTTACCCCAAAATTTAGCAGTAATAAAATAGGGACATCATTAATAAAATAATACACTTACTATTTTGAATTTGAGCTCAAGCATCATGCAATGTTATTGTTGTCATTGCATGCTTGTTGCTGTTGTGCACCATAACAGCAACAAGAATGCAATGTTATGAAATTTTGGGATTAAATTGGTGAGTTTGTATACTTTCTCCATATTAAACTAACCCGCGACTTCAAAGGAGGAATTATGAAATATAGTTGTAGGTGGTTATCTCTTCTATAATAATAGAAATATATCACTCCTCATGTTATTGTCAAAATTAAATTCAAATATTTTTCAAAATATTTATTCTTGTAGAATTAAGATATCCTTATCTCAATAAATAAAATAATCTTGCATAATAGCTTTTTAATCACATTAACACACACCCATGTTCTGTAGCATAGTTCATTCTAGAAGTGTATGGCTTGACTATGCACATGCATAATTGTAGATGAGGATCAGTAATAGGGTGATAGACATTGCTTAGATCCTTTGGATCTAACCCCATATTTTCCTTCCTTGCAGGTTTTGGATCATACAAGAGCATACTTGATTGAACCTTGGGTCAACACTTCATTACTTCAGACAATGTTTGGTACCTTCATTATTTATGTTTATCCACTTATGTATGTTTGCAATCATTCATATTCTTCTGAAAGTTGGCTATTAGTGACCATATAAGACCATTCTTGATATTTTTGGGTCATTTGATGAAAAGATGTAAATAGGGACATTCGTAATAAAATTTGTTTTTTTGTGCATATACCTTCACTGATCAACTCTGATATGCATAGGTGATGAACATTCATATTTTCTTAAGTAGTACTGTGAGCTTTCCTTCCAACACATGTACTATTGTGAAAATAATCACAAGTCCATTTGTTGCAGGAAAGCTCGCAGTACACATGTCTGGATGTCTGCATGTTTTTCACCTATTCATATACCAAATGATGAATTCTCAATTGTTGTAATAGAAAATCATTAGAACTGTCCATATAGGACCTTCATTATTTATGTTCATCCACTTATGTATGTTTGCATTCATTTATATTCTTCTGAAAGTTGGCTATTAGCGACCATATATGACCATTCTTGATGTTTTTGGGTCATTTGATGAAAAAATGTAAATAGGGACATCAATAATAAAATAGAGATTGTGGTCATTGCATGCTTGCTGCTGTTGTGCACCATATATTGTTTTATACACTGTTTATTTCATTGATACTGTGAGCTTGGTTTTTCTTTCAAAAATGTATGGCTTGACTATGCATATGCATAATTGTAGATGAGGATCAGTAATAGGATGTCATTCATTGCTTATATATTTTTATTTAACTCCCATCTTTTTTTTCTTTGTAGGTTCTGGATCACACAGGGGCACACTAGATTCATACGCGAGTAAAAAATTCATCACTTCAGGCAATGTCTGACACCCTTATTATTTATGTATCCCTGTACTCTTGCATTTTCTTCTCAAAGTTATTTTCCTTGTATAGTATATACAAGTTATTTTTCATATATACACATGTAATCTTTAGATGCAAAAATTTATTTTCCTTTACATGTATCTTTGCATGAAATGAACAAAAATTAAACAAGATCGTATAATAATGCAAAATAGGGTATTGTAGTCACTCATCTAGTAATTAGTTCCCCAAACCATTACTAAGGATTGAACATAATTCTAAGTCCCCAAATCTATTGTTCTATGTGTATAAAATAATATATGGTGCACAACAACAATAATCATGCAATGACAACAATAACATTGCATGATGCCCGAGCTCAAATTAAAAATAGTAAGTGTATTAATGTATGATCTAATAGCATCAATCTCATTAATTACTAAGCCAAAGGGGTTTTCTGATTCGAAAGACTTAGCAACCTCCAGGGTCATTTTTTTTTCTGTTGCGTTAACAGGACGTCTACTAGAAACATTATGACTGCGCATCCCTTTGCTCATCTCTTCAAATTTTTTTTTCGTAGATTTCACCATTTGACGTTTCTTTTCTGTAAGAGATGGTTGTGAAAAAGATATTTCTATTTTTCATTCTGAGAAGATCTAGAGTGATTTTGAGTCATAGAGGAAATGCCCTAATCCTTCCACAAGTGCTATTCCGACGAGTTTTGATCACTTGACGAACATAAAATTATCTATTGAGTTGAAAAGAAAATCAACATACGACACTGGAAATGAAGTGAAAAAACCTAAGGTTTCTTCTCAACATAAGTAAAATCCTTTCCCTCAATGAAAGATTGAAGTCTTTCCAAACTCGTTTCTCCCAAATTATGGGAAAATTTGAACTTACCATTTGAATAACCACAATTTTTTATTTGTATGCAGGCCATTTTTTTGAGTCATGAACATTTCCATCCATCTCTTACCAAAAAGGAACATCAGATGGTGAAATCTACGAAAACAAAAACTAAAGAGATGAGCAAAGGGATGCTCAGTCATAAATGTAGATATCACAACAGCTGAGAAACATAAATGTAGATATCCAAAAAAATTATGACTATGATGCCTACATTTATGTTTCTCAGTTGTTGTGTCCCAGGACCCCTTATTTGATTAGTGGGTGCTCTATTTTTTATATTGATGCTATTAGATAAAATAGAGACATCAGTAATAAAATAATACACTTACTATTTTGAATTTGAGCTCTGGCATCATGCAATGTTATTGTTGTCAAAAGAGTATGTGTATTAATGTATGATCTAATAGCAGCAACCTCATTGATCATTACCTTTGACTCCATCATTATAAAAGAGATAACTACCTACAACTATATTTTATAATTCCTCCTTTGAAGTCATAGGTTAGTTTAACTATTGGACAATGAGCTGATAGAAGTTTCGAATAGATTTGAATAAAAACTAAGAGTATTAAATTTTATCATGCAATGTTATTGTTGTCATTACATGCTTGTTGTTGTTGTGCACCATATATTGTTTTATACACTATTTATTTCATTGAGACCGTGAGCTATTGTAGTTGATTGTATTTTTTTGGGGTATGATCTATTGTAGTTGTTTCTTTTTTCTTTGAATCATTGTTTACAATTACTTTTGATGCAATATTTGTGTGAAGAACAAGAACAAAATGGTGAACGAGTGTATATAACAAAGATAAACATGACACATTTTGTTGGGCTGATTGGTTTGGCCTGGTACTATTTACATGGCCTGGCCAGATATTAAACAGTGAGCTCATGAACAATTATCCTACTACTTACACTGCAATTTCTATGTCCACTTACAATAATAAATTACAGAGTTTCACTGCAATTTCTATGTCCATTGCCATTAAAATATATCACTCCTCCTATTATATAGGCATAATAAAATAATCTTGCATAATAGCTTTTGAATCACATTAACACACACCTATGTTCTGTAACATAGTTCATTTTAGAAGTGTATGGCTTGACTATGCACATGCATAATTGTAGATGAGGATTAGTAATAGGGTGCCAGACATTACTTAGATCCTTTGGATCTAACCCCATCTTTTCCTTCCTTGCGGATTTTGGATCATACAAAAGCATACTGGATTGAAGCCTAGGTCAACACTTCATTACTTCGGGCAATGTTTGGTACCTCCATTATTTATGTTCATCCACTTATGTATGTTTGCATTCATTCATATTCTTCTGAAAGTTAATCTTTATGAGCTCAAATTCAAAATAGTAAGTGTATTATTTTATTACTGATGTTCTTATATATTGTGTGAAGTGTTTGATCTCTCTCTCAGTAATAAGATGCCATTCATTGCTTAGATATTTTTTTTATCTAATCCCCATCTCTCTTTTCTTTGCAAGTTCTGGATCACACAGGGGCACACTAGATTCATACCCAGGTAAAAAATTCATCATTTTAGACAATGTCTGGCACCCTTATTATTTATGTTCATCCTCTTATGTATGCCTGTACTCTTGCATTTTCTTCTGAAAGTTATTTTCTCTTTTATAGTATATACAAGTTATTTTTCATATATATACATGTAATCTTTGGATGCAAAAATTTATTTTCTTTTACATGTATCTTTGCATGAAATGAACACAAATTAAACAAGATCATCTAATAATGCAAATTAGGGTATTGTCATCACTCATCTAGTAATTAGTTCCCCAAACCATTACTAAGGATTGAACATAAGTCTAAGTCCTCAAATCTATTGTTCTATGTGTATAAAACAATATATGGTGCACAACAGAAGCAAGCATGCAATGACAACAATAACATTGCATGATGTCTGAGCTCAAATTCAAAAGAGTAAGTGTATTAATGTATGATCTAATAGCAGCAACCTCATTGATCATTACCTTCCACTACTGATGACGATGATGCTACTACTAATGTTTCTATTGATGAGGATGATGTTGCTACTGATGAGGATGATGATGATGATGATGTTGATGGTGATGATGATGACGACAACAATAGTGGTGGTGATGATGTCATCGACGATGACGATCTTGATAATGAGATGGATGAAGAAGAATATCAATGACATGAATAAAATGTACAATAATGCCAAATGTTTGGCATGTTCTAACAATTTTTTTATATGTACTACTCTTATTCACCTTGTTTTATATGTCCTACTTATATATCTTTGATATTTTGTTAAGATAAATTTCATTGTAAAAGAGTGTATTTAATCTCTATATGCTTAAACAACCTCACTAGTTAATAGTGTTCTCATTTGTAGTGGGCATGACAAGAATCAAATCACTTGAAAGACACCAGTATTAAGACATGCACAAATTAGTGACGTGATTAAGCAAATTACTTTTCTTTACAATTGCATGGTTTTCTTTGGTTTGTCATTTTGTTTTTAGTGTCTAGTGATTTAAACCAAAGACTTCGACTTAGCCAAAAAATGTGCAAGTCTACATTAGTATGTTTCTTTTTATTGTAATTATAATTAGTATGAATGAACAAAATAATGACAATGCAATATTTGTGATAATGCAATATTTGTCGAAATAGCGTCGATGACTTCGGTCAATGTGCCTATGTGTCAATGTGGTGTTGGCCCATGCATGTTGAAGACGTCACACACAAGTAATCCTGGGCGTCAATTTTGGGTTTGCCCAAATAGGAAAAAGGTCTGGATATTTCATAATTATATTTTATGTTTTAAAATAATGTGACAACTACTCAGTTTATGAAGAATTGATGTACATTTGGTATTGTCAGGGAAATACTGGATGTCAATACTTTCAGTGGGTCGATCAAACCACATTTACATCTACCACATTTCATTGTCTCATAAGTCGCATCAAACGATCTACTTTCTGTAATCTAAGTCTCTTAGCTCGGTTCACCAAGAACAAGACTTCTCCCAAGTCATCACAGACACCATAGTGATCTACGAATCTCCAATGTGCAAGTTCTACACGTCGCTCTCTCGACATCACACCTAACTCATTCAAAACTATGGCAAAAATGGTAGACGATCCTAGCGATCCGTCACAACCCGATCTCAACAACAACGCAAAGAGTAACTTGATTCCGTCTTCAAGCTGATCAATGCATAGTCTACTCAAACTCCAAGTCAAGTCACTGCTACACTCCATATGAACAAAGCACATCAAATTCAGACCAAAGAAGTCAAGAAGTCACTCAAATCAGATCCGAATGCAATCAGGTCCACATATATTCCATGAACACATCAGGAAGAATGCATCTCTAATTGTTGCACTAGCTTCTTGTGCCGGAGCCGTCGCTGTTACAAGTCTTGATTCGGTAGGATCCATTCGAAATCCAAGTCTCTAGACTTGACTCAATAATCCATGACCCGCTACCGAATCTATTGCAAAGTTATCTTTGAATGATCCATAACCAAATCACGAGCAGGAACTAGATCTGCAAGAACACCGTTCTAAATCGACATATATATATATATATATATATATATATATATATATATATATATATATATATATATATATATATATATATATATATATATATATATATATATATATATATATATATATAGATTGTCATCGTAACTACGATAGAATTACAATAGCGACAGGTATCCGTCGCAAACATCTGACATACTACCGTCGCATTAACAGCATCGTGTTAGGCCATTTTTCTGTCATAGCAAAAATCTTATGAAAATGGCCTCTTCCCTGCAAAGTTTTTGTTAGGTGTCCTACCCTGTGCTTTTCAATGTGTCACCTTGTTCCAGTCCAAAACACACGTGCTGAAGTGCAAAACCCAGAAAGTTATTTGAGTTCTAAGGTCTGCAGGAAAATATTTTTAGAGTCTGCCACAGTGTCAAAACCCACAGTATTTTTGAAAATCCATGATGTTTTCGGTATGTTTGAAAGCCTTCGTGTGTTTTCGACCTTGTGCCTTCCAGCTTTGGTGCGCTTACCTTTTGGTCTGCATGGAAACCTTGTGTGTTTTCGGTCTTTCACTGTGTCGAAAACCCTGTGTGTTTTTGACCTCGCAGTTTCCTGTTTGTTGGTGTTCCCTAACTGCGCAAGTGCGATGGATGGTGGGCCCAGGTCTTCAAAGGCTCTTCCTGATTGGTTGTCGCATGGCCGCATGTCAGACTTTTCTGACATGCAATCATGCGACCGCTTGCCACCTATCCGTGTGGGTCCCAGTTCTTCCCATTGCCCGGCACGGTTAAAGTTCGAACAAGATCTGTGGCTGTTGCTAGTTCACATGGTAAAGTTGCACGGTGTTTAACCTCTACGCTTTTGCAACAATCGTTCGATCCTCTGAAAGGTAAGGCTTCTTTGGTAGTGGTCCCGGAGGCGGTGATGTGGCAGCTTGTGATTCACTGTCACATGATTGCATAGCCTAATTTTTGGCTATGCGATCATGCGACCGGTTGACACGTGTCCCTGTGGGCCCGGTGGCAGGTGGTCATGTGGCGTCCGCGATGGTGAGGTGGTGATTTTCTATTGGGTGCCACATGGTGCTGCGGTGGTGGTCATGTCCGGAAGAAAGGGGGTGTGGGGCCAACGCTCCTGGTGGCATGGGCACTTTTCATTTGGCCGGCGGGTGATGATGTGGCGGTCTTATGGCCTTGTCGCATGATCGCAAGGGCCATTTTCACGGCTTGCGACCATGCGACAAGGTTCTTCCTCCCTGGGGCCCAGTAGCAGGTGGTGGTGTGGCGGTTCCCGATTGGTCGGTGGGCAAGCAGTGGCGGTTTGCTGGCGGTTAGTCGCATGTTCGCATAGCCTTTTGCAAGGCTATGTGATCATGCGACTGACGTTTTCTGTCAACCCTATGCGGCGGCAGTTATGTTGGCGGTTACGGTTTGTAGGTTGTCGCATGTTCGCATAGCCCATCTCCGGGCTATGCGATCATGCGACTAACCGCCGGACGTCGCAGTTACGGAGTTCTAAGGTGGGTCCGTGATGCCAGTCTTGCCGGCGTGCCCGGTTTTGATTGGTTGTTGACTGCTGATGGGGCCGAGGACTTTGCAAAGGTTTTGGACCGACTGTCAACCACGACTAAGTGTCTGCGGTCACATGATCGCAAGGGTGAGTTGGGAACCATGCGATCATGCGACCAAGCATAAAGTGGAGCCCGGATTCCTGTGGCAGTGAAGTTTATGACCGCGCGACTGCAAAACTAAGGGCAAAATGTTAAGGAGCATAAAGCCCACGAAATGCATGGTGACCATTTATTTTCAAATTTTGATCTGCAGCGATCAGGGGTACCTGAATTTATGGTTTTTGGGCCAGATTTGATTGGTTTGGTGGTGCTTGTTGCTGTGATGTGGTCCAAAGTGTTTGACAGTTGATTGCAGGGATTTGTACCGTGAAGGAATGATTTCAATCTTGGCTCAAGGTGTATTTGCAGATGGTTGAAATCCTAACCCTGGTTACCCGTAGCTTGTTGCATCCTACTGGTTTAGGATTCCAAGGTAACCAGTGGTATAAATAGTTGATTTTTTTTTACTGTGTGAGGGTTCTGAATTTTTGTCAGTTCCAGTGGTTGTATCAACATTAGGGAAAAACCTTAGGTATCTTTTGCATATTGTCTATGGTGTTTTCTGAATCAACTTGTAATGCAGGGATTTGAATCCACATACTTAATATAGTTTCTCAGTCTTGGATCTCTCCTTTAGTTGCTCTTAATGAATTCTAAGTTTTTTGGCTCATTGCATTTGGTTGCTTATGTATATGTTTCATCTCTCAGCCTTGGTTTAGAATTAGGTTAAAAGTCTCTGAGTGAAGCATAGGTTCATTTGGTCCAATCAGTAAGGATACTTGTAAGTAGTGTAAGAGATGTTTAACTGTGTTTATGGCTTGGATTCTCAGATGAATCTAGTAGTTGTCTTTGTGTTTCATGTTCACTTCAGGTGTGATGCCCAATGGATAAGGCACTGATCTTAAGCTAGTATCCCTGTGCTGATGCAAAGTGTTGCATGGTTGTCTGCATCCTGCAGGAAACCCAATTATATTTAATATCTCCAATCCTGCAATCCCTCATAGTTTTGAGGTCACAAGACCATTTTACCCTGCATAGTAGAGTTGATTCAATGAATACCTGGTTAGTATTTAGCAATCCTTTACTATGATCTGCTATATAAATCCAGAAGTATAATGTGTGTAGTGAGTTTGAATTTTGTCTGGATTAGGTGCACCCGCCTTGGTTTTGCAGAGCCAGAAGAAGAAGAGGGCATATTAAGTCCCTATAGTTGGTCCAGTTACCCTAAGACCTCATTACATTTTGGAGTTAACCATTCCTAAAATCCATCTGAGGGTATATTGGCAGCCTTTTGGCATAAGAGTTTTCAAACACCAACACATCGTTGTCGAAACAAATCATAAACAATGAATGTCAGTCATAAATTTCCAACGCATGTCCGTCATATGTACAACATAGTCATCGTTACAAACCATAAACGATGCACATCCGTCATAATCTTGTGACGGAAATTCGTTGCACTAATAGCATTTCCATCGGCGAACAAGTTAATAATGACAGCTACCCGTCAGAATATTCTGACGGGTCGCCGTCGTTTGTATTTGTTGCGACGGTTAGGCATCGCAATGTGAACGACCGCAAATAGATGCGACGATAGGTTCGCTTTGTTGGCACCCTCTTTTTGCGACGGCTAAGGGTGTCGTAATTACGATGCCTAACAAAATCATCAATTTTTTTGACTGCAAAATTGCGACACCAGGTAGTGTCGCTCAATCGACAGTATACTGTCTAAATTTGAATGTTCGACCATCAAAAAAAGGTCTCAAATGTACTAGTGTCATTTAGTGGATAGTGACAAGGCTCTTTAAGATCCCTATGGAGCATCTTGTCCTTCTCTGCATCTTTCTTGATCTTGAATAAATTTTTACCCCTCTTCTAGTAATATATCTATTGAATATGTTTTTTTAACCATGACCAATTTTAAACTTTTCCTTTAATCTCTTAATCTCATCTACCATCACTCACCCTATTGAAATTAATCATGGTGTAATGGTGAATAGTTTCAAGAACGCTAGAGGGCTGAGCATTTCAATTTTGATCTAAAGCTTTAAAAAACCTATCACAGCTCTAAAATTGTTAAAGATGGCATTTAAAGTTAATTCCAAAACTCGAGAAGGGTAATTAATAATAAAATCATTGGCATCGACAAAATACTCAAGAGCAATCATTAGCCTGGAACCTCTTCTTGTAACCATTTTGTAAGTCGTCATTATACTTGGTTCCAAAATAGTATTTGACACTCAACATGATACTGAGAAACATCCAAATTCCCAGTAGCAAAGAATATACTCTATTCATTGGAGTCCAAAGTAGTTGACATAAATGCTTAGTGTGTCGATATACATCTGAAAAAGAAAGAAGAATGTAAAAGTGTGAAGGATCTTTTGGCATCTACATTCAGTTATTGAATGATTCACTGGCACTCATGTAGCTAAGAATCGATAACGTAGAGGGCAAGTTAGAATCTTTCTTCACGAATTCCTTGAATAAATTCTCAATGCTTAATGGTTTAGGAACTAAGTTGCAGGACACTTTTGGACAACATTTGCTGACTGATATCTAGGGTTTCAGAATATAGGTGGTCTAAAACATCTCCAAGGATTAATAGGGACTTCTAATTCAACTTCTATCTCTAACCACATGACATGTGTCTAAAGCACTCTCCAGAATGATGGCACTTTGCATAAAGTGATGTTTGCCTCTAAACAAATGCAGCGACCAAGCAGATATCATCATCCAGACGAGATATATTGAAGTCTTCATGGTTCCTAAAACCTTATCGGATCTCGATGAAGTTCTTGAAACCCCATCGATATCCGACGTCATGTGTTGAACTTGATATAAAGAGGAAAGCGATAAGTTTTCAAGTGACATTTGTCGATGAGCTTTGAAATCATTTCAAAATAGAAAGGGATTATCGAAACAATAAAAAGGCCTGATTCCTGATAGAATATGACACCTTGGAGAATACAAAGTATTGTCAATATGTTTCATCAGTTCAAGAAAAGACTTCAGCCTCAACGCCCCAACTGGAACTGTTTCTTGAAGGAGATTTTATTGGTTTTGGGTTTCAAAGTGGTTCTTAGAACCCTGCCAGAACTCAACACAATTATTAGAACCACCTAAATTGTCGATGACAAAGAAAATGCCCCTAGAAAATACAAGATGTGAAAGCGCAAACAACTTATGATGTCGTTAGAACAAACAACAAACCTCAGCGAAGTATGGAATCAAACACTAAATTTAGTGATGTGTGGGTGTTGGAGCACGAAGGGTACATGATCTCTTTGTAGCTACAAAGAAGTGGTCACCTTGTATCATATTTATAGATGAAATTGATGCAATTGGGGGAAGTTGTATCCTAAAGATCAGCTACATATGAAAATGACTTTAAATCAGTTATTGGTGGAGCTTGATGGATTCAAACAAAATGAAGGAATAATAATTATTGCCGCTACAAATTTCCTAGAATCATTGGATAAAGCATTGGTTAGGCTTGGTCGATTTGACCGTCATGTTATAGTACCCACCTCTTATGTTGAAGGTCGAAGGAAAATCATGGAATCACACATGTTAAACGTTTTGAAAGGAGACGATGTGGATTTAACGATTGTTTCTCGAGGAAATCCAGGATTCTTTGGCACCGATTTTATAAATTTGGATAATGTTGATGCTTTTAAAGCTGCAACAGATGATGCACTTACTGTACATAAAGCTACAATTGTGCCAAGAGGAATGTCTCTTGGAATGGTGTCACTCAGCCCCAACGTGTAATAGTTCTTGCTATTTCCAAGAGAGTTTCTTATGAATTGTCCTTTCAGTTGGGAAAGGAAGTTGGATTTCAAGTGTGGCATAATCAAAGAATAGGAGGGAACTGTTCCATAAAGTTTATGACTGATGGAATTTTACTTTGTGAAGTGCAGTATGATTTTCTATTGAGGAGCTACTCAATCATTGTGTTGGATGAGGCTCACGAGAGGAGTTTGAATACATAAATCCTTATTGAAAGTGCTCAAATACCTAACACCTCACTCATCAAACTCTGCAACGAAGCCGAGAAACAAGCTCAACAATTTCCAAAACTTTAACCAGGTTGTGTTATAAGTGGCATAATTGTTAAGGAATCGGGCAATTTTCATCATTGAAGATGGAAAATCCACCTCATTTCAAAGGAAGAGATAAAAGTCTTAGAGGAATTGTGTTTGAAGAAGCATTAATATATTATCAGAGTTTTTATTGACCCCCCTCCCCTTAGCTTATTCCTTTCTCCATGGCCATCTAATGCAAATTCTTTTAATGAGATTGGGTCAGTATAATGCTAAATCAAACAATCTTTTCCAAACATGACAGAGATTTGGAACAGGTCGCATGCATCCATAAGGGCATTTACCAACTCATCAAAACATATGTAGGATTTTAAAGTGCATGTAAAACAACAAATAGTTCAACACCCTCAAGCTACGAATTTAGGGATGCACTTCAAACATTTGATCAACTTCAAGAGACATATACAAATTTGAAATAGCACGATATGAGAAGATGCAGAAATCTAGTGGTCTATAATTTGATTTTGGGAATGGCATTTCATTTGGAAAAGGCTACATGTCTAGTTAATTGTCTCTCGCACCCGGGTTGAATATTTTCGTACTAATCAAAGTCTTTCTTGATGAATTTTGAAGACTTGTCGCAAGGTATGCTTCATTTGAAGGTTGCCATATAATTGCATCATATCACTAGAGAAATGCTACACAGATGGAGATCAAGGCGTTGTTATTTGAATCTATATCAATTTATGAGAGAATTATTAAGGTGAAGCTTCAACTTGTTGGCATATGATAAAATATAATGTTTTCACCCTAATGTATTAATTCATTGGTAATGAATCAAACATCAAATAGACAAGAAAAGTCACGGTGAAAGATGTCTTTAAATATGTAATCAAAAGACATAGGCCAGGTCCATATTTTGATCCCCCTTTCCCTTGGAGGCATGAGTGTGTCTCGATCAGCGTGCAGGGCAATTTAGATTTCAGTTTGTTTAAGAAAAGGTGTTTTCTATTTTAGACATGACTCTTGTATAGGGGCAGAGTGATCTTTGAATCATTTATTTCGCATTTAAAGAAAGGAAATTATATGTGTTAAATATTTGAGTTTAAATGTGTTCTTTCTGATTGGGGCTAATCTTTGAATTATTTTAGTTGTATTTTAATGCTTTTTTATTCAATTTAATTGTGCACATGTTTGTCATAAAATCCTTGAGTTTTGGTTATATTTTAATGCTTTCCTATTCAATTTAATTGTGCACATGTTTGTCATAAAATCTTTGAGTTTTGGTCATTCATGTATCTGAAGGGGAAAATATTGAATCTCCCTCTTGTTTATCCATGATGGGGTGTTGAGTAAGTGGTCATTGTGTTATTTGTCTTTGCTTCCTTTAATCTTGCAATTTATAATCGCATTTATCCCATGGTGATGGGCGGATGCTAGTTGGTCTTTCTTGCTTTCTAGTTGAAAGCATACCTCGGAAAAACAAAATATATCTTACGAGGGAGCTGCCCCTCGCAAATGCAGAGGAAGATCATTAATTCAATAATGATCTATTCAATTGTTGGTTGCAACTGGTCTTCGTATCTAGGCTAATGTGAGTCATTTTAATCGATATATTCAAAGGCCAATTTGTTAGCCAACAATATCCAAGTTAAAATGACTTGAATGTGAACTCTTTTCAAATTAGATTTCATAAATGTTAGCTTTAGTCTTGATATATAAGATTGCAATACCTTAAGTACTTTAATATAAAAATTAGAAGAAATATCCCATAAAATCTACTTTTGAAATAATTTGTGATTGCATTTCCCCTCTTTAAAACTTTTATTTTATCATTTACTATGATAAGAAATAAAGCTACGATTTAAGGCAATATTGGATCGACAAGTTCCTCAATGTCTAGTTAGAATTTTCACTTTTGATGCTTGGGTTAGATATATTTTGGCAATTAAATTGTGATGCATAAAAATATTGGACTCATTTCTAACTTGTGATATACAATGGTTATCAATATTCACTAGGTTAGAAAGAGATATATGTAGAAAATATAATATAAAATTATATATTAAAATATTAAATCCAAAATCTAAAAAATATTAGATCTATTGATATTTAATCTAAAATCATCTTAAGATAGTTTTGATTTTTTTTATTGATAAAATTTTATATTTTAGTATTAATAATTTAAAATTTTACATAAAGAAGGTAAATCCCTCAAGTCTAGACTTGAGATGATAGTGTCATAGCCACCTTCAACCCCTCAAGACCAAAAACCATGCGTAAACACAAATTGTCCAAGATCAAAAACCCCCCACCACATAGACAATAAACCAAAGAATACATCCTCTGACAAATTACAAAAAGAAACCATTCTAATGACTAAACATCATAATCATAGTACACAAACTACTATATAACATTACAAAGTTGGGTTGTACTAGCCACTACAAACACCACCCCTATCATGAATGAAACGAAAAAGAACAAAGACACATAGAGATGGAAAGAAAACACCAGACTAAACCTTTTTTGTCTTTCTCATTGGCCCTCTCAACCAGTAGTCTTTTGGGTCATAGACCACCTTCTTGCCCTTATATTTCTCTGCCTACTTCACCTCCAACTTCATCTTCTTTCCTTCTAGCTCATGAGTATGCAAGAACTCCTTTAATGAACCCCATCTGATTTTTTTATGTGCTCTTCTTTCCTCTCTATTTCTGGTAGCACTCCACACCAAAAAAGGGTACAATGGAGATTGCATGTTACCAATTTTCCTCCACTCACCCTGGTGACCTTGCAAGGCAACCCCTAGTTCTTCCATTTTCAAAATGAGAACCATGCCATAGCACCACTTTGGATGCACACATTCTTTCATGGCCCACATCACTTCCTCCTTTAAGTCCAATTATAATGCCCACGCCATGAAAGAAGATGTTATGTCAACATTTGATTGATATTAGTGCTCAAAGCACATGAATTCCTCCTTGAAAATTAAATTGATAATTTGCCAAAAAAGGTGTTCATCAAATTTAAAAATCCCCTTTAGTCGCTTCTCTAAAATCTGACCCAAGAAAACTTGTTTCTTTGAAGAGATCAAGGAAAATTTTCTCCATTATTGAAATACCTCAACTACTCATTTTTTTCAAACTCAAGAATGAACAAAGTTTCAAGGGAAAACTTTGGCACTGGTTTTAAGCTACTTCACATGCCTCCATGTACCTCATCTATCGAATCAACTCAAAACTCCTTCAATTTTCTATGTATGCTATCTCCACGTTCTCATGGAGAATCCTTGAACATCCCCAAAATCATCCCCTACTGATATGGTAATAATGAAAAAGAACGCTTTAGAAAACTTTTTCCAATGTGTTACTATTTGGTTTCACATGGACTACTTTGTAATTATCGATAGTAATAATAGGGCAATAAAAAGTTTAACTTGTTGAACCAAACCACTTATTCATTTAATTGTAAACCCCATAGGTATTCAAACATTCCACCAAGTTTTTGAAAGGATTGAGCCCAATTTGAAAGGGTGTCAACATTGTAATTCCCTTCTCGTAAAATATGGCCAATTTTTTTAAAATTAAGCTTTTCAATCTTGATGCAAATAATGCTTAACACATTCTCAATTTTATGTGCATGTACATTTTCCTTGACTATGGCACTACATAATTTGTCCCTGAAGGTCTAGGATTATTGTAGGATGCCCCATCAAAATTAATCTTAATATTGCTCCTCTCTGACTTTTCCCATTTAACTGCAAATATAACATTAGAAATAAGATGAACCCAAGACTGCCCATCAAAAGACAAGTTTTTTTGTCCTTCAACTTTTTTAATATCTACAATAGTGTCTTGTGCTACTTTTATGGAAGACTAGTGCATGTTTGTGTATAAAGGTAAACGTTCATGCCTTTATTCCTACACTTGTTTTCTAATTTATTATTGACTTGTTAGAGATGATCACATATCACTTAAATAAATTGTCCATATATGAACATTCATATATTTCCAACTTAGAGAGGCACACATTAACTTGATGGGTAGTAGACCTATCACTTAATATACCAAGAAAATTTACATAGTCAATTGTGGTTTGTCTAGCATGAATGATGTTGGTGCAGGAGCACCTAGGGGTTAGCTATTAACCCCAAATTTTGATTTGATTTGATTTCCAGAGTACATACATAGGGTCTTTCTCAGTGGTCAATAGAATGAGTTGCAAGTAGTCAGTGACAGATGGTTGAGTGAGTCCCCAAGGAGCATTGGGTAAAGTTAGGCCGACAAAGGGATCAATGGAGTGATACTGATGACACTCAATGAGGTAGTTAACACTAGCGGTGAAGTGCATTTTGAGTCTGACTGATCACCGATGTGAATTTCGGGTTAAGTCCTGCCAAAGTGAATGTTAGGTGGAGTCTCACCAACAATAGTCCATCGGGATAACCTAGTTTGTTAGTGCAGTGATTTTTGCATCGTTAGACCAACCCTCGATGAAGACATTGGAACAAGCTAGGCCGAAGGATGACCAACCAAACTTAAGTCATCAGGTTATGTTAGACCGATTATCAGAAAGACTTGGCTTAGCGGAGGAACCAGGAATCAGTTATGTCTATCCCTGATCATATCATCGGGATAGGATACGTCGATGAGTCAATTTTGTCCAATATACACAGAATGGAAAAATAATTAGTTTTTGTTTTGTTTTTTTAAGTTTTTGGTAACTGATCCAAGGCCGATATAAGACCTTGGGATTTTGGGTTGTAGGGTTGGAATATTCAGTTGGATTTTTTTTAGTTGAGTTGTTGATTTTTGCAATTTGTGTCGAAGGGACTGAAGAAAAATAGAAGGGACTGAGGAAAAATAAAAATTTTCATCTGTAGTTAAGGGAATTACTTCTGTTAAATACTTTGTGTGTTCACTTTCTATTTGCAATTTTGTTTTTGTTCATGTAGATACAATCCTGTTACTTGGTTTGATTCTTAGGAGAAACCAAGTTGTATATAATAGCTTCATTTGAACTATGCTAGTCAACATTGTACATAGAACAAAAGAAGCCTATGTATATTCTTTACTCTTTTGTTAGTTTTCTTGTAGGGTGTTGGAAACAATTGTCTAAAGGAAATTGCTACTCAATTATGTATTGTCTTTGATGTCACACAATGTCATAGTCCGCAGCAACCAGTTACTACCGAGCTCAGTCGGTCTGCCAGACAGGAATATTAGTGCTTACCGAGTCCACTCGGTTATCGAAGAAAAGCAGTGTCTACCGAGTTCACTCGGTTGCCAAAGAAAATTTAGTATTTACCGAGTTCACTCGGTCATCAAAGAAAAGTTAGTGTTTACTGAGTTCACTCGGTCATCGAAGAAAAGTTAGTGTTTACCGAGTTCAGTCGGTTATCGAAGGTAAAAGATTGTCGGTGTTTACCGAGTTCCCTCGGTCTCCGAAAGATTATAGAAAGTTATGGTCACCGAGCACTGTCGGCCCTTGAAGGATTTTTGCAAATAGAGTTTGCTTAATTCAGCCGACTGTTATACTAAATAATGTCGATTTGACAAATCTAAAATCATATAAATAAAAGGTCAAATGTGAAAAGTAAAAAGGAAACACAGCAGAAGATTTTACAGAAGAAAGGCAAGAAAGGTGTATGCGAATTTGTGAAGGATGTTCAGATATCCTTGAGGTGCAGCAGAGATTTATTCGATCAGAAAGGATCAGACTTATGCAGAACAGAGATCTGTAATCAGCAAGACAGTTGCATTATTATACAGGTCATTTTTCATTGTTACCTTCTTATCATTGTAACAGTGAATTCTAAATCTCTTAACCGAGTTGGTTTAACAACCATATTGTAAATCCTCTAACAAGGTGACAATTCCATTGAATTGTTTTCAAGACCTCTTACCAGGCCACTCCTAGCAGGGTGTTTTAAATCCTCTAACAAGGTCACACCTAACAGTGTGTTTTGTAACCTTTTACCGGGTTGGCTTCTAACCGGGCATCACTTCAGAAAAGTGAAAATCAGTATCTAGATACATTGGTGGTTTTTCCCATATTGGGTTTCCACGTTAAATCTTGTGTCTCTTGTGTTCTTAATTGCTTTCTCAATCATATACATGTGCTGATGAATATCTAAAGATAATTTTGCTAATACTTTCTGCATCTTTAAAGTTACTGCAATCTATTTACCGAGTGCTAAAACAGATAACATTGTTAAGATATCCTAAGGGATCTGGAAAGAATTAATTAGGAATTGATTTATGGTTGACTGATTCACCCCCCCCTCTCAGTCACTTCATCCATATTCCATCAATTGGTATCAGAGCTTTTGGTGCTTGCAGGAAGGGTTTCAAAGACCTAAGCTAAAGATCAGGATGTCTTACAAGAGGGAAATTCCAAAGCTTAACAGAGATAACTTTTCAGCATGGCAAGGTCTCATGCGACTTCATCTGGCTTCCATTGGTGATTCAGGATGCAAATACATTGATGAAGAATACACAATTCCTAATGGCACATTAACTGTTGAAGACATTGCAGATAAAAAGACTCACAACACCATGATGATAGACATTGCATCTGCTCTCAGCTATGAAGAATTTGATGATATTAAAGACTGCACTACTGCATATGAAATGTGGATGGCACTGAAGAAAATATATGGTGGTGATGCAAATGTGAAAAGAGCCAAAGCAGAAAGCCTAAGAGGACAGTTTGACAAGATGAATATGAAGGAAGATGAAAACATTGCAAAATATGTTGAAAGAATCAAAGCAAGTGTAAGTGCAATTAGAGCTTCTGGAGGAACAATCTCAGATGAGACTGTTATAAGTAAGGTACTCAGAACATTACTCCCTATCTATGCAATAAGAGTATCAGCTATTCAAGAAAGAAGATGTGAAACAAACCACAATATAACTTTGGATGCTTTAGTTGGAAGATTGACAGCTTTTGAATTAGACAACTATGACAACTATGTTCCTAGTTCCAAAAATATTGAATCAGCATTTGAGGCCAAGGTTTCACTAAAGAAGAACAAGAAAATTAAAGAAGTTCAGTCAGAAAGTGAAGAAGTATCAGAAGAAAGTTCTGATAGTGATCTTGAAATTGTAGAAGCATTACTTGCAAAGAAGTACTCTAGAGGGAAAGGTAAGTATAAAGGTAAAACTCCTTTAATCTATTTTTCATGTGAAGAAATTGGACATATTGCAGCTAGGTGCCCAAACAAGGAAGTCAAGGAAGAGAAGAGAAGTCACAAGTACTATGGCAAAAAGAATTTCAAATCATACAAGGATAAAGGTAAGAAATCATGTTTTATGGCTAAAGATTCTGATGATAGTGAAGAAGAAATTGTCTTTATTGCTATAAAAGATGAATCTGATGATGATGAAGATAAGATGGCACTTATTTCTCATATAAGCAAAGATGATATATGGATAATAGACAGCGGATGTTCACACCACATGACTGGTGACAAGACAAAATTTGAATATCTAGAAGACTGTGACAATGGTAATGTAAGATTTGGAAACAATGAACCTTGTTGTATAAAAGGAAAAGGAAGAATCTCATTAACCAAAGAACTCATATGTGATAATGCTTACTGGGTTGAAGGACTAAAACATAATCTTCTAAGTGTAGCACAGCTAATCAACACTGGTTTCAAGGTTGAATTCATGAATGGTCAAGCAAGACTGCTGGATGGAAAAGGAAAACTCATTGGATCAGGCAAACAAACAAAAGGTAACTTATTTTATCTTGATCTCAGTGAATATTCATGCTTTATTGCTCAAATAGAAGAAAGTTGGCTATGTCACAAAAGGTTATGTCATGTGAATTTTGATAACATGATAAAAATAAGCAAATTCAAGAAGGTTAGAGGCATTCCTACTTTGAAGAAACCTGACACTGGTCTATGCAAGAATTGTCAGATTGACAAAATGAGTAAAACTAGTTTCAAGAGTAAGAACTATCAGTCTAAAGAAATTTTGGAAATTGTGCATATTGATTTATGTGGACCTATTGGAATACAAAGCTATACTGGAGATAAATTCTTTATTCTTTTCGTTGATGATTATTCTAGAATGATGACTGTTATGTATTTAAGAGAAAAATCAGAAGCATTTGAAAAGTTCAAATGGTACTTAGCAAGAGTGGAAAAGGAAACAGGGAAAAGATTGAAATGCTTAAGATCAAACAGAGGTGGTGAATTCATCTCCCATGATTTTAACAACTTTTGCATTGAAAGAGGAATCAAAAGACAGGTATCAGCTCCTAGAACTCCTGAGCAGAATGGAATAGCAGAAAGAAGAAACAGATCTATTATGGATTGTGCAAGGACTCTAATGATAGAAAAGAACATCGCTATAAAGTACTGGAAGGCAGCTATCAGCACTGCAGTTCATACCTTGAATCGAGTACAACTGAAGAAAGACACATTCAAAACTCCTTATGAATTATGGTATGGCTATAAACCCAATATAAGTTACATGAAAATATTTGGTAGCAAGTGTTATATCTTAAAAGAATCCAGAAGAAATAAATTTGATGTGAAAAGTGATGAAGGAATATTTCTAGGATATTCTAGCAAAAGCAAGGCATACAAATGTCTGAACTTATCTACTCACAAAGTCATAGAAAGTATACATGTAAAATTTGATGAGTTTGCAGAAAAGACTGAGGAAGAAAGCAAAAGGGAACCTGAGAACTACAGAAGATTCATTTACATTGAACCTGAAACATTGGCAGACACAACTATCAATAAGGAAGCTATATCTATCGAGCCGAGCACAGTTACCGAGTCACAAACCGAGTCACAGGAAGAAGTTCAAACCGAGTCACAGGAACAAATTCAGACCGAGTCTCAGCCTGAAGTTATCGAGCAAATATCTACCGAGCCCGAGCAACCTGAAGAAGAGATCCTAGAAGACAACAGCATGAATCATTCAAAAGGCAAGGAACCTATACTAGCCAAATATGTCAGAAGACATCATACACCAGATCAAATCATTGGAAACAAATCAGATGGTACTATGACAAGAAGCAAGCTAAAAGGTACATGTCTGCTTACTGATTTTGAACCTAGAAATATCAAAGATGCATTGGAAAATGAAAGTTGGATTGAAGCAATGAATGAAGAATTAGAACAAATAGAAAAGAACAAAACTTGGACTCTTGTACCTAGACCTAAAGATAAGAACGTAATTGGAACAAAATGGGTATTCAGGAATAAGCTGAATGAAGATGGTCAAGTATCTAGAAACAAAGCTAGACTGGTATGTAAAGGTTATTTTCAAGAAGAAGGTATAGATTATGGAGAAACTTTCGCTCCTGTTGCAAGATTAGAAGGTGTAAGAACTCTACTTGCTTATGCAGCACACAAAGGATTTAAGGTATATCAGATGGATATAAAATTTGCATTTCTCAATGGAATTCTTGATGAAGAAGTCTACATTGAACAACCTGAAGGTTTTGTTGATCCAGATAAAAGGGACATGGTCTGCAGGTTACACAAAGCATTGTATGGTTTAAAACAAGCTCCTAGAGCATGGTATGAAAGACTCCATAACTATTTGATTCAGATTAATTTCAAAAGAGCTAATGATAACAGTAATCTGTATATTAAAGAAGGACCGGATGACAAAATTGTATTGGCAGAAATATTTGTGGATGATACTATATTTACAGGGAATGAGGATCAGTGCAAAGAATTTTCAGAGCAAATGAACAAAGAATTTGAAATGTCTATGTTTGGTTTAATAAAATTCTTTGTTGGTCTTCAAATTCAGCAAAGAAAGAATGGTATATACATTACTCAATCCAAATACATTAAGGAAATACTTAAGAAGTTTGGTATGGAAGATTCAAAACCAGTTGGTACACCCATGTGTACTGGACTGAAACTTACCAAGAATGATGATTCAAAAGAAGTTGATCAGACCCTATACCGATCTATGATTGGAAAATTGCAGTATGTAGTACATACAAGACCTGATATTGCCTTAGCAGTCGGTATAGTAGCTAGATTCTCAGCAAAACCTAAGGAAAATCACATGATGGAAATCAAAAGAATCTTAAGATACTTAAAAGGAACTGAAGAATATGGTTTGTGGTATAAATTTGGAGGCAATCTAGACTTGAAAGTGTTTACTGATGCTGATTGGGCAGGAAACATTGATGACAGAAAAAGCGCAAGTGGTGGAGCATTTTTTCTTGGAAAAAGACTGGTATCCTGGACTAGTAAAAAGCAGAATTGCACATCTCAATCCATAGCTGAAGCAGAATATGTTGCTGCTGCAGTAAACTATTCAAATATTGTTTGGTTCAAATAGCTATTAGAAGGTATGAAGGTTGAAATCAAAGAACCAGTTGTTATATTTTGTGACAATACCAGTGCAATAAACATCTCTAAGAATCCAGTGATGCATTCCAAAACCAAGCACATTGCTATTAAATATCACTTTGTCAGAGAATTGGTGCAGGACAAGGAAATCAGATTAGAATATATTCATACAAAAGAATAGATTGCAGACATTTTTACCAAACCATTACCTAAGGATGCATTTGTGTATCTAAGAGGTAAGTTAGGGGTCATTCCCCTATCCGAGGCTCACTAAATACAGTTTTAGTGATGCATCAACCAGAACATGATTGAAAATCAATCTGTTGATGCAGCATATTCAAGGAATCATTGCATATGAATCAGTACTTGAGGTACATTAAGTTTCACCGGTAATATGTGAATTGTCTTTGGCATGTGTTGTCAAAGAGGGAGTGTTTGCTATGTCTTTGCTATTACTTCAAGAAATTTTCAATAATCAGAAGGAAGAATTTTCAGGATAAAGGAAGTTTGCTGACAGAGGGAGATTTGAATATGAACCAAGCTAACTCTTTCAAATTTCTTATGATATGACATATTGTGTTGCCATCAATGCCAAAGAGGGAGATTGTTGGAAACAATTGTCTGAAGGAAATTGCTACTCAATTATGTATTGTCTTTGATGTCACACAATGTCATAGTCTGCAGCAACTAGTTACTACCGAGCTCAGTCGGTCTACCAGACAGGAATATTAGTGCTTACCGAGTCCACTCGGTTATCGAAGAAAAGCAGTGTCTACCGAGTTCACTCGGTTGCCAAAGAAAATTTAGTATTTACCGAGTTCACTCGGTCATCGAAGAAAAGTTAGTGTTTACCGAGTTCACTCGGTCATCGAAGAAAAGTTAGTGTTTACCGAGTTCAGTCGGTTATCGAAGGTAAAAGATTGTCGGTGTTTACCGAGTTCCCTCGGTCTCCGAAAGATTATAGAAAGTTATGGTCACCGAGCACTATCGGCCCTTGAAGGATTTTTGCAAATAGAGTTTGCTTAATTCAGCCGACTGTTATACTAAATAATGTCAATTTGACAAATCTAAAATCATATAAATAAAAGGTCAAATGTGAAAAGTAAAAAGGAAACATAGCAGAAGATTTTACAGAAGAAAGGCAGGAAAGGTGTATGCGAATTTGTGAAGGATGTTCAGATATCCTTGAGGTGCAGCAGAGATTTATTCGATCAGAAAGGATCAGACTTATGTAGAACAGAGATCTGTAATCAGCAAGACAGTTGCATTATTATACAGGTCATTTTTCATTGTTACCTTCTTATCATTGTAACAGTGAATTCTAAATCTCTTAACCGAGTTGGTTTAACAACCATATTGTAAATCCTCTAACAAGGTGACAATTCCATTGAATTGTTTTCAAGACCTCTTACCAGGCCACTCCTAGCAGGGTGTTTTAAATCCTCTAACAAGGTCACACCTAACAGTGTGTTTTGTAACCTTTTACCGGGTTGGCTTCTAACCGGGCATCACTTCAAAAAAGTGAAAATCAGTATCTAGATACATTGGTGGTTTTTCCCATATTGGGTTTCCACGTTAAATCTTGTGTCTCTTGTGTTCTTAATTGCTTTCTCAATCATATACATGTGCTCAGTGCTGATGAATATCTAAAGATAATTTTGCTAATACTTTCTGCATCTTCAAAGTTACTGCAATCTATTTACCGAGTGCTAAAACAGATAACATTGTTAAGATATCCTAAGGGATCTGGAAAGAATTAATTAGGAAGTGATTTATGGTTGACTGATTCACTCCCCCCTCTCAGTCACTTCATCCATATTCCATCAGTAGGGATGTAGACATATGAAATTATCTTTCCCTAGGCGAGCTTGGCTATAGTCCGGCTAGGGAAGAGTGATAAACACATACTTGCAGGAGCTCTTGTTGTCAGTGCCAAGGAAAATGACTGCTAGACCAATCCAAAAGAGTTGTTCGGTGAGTGAACAAAAAGAGAAGAGCCCTCAAATCCTAGTAATTAGGAGAGGGACAAGTGGCTAGTTGATGGACATATCATTGTGAGTTCATGGGAGAATAAAGCATTTGAATTGGTAGGGGAACTCTAGGAGAGTAAGAGGATATAAAAGTGAACCTCTTGAGGTAATAAGGTTCTAAGAGAGAAGAAGCCCTAATAAGTCTAAAAATAGACTTAGTGAAGAACTAGGGATAGTTCTTAGAGGAGTCACCCTATCAAATGTGGTAGAAGTCAACCTCTTTATTTATACACTTTTGATCTAATTCACCACAAACTTGTTATAGATGGTCAAACATCACTTCAATAAATTGTCCATTATGAACATTTATTAGTTACCAGTTATAGGGAGGATAATATCATGTATCAATATAATCTACGCCATCACTTAGGTATTTCTAGCCTTAATGATAAGTTCACAGGTTAGCCGAGGAAGATAATTTTGAATGGGCCAACTATCTAACTCATCCACATCAAAAGTATAGTGGCAAGGTAAACAATGTGTGCAATTGGAATAGGGAGTTTGTGGGTACATGATGACATCTTATATTCTAGGCTAATACATGATTAAATCATCCACATTTCTAAATGTCTGTTGATTAATTGATTGATTGATCAAGAAATATCAAATTCTTATTTGACACAATAATGATTTGACATTGTCTCACTTTTATAACTCATCATTACTATTGAAAATAACCACAACCCTTGATTTGTAGTGATACATGGCAAAATCAATGGCAATTGATGATGGTGAAACAATCAATCTACATCTTGATCAAAATCAAATAAGGGAATGTCCTTGTGATTTTGGTATTGTTGATCTAATGTATTTGAATGATTTTTCATAGGGTATATTCATATTTATCATTTATTAAGAATTATGATATTAATAGTAATGATATTTATCTTCATTCTCATTTCCTTAGTGATGACATGTAGGAGAATGACATAAAATAGTGACCTATCTTGTGAGGTAGAAAACTCCCAAACCATACAAATTAGCAAGTCAAACAAATTTAAAACTTCTCATTGGATGAGACTAACAAGGTGCTTGATCTAGTGTTTTAAATGAGTAAAGTGATGTCAAATCAAGGATATTCCACTATATATATAAAAACACACACACACATGTGCGTGCGTGCATATGTGTGTTTGTGTGTGTGTAGAGAGAGAGAGACGCACAAGTGCATACATATGCATGCATATATACATATATATGTATGTGTATGTGTGTGTATCTATATGTATGTATGTATATATGTATGTATTTTATGTATATGTTTGTGTGTGTGTCTACATACAAACATACATATATACATATACATATATATAGACACACACACATATACGCATACATATATGTATATGTATATGTATATGTATATGTATATGCATATGTATATGTCTATGTATATGTATATGCATATGTATATGTATATGTATATGTATATGTATATGTATATGTATATGTATATGTATATGTATATGTATATGTATATGTATATGTATGTGTGTGTATGCATGTGTGTGTAGACACACACATACACATATATGTATATGTATGTATATATGTTTGTGTATACATAGTGTATATATGTATGTGTATACATACATATATACATAAATCTATATACATACATACATACATATACATATATAGATAGATATATGTAATAAATATAGATATACATATATGTGTGTGTGTATACACATACACATATACATACATCCATATGCACATATATACATATACATATATACAAGTTTATATATACATATGTACAAAAATATATATACATACATATATGTAAACACATATATATACATACAAACATGCATGTGTGCGCACACACATATATAATTCATTTGATTGTCATCATGAAGTTAACTTCTTACTAGTTTGAGAGATTGCCATGGTAGTAAAGACAATTTCAAGCATGCTTCTATGGGAATTGATAAAAATAATTTAGTATGATGGTGTTCAAAATTCATATAATAAACACATATTTATAAGGGTGATCTCACAAAAGTGTGTCCCACTTTTGGGGACGAAGAAATTTTGGATGTGCACCGAAATTTCATTTTTGGGGTTTTTGCACAAATGTGGGGTATTCGGGCGAAGGCGGGGACCCCCTTTGCCCGAAGTACCCCACGTAGGCTACATCGTACGAAGGGGGTCTTTGCAAGAAGTACCCCATGTAAGGGCCTTCGTGCGAAGACCCCCTTCACACGAAGGCCCCCCCCACTGTCTTTTCTTTAAATTTTCAACGGAGATGTCATTTTCACATTTTACTTTTACTATGCTTGTGAACCCTTGGTATTGGAGCGAACCCCCTGATGACGTAGAGTGACATCAACCTCCTTAGATCATTTTTGAACTCCTTTGACCATCGTATATTCCAAGTACACGCATTTCTCCTTTTTGTTATTTGTTATTGTACAATATATGTTTATGAATTATTTTAGTTATTTTTTCATTTCCAGTTAGTTATTCATTTCTAGTTAGTTTTTTCATTTCTAGTTTTTTTTTTTTTTTTTTTAAATAGATTTAAATTAAAAAATATTAGTAAATGTTAGAAAATGCTAAAAATATTAGTAAATATTTGAAAATGATAGAAAATGGTAGAATATGTTAGTTAGTAATGTTATTGCCTTTTTTAAAATTATTTTTAGTTGGTAATGTTAAAAACTGTTAGTAATTTATATTTTTTTATTAGAAAATTTTAAAACAGTAGGAAGATTTAGAAAAAAGTAAAACCTTAAGTAAATTTACAAAAATTTAAATCCTTAGGAAAATTTAGAAAAATTTGAAACCTTAGGAAAATTTAGAAAAATTTAAAACTTTTGATTTTTTTTGAAAATTATTGGAAAATGTTACAAAATTATAAAACCTAAGGAGAATTTTAAAACTCTCTCTCTCTCTCTCTCTCTCTCTCCCCCCACCCCTTTAGACTCTCTCTCCAAACTCCTTAAGACTCTATCCACACCCTCTTAAGACTCTCTCTCTCTCTCTCACTACTGTTTAAGGCCATTTAAGACTCCCACCCCTGAAGACTCTCTCACCCCCTTAAGACTCTCTCTCTCCCCTTAGGACTCTCTCTCTCCCCTAGGACTCACTCTCTCCCCTTAAGACTCTCTCTCTCTTCCCACCCCTTAACACTCTTTCTCCCCACCCCTTAACACTCTTTCTCCCCACCCCTTAACACTCTATGTGTGTGTTTGTGTGTGTCCCCACCCCATAAGACTCTCTCTCTCTCTCTCCCCACCCCTTAGGACATCGTATGTGTTTAGTTTCATTAACATAGTTTAAATTAGAAGTGTACTTGTATAATTTTATATTTTCATATTATTTTATAGTTAAAATGGCATGATTTTGTTGGATTGGGTATGGAAAGCTAAGTACTGAGAGGGGAGGGGTGAATCAGTACTGTAAAACACTTTTAAACTATTTAAACTTTCTTCCTTAACAATTTACTGATTCCATAATTTATGCATGCATCACATAAAACATATAAAAGATAACACATAACTCATAACACATTCATTTTGGTATCACAGAAATCCTTGTTAGAGGATAAAAACTGTAGTGGGGATGACACTCACAAGACTTCACCACTACAGTAAAAAGTTTGCTCGGTTAGAGATACACTGTTAGCTATTTTTGATAGCTTATCCTATTACGAGTATTAACCCGGCTAGGAGTCTTAAGACCTATTAAGTCTACCTTTTAACAAGATTTTACAATTATAACCTAAGAACTCTACCAAGTTAAAGGATTTACAATATAAGATTTGTTAGGATCTGCTCGGTTAAGAGACTTTACAATTTTGATTACTCTTTAATCAGTAACACAAACTTGTATGTTAAAATTGCATCAATCATATGCATATCAAACTCTTTATGCTCAATAAATAATTACCTCATACTGTGTACTACTCACAATATCAATTCAATACTCAGTAGATTCAATTCTGAATCACAATCACTCTCTTCTCTTCACTACTCTTTACTCGGTGGCTTCTCTTCTCATCACATTCTCTGCAATCTCTACTTCACACATGAAATCTCCTTTCACGCATGCATACATGATCTTCACATTATGATCCTGATGCAGGAGCATCCTGGGTGTAAGAGCAATCTTGCATCACCCAAAAATATTTCTATTTTTGTATTCAATAAGGGCTATCTTGTGCAGAGCTGCTATTTATGGAAACTTGCTATTTTTAGTAAGTTGGTCATAAATCTCAGAATGTTCTAATTTTACATGTGGAGGTTCATCTCAGCCATATCAGCCTGCCAGTAAAGTTTCATGGCTAGATCAGGTCTAGTTATGAAGATATTGAAGATTTTCAGTATTGGCAGCAGGGTATAGGAATTTTGAACTCAGTTTTGAAGGCTTTAGAGGCCTCGAATAAGGTCTAAAATTTGGGTGATAGGTACTTGCGCTAGTCAAGCCTGTAGAGCACTTTGTGGCCTTTTTAAAATGGGGTTATAATAGTCCATCGGGTCAACTGGTGATGACTTATGGTCTCTGGAAGTTGGGTCACCTGAAATGGCAGAAAATAATTTTTCTTCAAAAATTTTGTTCGGGTTTCAAAAGTTATTTTGAGCTGAATTTGATGTAATAAATTGAAAAATAAAATAATTCTAAGTTTGGTCAGCCCTTAGGGTTAAATTTTTGGAACCTTCTCAGGTAGTGGAAATTGCCTATATAAAGAAGGCCCGTAGTGTTGTCTAGGGAAGTTCTGGATAGTAGATTTGGGTATTGATTCGAGGCTTTGTCCTACAGAATATTGTAAGGGAATGCCCATGAGGCTTTGCATATTGTAATTCTAAAAGTTTGTAATTCCACAATTGTGGAGATAATAAGAAGCCAATTTTCTGTTCTTGCATATTGTTGTTGTTTCTCTGTTTCTGTTATGTGTTTGTAGTATTAAGGGGAGGACCCTTCATCAAGTGGTATCAAAGCCAGGTTTTCCTAAGTGTGTAAATAGATCGCCGATTGTGAGGCAGTTTGCACCAGGATCATGGGTTAGGGTTTCTGTGTAAATAGATTGCTGACTGTGAGGTAGTTTGCACCAGGACCGTGGTTAGGGTTTCAACACGCATTGCAAAAATGCCTCCATGAAGGGAACGTGGTGGAAGAGCTGGTGTCGTAACACCTGAGGTTAGAGAACTCCAAAGACAAGTGCGAGCATTGCAAGAAGAGATTCGCAAAGGAATGAATCTTAATGTCAGAGATGAAAGTGAGGATGAAGCCGAAGAAGGAAATGATGATCAAGAAGAAGAAGAAGAAGGCAAAATTTTGAATCAAGAAGAAGAAAGACTTTTCTGGGCCATTTCCAAGATCGAAAAAAGACCTAAGATTGAGGTTCCTACATTTTTAGGAAATCTTAACCTAGAGGAGTTGATTGACTGGATCAATGAATGCGAAGAATATTTTGAGTATGAAGATATTGAGGATCCTAATAGGGTCAAATTCACGAAGGCCAGACTGAAAGGTCATTCGAAGATCTGGTGGCAAGAGATTCAATTAGAGTGAAATAGAAGAGGGAAAGATAAAATCACAAGATGGGATTGGATGATGGATAAATTGAAGCGACAGTTCATCCCTGTTGATTATGAGCTTGACCTACTAAAAAAAATGCAAAGTTTGAAGCAAGCGGGATGATCTGTTCAGGAGTATACATAGGATTTCTATCGAATCCTTATTAGAACAGGCCATGCAGAAGCTAACAAGGAGAAAGTTTCCCGTTACCTTAATGGGTTAAGGCCAAGGATTCAGGAGGATCTGAATCTAGTTTGAATGAACAGTATTGAAGAAGCATACCAGTTTGCCCTAAAAGTAGAGGAAAAGTTGAACAAGAAGTTCAAGAGCAGACAAAATGGAAGAGGTCGTGGTGGACGATCTGGTGGATGATCATATGGAGGCCAAAATGAAGATCCAAAAAAGAAGGATGAGGCCAGTAGTAGTCAAAATCAAAGAGGAAACAATTCCAATCATTTCCAAGATTAGAACAATAGAGATCAGAGAGGAAGAGGAAGAGGACAAGGTTCAGGAAGAGGAGGCTTCCATGGAACATGCTTTCACTATGGAGAAGAAGGTCATAGGGCATTTGAATGTCCTCAACGCCAAGGAAGGATAGATAAGAGGAATGAAGGCTAGGCCAAAGTGGCACATGTAGATGAAGATGTCAGATCCTCAAATTTTGAAGATGCTAAAAAAGGAGAAACGTTGATTAACAGAAGAGTCCTGTTGAGTGGTGAGAATGAACCTGAACAAAGGAGGAACCTATTTCGCACTAGATGCAAGTGTGAGGGTAAATGTTGTGATGTGATTATTGATAGTGGAAGCACTGACAATTTGGTGTCCAAAGATATGGTGACAAAGTTGAAGCTCAAGAGACAGAAACACCCACATCCATATCGGATTGCTTGGGTGCAGGATGACCACAAGGTCATGGTCAGTGAACAGTGCCTAGTAAAGTTCAAGATTGGTGGGTACCAAGATGAGGTACTATGTGATATCATATCTATGGATGCATGTCATATGTTGTTGGGTAGACCATGGTAGTTTGACAAATGTGTTGTACACGATGGTCGTGCGAATACCTATTCCCTGACAAAGGATGGAGTGCGACATAAGCTAAAGCCATTGAAGGAGACCGAAGAAAAAGTATGTGGTAATGCAAGAATAACATTTGTTGATGGAAGAAAATTCCTAGATGGTATGAGGCAAGAGCATGTGTGTTTTTCTTTAATTCCAAAAGCTGATAAAGAGGAAGTAGAGGATGTACCTGTAGAGGTTGCAGATTTGTTGAATGAGCTTCAAGATATTATATCTGATAATGTACCTGATGGATTACCACCGGTAAGGAAGATCAGTCATTAGATAGATTTGATTCCAGGAGCCAGTTTGCCAAACAAGGCAGCACACAGAATGACACCAGTAGAAAGTGAAGAGTTGAATAGACAAGTACATGAGTTGTTATAGAAGGGATTGATTCAGGAGAGCCTGAGTCCATGTGTTGTACCAGCAGTATTAGCACCAAAGAAGAATGGAGAATGGAGGATGTGTATAGATTCTAGAGCAATAAACAAGATCACAATCAAGTATAGGTTTCCATTGCCACGAATGGATGATATTATGGATTGTTTGAGTGGAGCTGTGTATTTCTCAAAGATAGATCTGAAAAGTGGATATCACCAGATTCAGATCAGAGAAGGAGATGAATGGAAGACTGCCTTCAAGACAAAGGAAGGACTGTATGAGTGGTTAGTCATGCCTTTTGGGCTAACCAATGCACCGAGCACTTTTATGCGGCTCATGAAAGAGGTTCTGAAAGAATTTCTAGGTAAGTTTGTCATTGTGTACCTAGATGATATTTTGATCTTTAGTAAGACATTGGAAGAGCATATGATGCATATTCGTATGGTGTTTGAGAAGTTAAGAGATGAGAAATTATTGATTAATTTGAAGAAGTGCAGTTTTGTGAAGAAAGAGTTAGTGTATTTGGGATTTGTAGTTTCAGCAGAAGGTCTAAAAATGGATCCAGAGAAGATATAGGCTATCCTTGAATGGCCTACTCCAAGGAGTGCTACTGAGGTAAGATATTTTCATGGTTTGGCTAGTTTTTACAGAAAGTTTATCAGAAATTTTAGCAGTATTTGTGGTCCCTTGACTGAAACAATGAGAGGGGATAGAAAAGAGTTTAAGTGGACTAATGGGGCATAAAAGAGTTTTCAATTGTTGAAACAAAAAGTTACAGAATAACCTATTTTAGCACTTCTAGATTTTAATAAGGTGTTTCAAGTAGATTGTGATGCTAGTGGTATTGCAATAGGAGCTGTTATGAGCCAAGAAGGTAAACCTATTGCTTATTTCAGTGAGAAGTTAAATGATGCCAAGAGAAAATATTCTATTTATGATCAGGAATTTTATGCTATAGTTCAAGCATTGAAGAAGTGGAGACACTATCTGCTTCCTAAAGAGTTTGTTTTGTATACTGATCATCAAGCTTTGCAATATCTGAATAGTCAAGGAAAGTTGAATCAAAGACATTTGAAATGGGTTGAGTTTTTGCAGAGTTATAAATTTGTTTTGAAACACAGAAGTGGAAAGTCTAACAGGGTTGTAGATGCTCTTAGTAGAAGGCAACTATTGCTGACAGAGATGCAGATTGAGGTGGTTGGGTTTAAAGAACTCAAGAATTTGTATCTAGAGGATCCTGATTTTGGTGAAGCTTGGAAAGCTTGTAAAGAACCTGTTACTCTAAATAGAATGAAGTGGTTGGATTTCATCATTCAGGATGATATGCTATTCAAAGGGAGTTAGTTGTGCATTCCAAGAAGTTCTATGAGGGAGAATCTCATCAAGGAGAAGCATAGCGGAGGATTGGCTGGACATTTTGGTCGTGATAAAACCCTTGCTTTGGTTAGTGAGAATTATTATTGGCCACAGTTGCAACAAGATATCAAGAAGTTTGTATGGAGTTGTAGAGTATGTCAGATGGCGAAAGGAGTGAAGTAGAATACAGGGTTGTATCAGCCATTACCTGTACCAGAGAAACCTTGGGAGGATATCAGTATGGACTTTGTTCTTGGTTTACCAAGGACACAGCGGGGACATGATTCAATTTTTGTGGTAGTTGACAAATGTTCAAAGATGGCACATTTTATTCCCTGTGAGAAGACTAATGATGCTGTTCATGTAGCATAATTATTTTTTAGAGAAGTAGTGCGACTACATGGTTTGCCAAAGACCATAGTTTTAGATTGAGACACTAAATTTGTTGGATATTTTTGGCGTACATTGTGGAAGAAGTTGAAGACAAATTTGAAATTCAGTTCATCACATCATCCACAGACTGATGGATAGATAGAGGTGGTGAATAGGAGTTTGAGAAATTTGCTGAGATGTTTGGTTGGGGATAAGCCAATAGGATGGGATTTGATTTTACCACAGATAGAATTTTTATACAATAATTCTGTCAATAGGAGCACTGGTAAATCACCATTCCAGATTGTATATGGGAGTAGTCCAAGAAATGCATCTAAGTTGAGAAAGATAGATAAAGGAGAAATAAGTAGTGCTGAAGGTGAGGATTTTGTAGAACATTTGAAGAACATCCATGAGGTGAGGAAGCATATTACCAAGATGAATGCGCAGTATAAGGCTAAGGCAGATGTGAAAAGGAGGCATAAGGAATTTCAGGTTGGAGATGAAGTCATGGTTCATTTGCGAAAGGAGCGATTTTCGGTTGGTACATATAACAAGCTGAAAATGAAGAAGTTTGGGCCATATAAGATACTGAAGAAGCATGATTCAGGAAATGCATATGAGGTATAATTGCCTACTGAGCTGAATATTTCACCAGTGTTTAACATTTTAGATTTGACAGAGTATCATGAAGGAGGTGTTGAAGATGAGGTTACAGTAGCACAGTGGAGTATTCCAGCAACCAGTTCAGATATCAAGGAGATTGAAGACATACTGGATAGTCGTGTTGGCAGAAGCACAAGGAACATGACATATGAAGAGTATTTGGTCAAATGGAAAGGATGACCTATTGAAGATTTATCATGGCTAACAAAGGAGGAGGTTAACCATCTTGATTTTCCTCTACACACCTGAGTCGTGACGGGGTCACTTCTCAAATTACCCCAGGTGTCTGATGCAGGAGCATCTTCGATGTAAGAGCAATCTTGCATCACCCAAAAATATTTATGTTTTTGTATTCAATAAGGGCTATCTTGTGCAGAGCTGCTACATAAATCTTGGAATGTTCTAATTTTACATGTGGAGGTTCATCTCAGTCATATCAGCCTGCCAGTAAAGTTTCATGTCTAGTTTTGAAGATATTGAAGATTTTCAATATTGGCAGTAGGGTACAAAAACTTTGAACTTAGTTTTGAAGGCTTTAGAGGCCTCAGATGAGGTCAAAAATTTGGGTGATAGACATTTGTGCTAGTCAAGCCTGTAGAGCACTTTTTGGCCTTTCCGAAATGGGGTTATAATAGTCCATTGGGTCAACTGGTGATGACTTATGGTCTCTAAAAGTCGGGTCACCTGAAATGGCAAAAAATATTTTTCCTTCAAAATTTTTGATCGGGTTTCAAAAGTTATTTTGAGCTGACTTTGATGTAATAAATTGAAAAATAAAATAATTCTAAGTTTGGTCAGCCCTTAGGGTTAAATTTCTGGAACCTTCTCGGGCGGTGGAAATTGCCTATATAAAGAAGGCCCGTAGTGTTGTCTAGGGCAGTTCTGGGTAGTAGATCTGGGTATTGATTTGAGGCTTTGTCCTATAGAATATTGTAAGGGAATGCCCATGAGGCTTTGCATATTGTAATTCTAAAAGTTTGTAATTCCACATTTGTGGAGATAATAAGAAGCCAATTTTCTGTTCTTGCATATTGTTGTTATTTCTTTGTTTCTGTTATGTGTTTGTGGTATTAAGGGGAGCACCCTTCATCAAATCCATTTATATACAATTCTAGAAGTGGTGCTAAATGTTCTAGAATCATCTCTTCAAGTGATGCTAGCATTGGTTACTCCTCTAATGCATATATCATACTTTAATTTCATTCGTAGATCTCACCTTGTAATCATGTGTTATCATTATGTTTACATCTCCAATGCTTTGACATACAATCTCCTCAATATTTGTAAACTATTTTTTTTCGGTGTCCAAATTCAATGTATCTAGAGATTCTCCTTTTTTCGGCATGTTGTGCTCTATAACATGTTTTCCTCTTGCTCAATAATTGTCTCCTTTTCTCAATTCTATTGATGTTGTAGCTTGGTATCACTCGGTGCTCGATTCTACCTTGCTCGGTGTCTAAACTTGCTTTGCCTTTTCCAAAATTACTTGTTCCCTTATTTCCTTTTACCGAATAGCTTTTGTGCTTTACCAACTTGTCTTACCTTCTTTATCGAATGAACTTGACAATCATTATGACTTTATCATAACTAATGACAATCAAAATAACTCTTAGGATTATCAATCTCCCCCTTTGGCATTAGTTTGGTATCTTTGTTAAAAACCTCAAAGTCATCAATAAATTCAAAAAACTTTCCTTGTCCATATATCCATATTCCTCGGTAAACTTATTACTTATTACTCCACCTGAAGTATTAAATCATGTATATATCCTTTTAACATATCTATTCATCCTTATTCTATATAGATATACTATATTCCCCATTTTTGCATATTTCCTTTTTGCAAATTTATACATATTCCATTTCCATATACTATTCCCCCTTTTTAAAAAAAATGCCAAAATAAGAACTTACTTCTTACTTGATGTGGGGATTTTGTCAAAAATAGTTTTATACCTATCAAAACTCTCTCTCTCCCCACCCCTTAAGACTCTCTCACCAAACTCCATAAGACTTTGTCCACACCCTCTTAAGACTCTCTCTCTCTCTCTCTCTCTCTCTCTCTCTCTCTCTCTCTCTCTCTCTCTCTCTCTCTCCTTAAGACTCTCTCTCTCTCTCTCTCTCTCTCTCTCTCCTTAAGACTCTCTCTCCCCCACCCCTTAAGAATCTCTCTCCCCACACCTTAAGACATCTTATGTGTTTAGTTTCATTAACATAGTTTAATTTAGAATTGTACTTGTATAATTTTAGATTTTAATATTATTTTATAGTTAAAATGGCATGATTTTAAATCAAATTTGTTATGGTTTTACCTACACATGTAATGTACTTATATTTAAACATTTAGCACATGTTACCCATATATGGCCACACAAGATCATGCCATTGTACCTCAAGATGAGGTTCCTCAAGGTGACCCAGCATAGGGTGTTGCACCTTAGGATGACCTAGAGCAGCCCGATGTCACACCTCAGGCTAGTGCACATCAGGTGCCTCACATTCTTGATGTGGGTGCTATATTCCCATTTTATACCTAGGAGATGCAATGATTATGGGATTATATTGCTAGATCTCATGAGAGTGTGTACAGGGATATATGTACCACCATTTTGAGGAGTCTAGAGGATTTGAGTGCACACATGGGTTCATGGAATACATATAGACTAGAGATTATAGATGTTATTTTTTGAGAGTTGAGATCCAAGGTCTCAAGTGATGTATCCTTAGCTAAGGTCTAGGAGTGGGTCTCAAAGGATATCATCAAATGATAAGTTTTCCCTTACTATCAAGATATGCCCAAGGTGAGGGTATATCAGGTTACATGGTATGTGATTGTAGAGATTTCATGCATGATATACCCTCATTTCCTTGTTGCACATGGTTGTCCTAATAATGACTATATTCCTCTATATTTTGCACAAAAATAGTAGGTTGAGATCCGTTTGGGTCTCAACATCAACTACCTATATCTTATAGGTTATTTTGGATAGGGGCATGGAAAAGTTGCAGACTTTGATCAATATCATAGGGTTGATCATGTTGTACCTACTCATAGATAGTTGGTTGGGTAGAGGGCTCCTACAGTGGCACCATCTATGGCTGATACTGATAACAGAGTTTTCATTGCTTCCTAGAGGGAAGCATTTGATAGGATTGGACATATTGCAATTGTGGCTGTTAGCATCACATTAGGAACACTCAACCGATATATTATGACTAAATCAAATCAACCCCGATCATCTTTAGAGGCATCTTCTAGTGCCGCAGGCGTAAGTGATGAGGCATATAGAGTTGTTGATCTCCTTACACCACATGATGTATGAGATCTTACCGAACAACACAGTCACCTCGACATGGAACTTTATTTTTTTGGAGGACATATTGCAATCATATTCGTATATTTATCATATGGATAGGGTCCACGTACAGTCTATTAGAGACAATATTAGAGTCTCTCAGGGACCTCTAGTTCCACCACCCCAGAGCAGACCATCAGCTCATACACCTCATATTTCAAAGCACTCTACACCTATTGATCACTTTGAAGCTACAGAGGGAGGGATACAACTTGGTGATGTTTTCATCACATTGGAGGGCCTATAGGGTTTTGAGGAGAAGTTACAAGGATTGAGACATATTGACATTAGCAGTGACATAGGTTCATATATGGATATGCTACTACCTCCTTCTGAATCTACACCACTTCCCTCTCCATTGCACATGCAACTACACTCCTCATTACTAGAGAGGGTTGGGATAAGAGATGATGTGTGTGATGGTGCTTCTGTAGATGATACGATGGTGCACACAGATGATCCTCCTACTCCTAAGACCCAGGTATAAATTTAATTTGATTTATTTTTAGTCAATAAATTGATTACATGGTCACATGTACTAATGATTGTATATATATATATATATATATATATATATATATATATATATATATATATATATATATATATATATATATATATATATATATATATATATATATATATATATATATATATATATATATATATATATATATTGTAGGCACAGTTAGCTAAGTGTATTACCTCTAGTGTGGGCTCAAAGTGTGTGTACAAGAGAGATTCAATAGATGCGACACCTGTTAGTGCTCAGGTAATTTTTAAATATACAAGTTTAAATGCACATATTTATATATTTTAAATTCTGTGTAAATAATTATATATAAGTGTATATATATTTGACTAGTTGTTGTACTAAATTTACAGGGGTTCGTTGTTGCTTCACATCAAGAGGATTCTTAGGACATTCTGTCATAGGTTCACTCTATTTGTATGAGGCTTAATGAGTCTAGGAGACCTAAGGACATTTTTTGTGCATCTTTTATTCAAGATTTATATACATTCCATTATTCTATGTTTGACATTTATATGTTTTGAACCTATGCATAGATGATATATGTGTTTATGGTTGACATGTAGATGACTTATGTGTTACATTTATGATTTCACATTATATCTAGATGTATGATTGGCATCTAGAGATGATTTATACATGTTGTTTATGATTTGACATATATTTATATATTTTGGACGTATCCATGATTTATATGTTTATGTTTGACATCTAGATGATTTATATTTTTATGTTTGACATAGATAGACAATTATAGGATTTGATTTGATGATTATACATCTAGATAAAATTAAATGATTTAGATGTTCTAATAGATGGTTATGCTCTGATTAAAAAATGGTTATGATTTGATTAAAAATATTTATAGATGGTTATATGATTTGATTTTTCATACATGTAAGTAAAAGATCAATTAACATAACTAATGCCATATGTATATTTTTCAAGTATGTAAGTTAAAAGCAATTAATCTAACTAATGCCATATGTATATTTGAAATCATACATGTAAGTTAAAATAAATTAATCTCACTAATGTCATTAGTAATCTAATTAATTTAACTAATGTTATAAGTAATCTAACTAATATGTAACTAATGGACCATAAGTAATCTAACTAATATAGAACTAACATGTCATAAGTAATCTAACTAAGTCCATAAAAAATCTAACTAATATGTAACTAATGTCATAAGTAATCTAACTAATATAGAACTAATGTCATAAGTAATCTAACTAATGTCCTTATGACAAATTAATGTGTCATAGGACCCCTTAGGACCCTTTAGGACCCCTAATATGTCCTCTTAGGGTTCATAAAGGATCCTATGGGGTTGTAAGGGGTCTTAGGATACATTAATGTGTTCTAGGACCCTTTACAACCCATTAGGAACCCTAAGACCCCTTATGCACTTTATGACCCATAAAGACCCATAAAGACCCATAAAGACCCATAAAGACCCCTCATGACACATTAATATGTCATAGGACCACTTATGACCCATAAGACTCATTATGACCCATAAAGACCCCTTACAACCCATTAAGACCCATAATGACCCCTTATGACCTATAAGACCCCTTATTACATTTTATGACCCATTAGGACCTAGAAAGACCCCTTATGACCCTGCTCGTTCTTCAAAAGATTTTACACTTCATGAGATACCAATATGCTTATGAATGATGTTAAGGAGGGGTTAATTCCAAATATGGGAAATCTATAAGAAAATGGACCAACTATAGGGACAAGACTGCCCTCTTCACTTCTGGATCTGCAAAACCAAGGCGGGTACACCTGATCCAATAGATTCAACTCTATTCCTTACTCAATACTAGACCTTACAATAGATAACAGTGAGAAAGTACTAAATAACAACCTATTATTCATTGACTCTCCATCACTAGATAAAACAACTATATAAAGTAAATGAAACTTTAAAAGACTGGTATTGATTATATGTTTAGGATTACAAAGATTTTGATCATTTCCCACAAAGAAAAGATAGGAAAATACAGGCCAGTGCCTTATCCATTGGGAAAACTATCAAAAGACAGAATGAATACAAAGATGTTTTAAGAATAACTGACCTTTAAACATAAATACAAACACCCCAACTCTTTCCAACTTATAGAAAATCCTCAAATGAATTCAATGAACATGCATCCCACCCTGAGCAATATTTAATCCAACCCTAGACTAGAAGTCAAAGCCAAATACATACATATAAATCTCTGAAAGATTTAAAAAACTACAGAATAAATACAAAGGAGAGACAAAGATTTGAGATTTGTATTAAGTATAACCTTGATCGTTTGTATACATCATATTCTAAATAGAAAGCTTGCAAGATAGTTGCAGCAACATGTAATTCTTCTCTATTTCTTGATAAAAATAATACAAAATGTTACAATCCTCGACTGAGGGTTAGGGTTTCAAAATTTCTATCTTTTCAACACCTAAACTCTCAATACCTAGAATGATCATTAAAAATCCTTTATATAAAAAGGAAACGCAACAAACTACCGATCATTCTAGGGTTTACAAAATTCTTAACCTAAAAACTTTACAACAACCCTATTGGGTTTACAATAAATACATCGATCAAAATTGGTGAGATATTTGTAGATGAGCCACCTTGCTTTATGTCTTCAATTCTATCCTCGACTTCTTCCAACAATTATGATTGCAATATCTTTGCTGTCATTCCTGCAATAAATACCTTTCTTCATCTCAATAACCTTTATGACTCAAAAGGTTACTATCTTCACTTGTCTCAAGAGGTAGGCGGAGTATTTAATTTTTATGCATGAGGTATGTACTAATACCTCCACCTGTTGTACACCTCTTCACTTGGGAACTCAAAATTTGCAAATTCTGCATTTTTCTAGATAATTGTTCCCACTTGTCCTCCAGTTGACTGATTTCTTGCTAAATGAAATCAAACTTAGACTTGGCAGAAATCAATGTCTCAATAGTATGAATAAAGAATAAAGTATTTTCTAAAGTCAAAATGCTAGTCATTCTAGCAAAAAAGTCATCATCTATTTGTGCTCTCCACTTGATCAGTTCCTTAAGTTCACCATTTTTCTTAAAAACTCCTGGGATCAAGTCACAGCTGGGGAGTGTCAATTCTTTCTCTAGAAAATTTGATTTTCTTTCAAAATCACCCAAAAGTATGTCATGCTCTACAAGCTTCTTCACATTTTGGTGCAATGGCTTGATCAATGGATCAAGATCATTTTGGGACATGGACAACCATCTGAATAATCTCACATTCGGAGATCTCTCAATCCATTTCTTGAAGATTGGTCCAAACTCACTCTTGTGCTTATCTAAAGATGTAAGCAGTATCCTTAGCCTCCTTGCATGGTCAAACAAGACTGTGGGATTCAAATTTGTAGCAAATTGCATCACAACCTCTGTTACCTTTTCTTCATATTTCTTCTCTAACAAGCTCTTATCTTTCAAATGCTCTTCCCTCAGCCTGTCCAATTCTTTCCTTTTTCTCTTGAAATGATTTGTTTCCTCAAGTAACTATTGCTTCTCCCAATTGAGCCTTGCATCTAGGTGTGTCTTTGGGTAAGGTGATGGTGGAAATTCAATGATAGGACTAGATGACAAAGCCACTGTAGGTCTGTCAACTATCATTAATTGTGGTGACCTGTGATCCTGTGGTCCTAATAATTCAGCAATCAACTTGTCTTTCTAGATTAGCTCTATCTTAAGCTCATTATAAGACTTGAGGATAGTTTCAAATTTAAGCCTCAAATCTTCCTTTTCTTGTGCATCCTTTTCTACCACCTTGACATTAAATTTGGTAGTCTCCAAAATAAGGTTTGAAGCTTCTACACCATAAGTCTCACCTACTCGTTGTACCAACAAATTTCCAGCATACTCTGAAGAGAGAGCCTCTATTTTTTCTTTGTTCTCTTCCCTGTTAAGGGACCACATAACCAAGGTTGCATGATCATCTGAGAAAGAAATACCCCTAGCAGCTTGATGTGCTTGTTCTGTAGTAGCAAGAGTTTTTATCTTGCTCTTCTTGACTTGATAAAAAATTATTGCATCAACAATATCCCATTTTGGTAGAATTAACACCCCTGCAGTATGGACCATAGCCCTTCCCTCCTCAAGAGTAATATTCTCAAACTGCTTCATCATCTCTCCCTTGGTTTCATTCTCAATTTCTATTATGTCCCTATCAGAGAACTCTTCTTTCTTCTTTTCACAAATTTCTTTAAACTAATTTATCTTCATTCTCCATAAAAATTGAAAAAATGCCCTAGTCTTTACAAACTTGTCATCAGCAAAAAAAGAGTCACTAGCCTGTTTCAAAATAGGGTCAATTTGTTTACCCTCAAACTATGCAATAGTAAGATCCATTGCTACCTCCTTAGGTGCATCTAGCATTCCTTCCTATAATTCATCATTGGAAACAAAAATGTTCCCCTCATTCCTCATTTGTACTAACTCTTCAACAACCCCATGTTCATCTAAATGTAAGGGGGATTGAGAAAGAGAATAAACATTTTGTTCTGACCCTAATCCCTCTTGTCTCTACCTCTTAGGAGAGGGTCCCTGCATTATCTGATCATCCATAGGCCTCTTTCCTCTTGAAGTAGAAAGAAGATCCTCACCTCTGTGCTATGTTGGTAGAAGAACAGTATAACCACTTCTCTTTTGTATAGTATAAACCCCCCTCGGGGTCAACTTTGTATATCATGGCTGGCTTAGAATCTGCCTAGATCTCTCTGGGTCTATCTTGCTCACAATAGCCCTCTTCTCATTCACTACATGCATGATCCCTTCAAAATGCTCCATAAGAGCCTCTACCTTTCTAGCCCAGGGCTCAAAACCTTTCAATGGATCATAAGTTTTATCAAAATTCCTGATAAAATCTACAGTCTTCTTGTAGACCACCCACTTCTCCTTCTTAATCTCTTGAGTTTGGAGGTCAAACTCATTCCTTATATCCTCAGGAAAATAGAATTGGTGCTCCATAAGAGAACACCTTATCTTGTCTCTAAACATTCCTGATAAGAAACCCTCATTGTCTGCACACCTAACCACAGTTGTAGGCATCCTGTAGGGTTGCAAGACTTGGTTTAAATACACCCATCCTCCTTTAGTAATAACATATTGATGGGCAATTGTGATATCTGGGAAGAAATTCCCTCTCCCTTTACCAGTGAGAGCAGTCTCCTATGGGTCACCAATTTGCCTTAATATTTCTGCATATCCTATCTTCAATGGAACTTGGTAGGGAAAAATGTAAGGTGCGTTCTTACAACCATATACCTGAAAAATTATGGAAATAGGGTACAATATAATATCACCAAAATTATGAACTATGGTAATATCCCGACAATATTCTTTTGGTCTAATAAATCTTAACAATTCCCTTGGAATTCTAGGATTGTCAAAAAACAACAATGTCCTAAGCCTTGAGGCAAAATCCCTATCAAAAGAAATAAAACTAGCATCAGTTCTATCCCATGACAAAGGTGTGGTCCAAAATTGAACTGGAAGGGCTTCTCCATTCCTCTCCTTGAAAATGTTGACTGTTGAAGTGAAAAACTACTCACCTTTGTACAAGAACATATGCATGAGCATAGAGTACCACCCAAAAGGCCTACTAACCTTCATGTTTTTTATTCCCATCAATCCCTCATGGATTAGGTCAGCTAAGTGAGTGGCAAAGTCAAAGATTAGTGTCAATTGGGGATGTAGAGATTGCACCATCATGAACATATATGGAACATGCATATGAGTGGCTTCATCATGCCCCAGGATTAAAGTTAAAGACTTATTAAAACCCTGTGCTTGTTTACTAAATAGATCCATCCTAAAAGGCTCTGGTGTACTTGGGCTGATAACACACATTGATCCAATTTGGTCTAGAAAATCCCTTAGAGGCCCACTCGTTAAGTAATCTTTCTAAGATTCATATACCTCAATGAATTCATTAAAATCTAGTTTTTCTAACCCAATAGAAGGGTCATTCAATGAGAAGACCTACTTGATCTCATCTTCTATGATGCTAATTAGGTCATTTCCATTTACATCCTTGACACATTTTGTCATAGGATCATAATACTTGGCAATCTGAATCAGCAAATCTGCATCCATAAACACTCCAGGAACTACCAACTTTCCTATATCAAATTGCCAAATGTTACTAAGGGGGGCACATGAATTCCTCTGTGAATAAGATGACCTGAAAAAACTAAGACCATTATGATCTTCTCCCACCCTAGCATCTCTCATCCAATTTCCTCTATCATGGAGCCCACTATTTACATAATCCCTAGGGTTTCTTGGGATGAATTCCTTTAGTCTTGCTGCCCCATTGTCTGAATGTAGGAGCAATTGCATCAAGTTTTCAAAAACACCCCTATCTTTGTACTCTATTTTCCTAGACAACCCCCTCTTTGGTGGCATTTTATCTAGGGCTTTCAAAATAGTTCACAAATACCAGAGAAAACCCTAAATATTAAAAGCTAGCAACACAATTTCTTCACAACTTCCTCAAAACCTCAAACAATTCTTGAATTTAAAAATTATGAACTACTAGGCACTTGCAAAACTCTGCTTGATATCACTCCAGAAAATAATCCAGTTCGCCAAGACACTTATGAAAGAGGTAAAGAATGCAACGATCAAATTGGGGGTATATAATGTCTTGCCAACCGTTTGCAATTCATCCACATGTAGCTCATTAAGTTCACCATTACTGAAAACTGGCGGCCTCAACATTCACAGGACACTAGCAACGTCACAGAGCAAAAATTTAAATTTGGACCATTGATCCTCTTTTCTTTTCGACACATCAGATGACCAACAAAAAATAACCGCATAACCCTCTTGTTATTTTCCCCAAACTAGTTCCCAACCAATGAGAACAACTCAATTTAATCATGTGGGAAAAATAAACAACTTAACTCAATTTTGATCAGAGTGGATAGGTGTCACCCTGTCAGTAAAGCACAGGCATAAGATCCGAACATCTTTCCTCAGTGGTGTAACGACAACCACAGGATCTTTTCCCAACTTACTGTGCATTTATCAATTCCAAAAATGATGACCCCACCTTTCTTTTTGGACCTCTCATCGAATCAACAAATGCCACATTGGACAATCTAATAGGTGAAAACCCTAACTTTTTTCTCAGTGTTAAGCATACTGACAGCTTGGCAAGTCACCTCCTGCTTTTGGCCAATTAAAAACAAACCTTTCAATGTGACCTGGCTACTGAGGACCCACCTTTTAGTCCACATCCTTTAAACAAGATCTAATGGCTATCGCTATACCACAGGCCTTAAAAATCATGCATCTTATTCTAGCGGCATACTGACAATCATGAGATCTGTTCGAGCCTTAACTGTCTGAGAAGGCTGACCCTACTTTAATACTTCACTTAATTCTATGTCGAGTCAGAAGCTGCCACGTTGAACAAAACATAGATGGGCGGGACCTTCTCCTTTTCTTTCTTAGTACCAGACACCCTGTCAACTACCACATCATGACTTATTTCAACCAATAGAAAATGAACATATTAGCATGACCTAGCAATAAAGGGTCCACTTCATATCTCTTCCTTCATATAGAATCAGACGGTTGTCACTATATCATTGAGCTTAAAGACTTCACAACTTTCTTCAATGGTATAATGACAATTGTAAGATCAATCTGTGCTTTATCCTTTAAAAAATTTTGACCCCACAACTGCTACATCACCTAAGACAGGTGTCAACCCGAGAGAAATTCCACGGAGACTGACAAGCCAGAACCTGCCTCTGTCATCAAAACTTTGATCGGACACCTATTGCTAAACTGTGAAGCTTAAAAAGAATTCAACTTGACCCAATGGTATAACGACAACCGTTGATGCATTCCTTTGTTTAATCGATAGTGGGCTTTGAAGACGGGCATGCCTGGACAGATGACCTCCTGTCGCTAATTCGCATGTCAAAAACTCTGACAATAGGAAGCCTTAAGATTTAATGGCAACAAATCATTTCAAAAGGTTAGTCACTTGGAAATATTTTACTGGAAACTTAGGCTTTGAAAGAAAAATTAAAAGGGACCCCATTCAACAACCTAGCAACATAACACATAAAGTGGTCACTTTAAAAGGGATCAATATTGCACATGTGTATTTGGAAAGTTAGTGAGCTAAAAAAGTAACACTTAAACATAAAAATTCTAAGGCCAACTAGGGTTTCCATCAAAATTAGGGTTTTAGCCATAAAACCTCACAATTAGGTCTAAGAACCAAATTTTTCAAAAGTTTTAGCATGAGGATGAAAATTTTTAGAATAGTTCTAATAGTGGATCATGCTTGGGGACATGTATCTCCTGCAGATACAATGAGAAAATTGGAATCTCCTGGGAGAGCAGACCAAAACAAAAATTTTGACTAGCAATCATAAAACTGCACACAAAACCCTAAACCTAAACCTGCACAGAGACTCAGAAAAATATTTAAGAGAAGTAAAATTTTAAGAATTGACCATGAACTAGAAATTCCATGAGTTCTCCTATCAAATTCTTTAATATGTATGAACTTGTTCCCCATTTCTCTTCAATGATATATGGGCCTAACTAGATGGGATCAAATTTCCCATGCTTTCCTTTGTCTTCCAATATTGCATTCCACATCAGGACCAAGTCACCACTTACAAAATTTCTTTGAGTAGTCCTTTTGTCATACAAGACTTTGCATTGGGCCTGCATCTTCTCATTTTAACATGTGCGTCATTTCTTACCTCATTCAATTGAATTAGATCATTTATTCTGATAGTCATTTCACCATCCACATCATTATCATATGTTTGTATGAACTGATATATCTATAACAAATTGTTCTGGGGCAATCTTGCATTAATCCCATAGACTAAGTCAAAAGGGGCACACCCTATTGCTTTCTTTACTGTAACCCTGTCAGCCCATAAAGCTTGCAACAACTTGGAATCCCAAGCCCTTTTATTCTTATCTAATACTCTTTTCAAAATTTTGATCAGACTCTTGTTACTGGATTCAGCCTGGCCATTGCCTTATGGATAGTAGGGAGATGAGTATGAGATTTTAATACCATTGTCTTGACAAAAGTCAACAAAATCCTCTGACCTAAAGCACATTGCATTATCAACCACCATGGTTTCTGGGCAACCAAATCTTGTAAGGATATTCTGCATCATAAAATCTGTTACCACCTTACTAGTTGCTTTCCTTGAAGGGATTGCTTCAACCCATTTGGTGAAGTAATCAGTTGCTACCAAGATATAAGAATGTCCTCCACTGGACTTGTTAGGGATTTCACCAATGAAATCCATACCCCACTTTTGGAAAGGAGCTTGGATAGTAACAAGTCTGAGAGGTAAGTTTCCACTGAATTTCAATTTTCTTGCAAATCTTTGACAAGGATCACACTTCTTTACAAACTGATGGGTATCTTTGAAAAGTGTTGGCCACCAAAAACCTGACCTAATGATCTTGTGAGATATAGTCTTTTCCATATAGTGTCCTCCACAAATCCCATTGTGCATTTCCTCCATTAAGAGCTTGGCTTTATCCAGGTCTACACATCTAAACAAGACACCCTCATTGCTCCTCCACCATAACTCACCACCTATAATTGCATATCTTATGGAATGAGGCTTAATAGTTCTTTTCTTGTTATCATCCACTTCAGGGGGTAAAATCATCTTTTGTAAGTATTTAACAATATCCTTATACCACTCACAAAAATCCATGTTGCAAACAAAAGGTCTTTGGTCTTCCTCCAACATGTTTATTTGGTTTGTAGTCAGATTGCTTTGAGCCATCAACTTTGCTAGGCCCAACCCTCTTACCAACTTTGTAATGTGAATGTCAATATTAAACTCTTGAATTCTATTGATCCATCTACATCTTCTTCCTAGAACTTCTTGTTGGACCAAGATATCCTTAACTGTAGCACTTGGAACATAGGCAACCATTGTGGCTCCAACTAGATAACACCTGAATGTTTTGATAGCCTTTACCAAGGCATAATCTTGTTTCTCAATAATATCATAGTTTAGTTCTACTGCTTGTAATGTCTTACTAAAAAAAGAAATAGGTTGTTCAAAACCATCAGCATTTTTCTGTAATAGTACTGCTGCAACAGTATGGGCAGATGCAAAGGAAAAGATCTGCATAGGTTTGCTGTAATCTATTGTTTTCAAAACTGGGGCATGCTTGATAGCCCTTTTAATGTCATTAAAAGCCTGCATTACTTCATCATTCCACTCAACTTTGGCTCCCTTTTTTAATATTCTTGATATGGGAATGCTAATTTCTGCAAAATTTGTAATAAATATCCTCAAGAAATTGACTTGTCCTAAAAAGGACTGAATTCCTTTGATATTCTTTGGTAGAGATAATTTATCAATAGCTTCCACCCTTTTATGGTCTATCCTTACTCCATCCTTTGAGACAATATACCCTAGAAGTTTTCCCTTTACCACACAAAAAGCACATTTCTTTGGATTCAAAGAAACCCCATACTCTAATGCTCTAATGAAGATCTTTTCTAGATGTTGGCAATGTTGTTATTCTTTAGCTAAGAATGTTGTTACATCATCTTGATATACCACCATGAAACTATCAATAAAATCTGCAAAGGCCACATCCATGGCCCTTTGGAAAGTGGCACCGGCATTAGTCAACCCAAAAGGCATCCTCACATAAACATATGTCCCCCATGGGGTTGTAAATGTAGTTTTAAATTGCTCTGTGTCTTTAACCATAAATTGATTATAACCAGAAAAGCCAGCCATCATGGACATCAATTCTAACCCAGTGACTTTCTGCAACATTTTCTCCATATTGGGTAATCCATAATTATCTTTCAGAGAATTTATATTAAGGTTTCTAAAATCAACACAAAGCCTGATGTCACCATTCTTCTTTCTGATAGACACCAAATTTGAAACCCAAGTGGAGTGTCTAATAGGCTTGATTATTCCAGCATCCATCATCTTCTTGTGTTCTCCTTGCATTTTAGGTGCCAAGGTAGGGTTAACAGGTCTTAACTTTTGTCTGAAAGGTTTTCTACCTTCTTTTAGTGGAATCTCATGTTGAAAGAGGTCCTCTCTATAAGCTTTAAGATCTTCATAGGACCAAGAAAAAACATGTCTAAACTTTCTAAGAAGATCAATCAAATTTTTTCTAGTTCTAGGGGATAGACATTTACCTATGTAAACCTTCTTGGGTACAATTTTTGTGCCCAAGTTTATTTCTTCAAGCTCATTGGTTTTATCAGTACTGGCAGAGAAAGCTTTGTCTTTATTGTCAAATGCCCTTTCAAGAGCAACCAATCCTTTGGGAACTCTATTCGGTTTCAACTGCAAAACTTCCTTCCCAAAAATTACATCTTTACCATTTACTGTATCAACATAAGTACTGAAATCCATTTCTCTGTCACCAAAATGAGATTCACATTGGAGAAATCTTAATATATCCTGGTCATCAGAGAAAACTTGCCAATTTTCTACATTATCAGGGATGGAAGGCCTGGCTTGTACCTCTATATTTGAGATATCTACAAATGTAACATCTTCTGGTCTAAGAGCTACATTAGCCAACAAGTCTGTCATTCTATTTTGACTTCTTTCCATCCAACAAATTTTAAAAGCACCGAAGCTTTCAATTTCATCCCATACTGCATTCCTATACTACTTTAATTTCTAATTTTTTGAAGCATACGTTGATCTAACTTGGGAAACAACTAACTCAAAATCACCTACTACCTTCAAACACTTTATACCATGCCTTGATGCCAACCTTAGACCTATCAATAGAGCTTCATATTATGCAACATTATTTGTGCATGAGAATAACAAAGTAAAGGAGAATTTGAAAGTTTTACCATCTAGAGATATGAGCAATATTCTAGCTCTAGACCCTTCCTTGCTGTTGGCACCATCAAAGTACATGGTCCACAAACTGTCAAGGTCAATCCATCCCTCTTATCTTTCTGACTTATGTATATTTTCAACAGCCTCCTCCACCTCCCTATCTTGGACTTTGAAAGCATTGATGTCAGTGTCAAGAAAACAATTTATGGTGTCTTCTTCTTCTTCAATCATATGTGGACTTCTAAGTTCCCTAGAAATCTTAATATTCTATCCTTCAAAGTTGAAAGTAGCAAATGATAAGTCACACTGTATGCTACCTCCCATAGAAGAACTCCACTTTCTTGATAGGAACATCCCATATTGGGGAGGAATATCCACTACCAAGACACTCATGGTCAATTGTTTGCTAGGGTATGCAACCAGTCTGTAAGGTAGATCCTTGATAGTACCCACAACTGGTACTTCCCTTGAATCCATTGCTTGACATCTTCCATGAGGAGTATCCACCTTTAACCCTAATGATTTCATAACCTCAGTAGGCATAACAATGTTTGATGTTGTTGAATCAATCATACAATTTTTTAGCAACTTTCCATTTATTTTCAAAGTCAAAAAGAAAGGATCAACTGTTCCTTCTGTAGTACTAACAACATTTGTATCCAAATAAATCTGGGGAATTTCAAAAACAATCTCCTCATTACAATTTTCATTTTCATGATTCACAGTTGCTACTTGTTTCTCAACCCTTTCTATTTTTTGGGAATCTATGGATACCACACCATTCACCCAATTTAGGGCCTTTTTCTTGTGCTCTTCTATTCTCATCATTTCCAACAATGGGACTTTGACAATAATCTGTGACAACAATTTGCTCATATCGATTGGAACATATTTTGAATCAGAGACATCTAGCTTCAAACTTGCAGCTTCTTTATCAACCTTATGGATGGATATATTTACAGGTTCTTCAATATGGGCTCTATCCTCCTTCTGCAAATCTAGGACAACTTCAACTGTGGGTTTAGACTTTACCTTATAGACAATGTTAGGCTTAACATTTTTCTTTGTTTTGACCTTATCAACAACATCAGCATCCTTTAACTTATTCTAGGATGTCTTCACATCTTTCTCTATCTTTTTGATGAAAATACCAACAGGCTTCTAATTTGGATTACCAACTACTCTATTTCTCAAGTTATAACTTGTTTTTGCCTGAGTAACCATATTAGTTGTTATCAAGGCAATTTCCTCATCAGATGGCCTTCTCAAAACAATTGTCTCCTTACCCTTCAAAACATTTCACTGAACATTGTCAAGCTCATTATCTTCATCTGAAAAGACTTGTTGATGGTATGATTTAGCTTTAGTTTGAGAATTCAAGATATCCTTATTTTCATCCTCTTCAGCAGAGTCAACTTCATCCCAAACATGGGAGGAAATCATCCCACATCCCTGGTCATCATAAGGCTATTCCTGATTACACTCTTGCTCCTCTTGTGAAGAGACACTTTGGGATATGACACAATAATTAGGATCATGTGGTGATTGACAAACAATACACCATGGGACATCTTCCACCACATTCATTGAGTTCCTTTGCAATGGATTAGGGGTCCTATCATTTGGTTTTTCTTCTCTCAGGAAGAATAGGCTTCCCATCTTTCCATTGAGTATTATAAGGATAGTTTTGCATTCTTGGTAATTTGTTGAAATTATTAAAGGCAGACTTATCACCTCCTACAACTTTATTATTTCTGTTCTCACCAGGCTTTAAGTCCTTTATTGCCTTCAAGATTTTCTTTAAGCTATCATCATCCTTTGGTTTTACATTCATAGGCTTTCCTGGATCCTTTCTATTCAACAATTTTGATTTGTTATCCTCCCTTCTTCCCAACTTTCCTGAAATTCTACGGTTACTCTCTATGTTTACAACTAGTTTATAAGCTTCAACAAGAATCCTTGGGTTCTTATCTCTCAAAAGGTAGCCCATCTTAGAATCAAAGGCATTTAAATATGTGACAAGACATACTCTATCATCCAATCTGATGACTTGCAAGAGTTTATGCATGGCCTTTTGGAATCTGACATTAAATTCAACAACATCCTCATTGAAATTTTTCTTGATGTTATTAAATTCATTTAACATAAAACCCTCACATGTTTTATCACCATACTATTCCTTGAAACAATGTCTAAGCTGATCCCATGAGCCTATGCTACCATGTGGCAAAGCCCTAAACCAATCCCTTGAATCTTCTGTTAGGGATTGTACAAATAATTTCATGATAACATCATTAGGAACAATGTTATAATCATCAATCACATCAATAAACTTTTTTAGGTGCTCCTCACAAGTGACAACATTGCTTCCAGTGAATTTGGGAAGTTTCTTCCTGATTTCTTCAGGGATGGGGTTAGGATATCCAAGGATGCCTGTAAAAAACAATTTTTTACATCTTTCATGAATAACCCTTGTATTGAGAATACTAGCACCCTGGGATGTAGATGCATTAGTGTTTGTCATAGTAGAAATCCTGAGCCCTCCTGGTGGGGGAACACCCGTTGTCTGATTAGCTATATTTGCAACATTTCCACCTTGTGTCATAGTAGAATTAGCAAAGTTAGTGGGTCCTACAGACCATCTAAGAAAGTCTATCTTCTTTCTCATTTCTAACACCGAGGCTTCCAATTCTGCCTTTTCTAGTTCTTTAGCTAGCGATTCCTGTTCCCTCTTGGCTTTGTCAAGGTCTGCTTCCAACCTTAAAGCCGGATCTATGGGGAGTTTAGGGCCTACAGACTCATTAATTGAAATGCCCACTGCTTTTTGCTTTCCTGTATCCCTTGGATTCCTTGTTTCAAACACTTGTTGGACAATGGGTTGTTCACTTGTTTGTTCAGGAATGGGAGCATAATTTATGGCTTCTAAATTTAACAGTTGTCTTTTTAATTGGTCAGCACTTATCATGGCATGCCTAATTTTTTAGTCTCTTTCCTTTTCTCTCTTCTGCCTAATAGCTGCTTGTTCATGAATTCTCCTTTCCAATTCATACACTTCTTCAAAAATCTCCTCACAATTAGGTAAAGTTGTTTAAGATTCAACCTGTTGTGCTTGAGGCTCTTCCTATTGATCCTGAAACTCATGGAGGCCTTGGGGAAATGATGAACCAAGGGTGAAAGGGGGGACAAAATCTTGTCCACTTCTACTCTTACTTATAGATCTTCTCTCCCCTCCATACCATCTATTAGGGATTATTTTCCTGTTGTGGGGAAACTTTTCACCCTCTCTTTCTGTAGGGGAATAATAATCCTCATTCTGATTTAAACCTAAATCAACAACCTATTCATATTATGAGGCATTCCCCTCCTGACTAGGAGGAGCAAGGATTTCTTGTCTTGAGTTTCCTTTTTGCTTCCAAGTGAAGGACATGACATTAGTACTTTTTTCCCTTCTAATTTGACCTCATCTAGATGTAGCTGGGAGCTCACCCTGCAAACTTTCTTTTGGGTGTTCCTTCCTCCAGGAACTTTTATTTTTGAAACTCATTGTGATATAGTAACACTTTATTTAGCACTAGTTACAGAGATATTTTAGAGTCACCACCCAAGCCAAAGGGGATTTTCTATAATTTCAAACAAATAGGAAAGGTAGGAAAAACTTTGAAAAAGGAATCAACTCTGTGTTCAAAGGTGACCAACTGGCTTTAAAAATAAGAAGAACAGGAGTCTAGCTCAATTTGTACCTATGTTATTTTACACAAATTTTACAACATCCCCAGCAAAGTCACCATCTTGTTGGTTCTTCAAAAGATTTTACACTCCATGAGATACCAATATGCTTATGACTCATGTTAAGGAGGGGTTAATTCCAAATATGGGAAATCTATAAGCAACTGGACCAACTATAGGGACAAGATTGCCATCTTCACTTCTGAATCTACAAAACCAAGGTGGGTACACCTAATCTAATAGATTCAACTCTATTCCTTACTCAATACTAGACCTTACAACAGATAACAGTGAGAAAGTACTAAATAACAACCTATTATTCATTGACTCTCCATCACTAGATAAAACAACTATATAAATTAAATGAAACTTTAAAAGACTGGTATTGATTATATGTTTAGGATTACAAGGATTTTGATCATTTCCCATAAAGCAAAGATAGGAAAATACAAGCCAGTGCCTTATCCATTGGGCAAAATATCAAAAGACAGAATGAATACAAAGATGTTTTAAGAATAACTAGCCTTTGAACATAAATACAAACACCCCAACTCTTTCCAACTTATAGAAAATCCTCAAATGAATTCAATGAACATGCATCCCACCCTGAGCAATATTTAATCCAGCCCTAGATCAGAACTCAAAGCCAAATACATACAAATAAATCTCTGAAAGATTTAAAAATTTACAGAATAAATACAAAGGAGAGACAAAGATTTGAGATTTGTATTAAGTATAACCTTGATCATTTGTATACATCATATTTTGAGTAGCAAGCTTGCAAGATAGCTACAACAACTTGTACTTCTTCTCTATTTCTTGATGAAAAATAATACAAAATGTTACAATCCTCGACTGAGGGTTAGGGTTTCAAAATTTCTATCTTTTCAACACCTAAACTCTCAATACCTACAATGATCATGAAAAATCCTTTATATACAAGGAAAGGCAACAAGCTACTGATCATTCTAGGGTTTAAAAAATTCTTAACCTAAAAACTTTACAACAACCCTATTGGGTTTACAATAAATACATCAATCAAAATTGGTGAGATATTTGTAGATGAGCCGCCTTGCTTTATGTCTTCAATTTTTTCCTCGACTTCTTCCAACAATTATGATTGCAATATCTTCGTTGTCATTCCTACAATAAATACCTTTCTTCATCTCAACAACCTTTATGACTCAAAAGGTTACTATCTTCACTTGTCTCAAGAGGTAGGTGGAGTATTTACTTTTTCTGCATGAGGTATGTACTGATACCTCTACCTGTTGTACACCTCTTCACTTGGGAACTCAAAATTTGCAAATTCTGCATTTTTGCTAGATAACTATTCCCACTTGTCCTCCACTTGACTGATTTCTCGCTAATTGAAATCAAACTTAGACTTGGCAGAAATCAATCTCTCAATAGTATGAATAAAGAATAAAGTATTTTCTAAAGTCAAAATGCTAGTCATTCTAGCAAAAAAGTCATCATCTATTTGTGCTCTCCACTTGATCAGTTCCTTAAGTTCACCATTTTTCTTAAAAAATCCTGATATCAAGTCACAGCTGGGGAGTGTCAATTCTTTCTTTAGAAAATTTGATTTTCTTTCAAAATCACCCAAAAGTATGTCATGCTCTACAAGCTTCTTCACATTTTGGTGCAATGGCTTGATCAATGGATCAAGATCATTTTGGGACTTGGACAACCATCTGAATAATATCACATTCGGAGATCTCTCAATCCATTTCTTGAAGATTGGTCCAAACTCACTCTTGTGCTTATCTAAAGATGTAAGTAGTATCCTTAGCCTTCTTGCATGGTCAAACAGGACTGTGGGATTCAAATTTGTAGCAAATTGCATCACAACCTCTGTTACCTTTTCTTCATATTTCTTCTCTAACAAGCTCTTATCTTTCAAATGCTCTTCCCTCAGCCTGTCCAATTCTTTCCTTTTTCTCTTGAAATGATTTGTTTCCTCAAGTAACTGTTGCTTCTCCCAATTGAGCCTTGCATCTAAGTGTGTCTCTGGGTAAGGTGATGGTGGAAATTCAATGATAGGACTGGATGAAGAAGCCACTGTAGGTCTGTCAGCTATCATTAATCATGGTCACCTATGATCCTATGGTCCTGATAATTCAGCAATCAACTTGTCTTTCTGGATCAACTCTATCTTAAGCTCATTATAAGACTTGAGGATAGTTTCAAATTTAAGCCTCAACTCTTCCTTTTCTTGTGCATCCTTTTCTGCCACCTTGACATTAAATTTGGTAGTCTCCAAAATAAGGTTTGAAGCTTCTACACCATAAGTCTCACCTACTCATTGTACCAACAAATTTCTAGCATACTCTGAAGAGAGAGCCTCTATTTTTTCTTTGTTCTCTTCCATGTTAAGGGACCACATAACCAAGGTTGCATGATCATTTGAGAAAGCAATACCCCTAGTAGCTTGATGTTCTTGTTCTGTAGTAGCAAGAGTTTTTATCTTGCTCTTCCTGACTTGATAAAAAATTATTGCATCAACAATATCCCATTTTGGTAGAATTAACACCCCTGCAGTATGGACCATAGCCCTTCCCTCCTCAGGATTAATCTTCTCAAACTGCTTCATCATCTCTCCCTTGGTTTCATTCTCAATTTTTGTTATGTCCCTATTAGGGAACTCTTCTTTCTTATTTTCACAAATTTCTTTAAACTAATTTATCTTCATTCTCCATAAAAATTGAAAAAATACCCTAGTCTTTACAAACTTTTCATTAGCAACAAAAGAGTCACTAGCCTATTTCAAAATAGGGTCAATATGTTTACCCTCAAACTCTGTAATAGTGAGATCCATTTCTACCTCCTTAGGTGCCTCTAGCATTCCTTCCTGTAATTCATCATTGGAAACAAAAATGTTCCCCTCATTCCTTTATTTGTACTAACTATTCAGCTAGCCCATGTTCATCTAAATATAAGGGGGATTGAGAAGGAGAATAAACATTTTGTTCTGACCCTAATCCCTCTTGTCTCTACCTCTTAGGAGAGGGTCCCTGCATTGTCTGATCATCCATAGGCCTCTTTCCTCTTGAAGTAGAAGGAAGATCCTCACCTCTCTGCTGTGTTGGTAGAAGAACAGTATAACCACTTCTGTTTTGTACAGTATAAACCCTCCTTAGGGTCAACTTTGTATATCCTAGCTGGCTTAGAATCTGCCTAGCTCTCTTAGGGTCTATCTTGCTCACATCAGCCCTCTTCTCATTCACTACATGCATGATCCCTTCAAAATGCTCCATAAGAGCCTCTACCTTTCTAGCCCAGGGCTCAAAACCTTTCAATGGATCATAAGTTTTATCAAAATTCCTAATAAAATCTACAGTCTTCTTGTAGATCACCCACTTCTCCTTCTTAATCTCTTGAGTTTGGAGGTCAAACTCATTCCTTATTATGTCCTTAGGAAAATAGAATTGGTGCTCCATAAGAGCACACCTTATCTTGTCTCTAAACATTCTTGATAAGAAACCCTCATTGTCTGCACACCTAACCACGGCTGTAGGCATCCTGTAGGGTTGCAAGACTTGGTTTAAATACACCCATCCTCCTTTAGTAATAACATATTGATGGGAAATTGTGATATCTGGGAAGAAAGTCCCTCTTCCTTTACCAGTGAGAGCAGTCTCCTATGGGTCACCAATTTGCCTTAATAATTCTGCATATCCTATCTTCAATGGAACTTGGTAGGGCAAAATATAAGGTGCCTTCTTACAACCCTATACCCAAAAAATTGTGGAAATAGGGTACAATATAATATCACCAAAATTATGAACTATGGTAATATCCTGATAGTATTCTTTTGGTCTAATAAATCTTAACAGTTCCCTTGGAATTCTAGGATTGTCAAAAAACAACAATGTCCTAAGCCTTGAGGCAAAATCCCTGTCAAAAGCAATAAAACTAGCATCAGTTCTATCCCATGACAAAGGTGTGGTCCACAACTGAAGTAGAAGGGCTTCTCCATTCGTTTCCTTGACAATGTTCACTGTTGAACTGAAAAACTACTCACCTTTGTACAAGAACATATGCATGAGCATAGAGTACCACCCAAAAGGCCTACTAACCTTCATGTTTTTTATTCCCATCAATCCCTCATGGATTAGGTCAGCTAAGTGAGTGGAAAAGTCAAAGATTAGTGCCAATTGGGGATGTAGAGATTGCACCATCATGAACATATATGGAATAGGCATATGAGTGGCTTCATCATGCCCCAAGATTAAAGTTAAAGACTTATAAAAACCCTATGCTCATTTACTAAACAGATCCATAATAAAAGGCTCTGGTGTACTTGGGCTGATAACACGCATTGATCCAATTTGGTCTAGAAAATCCCTCAGAGGCCATGTCCTTAAGTAATCTTTCTAAGCTTCATATACCTCAATGAATTTGTTAAAATCTATTTTTTCTAACCCAACAGAAGGGTCATTCAATAAGAAGACTTGCTTGATCTCATGTTCTGTGATGCTAATTAGGTCATTTCCATTTACATCCTTGACACATTTTGTCACAGGATCATAACACTTGGCAATTTGAATCAGCAATTCTGCATCCATAAACACTCCAAGAACTACTAACTTTCCTATATCAAATTGCCAAATGTTACTAAGGGGGGCACACAAATTCCTCTATGAATAAGATGACTTGAACAAACTAAGACCATTGTGATCTTCTCCCACCCTAGCATCTCTCATCCAGTTTCCTCTGTCATGGAGCCCATTATTTACATAAACCCTAGGGTTTCTTGGGACCAATTCCTTTAGTCTTGCTACCCCATTGTTTGAATGCGGGAGCAATTTCATCAAGTCTTCAAAAACACCCCTATCTTTGTACTCTATTTTCCCAAACAACCCCCTCTTTGGTGACATTTTAACTAGGGCTTTCAAAATAGTTCACAAATACCAGCTTGCAACACAATTTCTTCACAACTTCCTCAAAACCTCAAACAATTCTTAAATTTAGAAATTATGACCTACCAGGTGCCTGCAAAACTCTACTTGATATCACTCCAAAAAATAATCCAGTTCACCAAGATGCTTATGAAAGAGGTAAAGAATGCAATGATCAAATTGGGGGTATATAATGTCTTGCCAACCATTTGCAATTCATCCACACATATCTCATTAAGTTCACCATTACTAAAAACTGGCAGCCTCAACATTCACAGGATGCGAGCAATGTCACAGAGTAGAAATTTAAATTTGGATCGTTGATCCTCTTTTCTTTCGGTGCATCAGACGGCCAACAAAAAATAACTGCGTAACCCTCTTATTATTTTCCCCAAACTAGTTCCTAACCAATGAGAACAGCTCAATTTAATCATGTGGGAAAAAGAAACAACTTAACTCAATTTTGATCGGAGCTGATAGGTGTCACCCTGTCGCTAAAGTGTGGGCATAAGATCCAAACATCTTTCCTCAGTGGTGTAACGACAACCACAGGATCTTTTCCCAACTTACCGCACATTTATCAATTCCCAAAATGATAACCCCACCTTTCTTTTCAGACCTTCGAATCAACAAATGCCACGTTGGACAAATCGGTAGGCGAAAACCCTAACTTTTTCCTTGGTGTTCAGCATACTGACAGCTTGACAGGTCACCTCCTGCTTTCGGCCAATTAAAAAAAAACCTGTCAATGTGACCTGGCGACTGAGGACCCACCTTTCAGTCCACATCCTTTAAACAAGATCTAATGGTTGTCGCTATATCGTAGGCCTTAAAAATCATGCATCTCATTCCAGCAGTATACCGACAATCGCAAGATCTGTTCGAGCCTTAATTATCTGAGAAGGCTGGCCCTACTTTAATACTTCACTTAATTCTATGTCGAGTCAAAAGCTACCACGTTGGACAAAAAATAGATGGGTGAGCCCTTCTCCTTTTCTTTCTTAGTACCAGACACCATGTTGACTACCACATCATGATTTATTTCAACCAATAGAAAATGAACATATCAGCGTGACCTGGCAATAAAGGGCCCACTTCATATCTCTTCCTTCATATAGAATCAAATGGTCATCACTATATCATTGAGCTTAAACACTTCACAACTTTCTTCAATGGTATAACGACAACTGTAAGATCAATTTGTGCTTTATCCTTTGAAAAAGTTTGATCCCACAGCTGCTACGTCACCTAAGATAGGTGTCAACCCAAGAGAAATGCCATGGAGACTAACAAGCTAGAACTTGCCTCTGTTAACAAAACTTTGATCGGACACCTGTCGCTAAATCATGAAGCTTAAAAAGAAGTCAACTTGACCCAATGGTATAACGACAGCCATTGACGCATTACTTTGTTTAATCAACAACAAGCTTTGAAGACAGGCCCACCTGGACAGATGTCCTCCTGTCGCTAATTTGCATGTCAGAAACTCTGACAACAGGAAGCCTTAAGATTTAACGATAACCACTCATTTCAAAAGGTTAGTCACTTGGAAATATTTAACTGGAAACTTAGGCTTTGAAAGAAAAATTAAAAAGGGACCTCGTTCGACAACCTAGCAGCATAACACATAAAGTGGTCACTTTTAAAGGGATCAATATTGCACATGTGTATTTGGAAAGTTAGTGAGCCAAAAAAGTAACACTTAAACATAACAATGCTAAGGCCAAATAGGGTTTCCATCAAACTTAGGGTTTTAGCCATAAAACCTCACAATTAGGTCTAAGAACCAAATTTTTCAAAAGTTTTAGCATGAGGATGAAATTTTTTAGAATAGTGCTAACAGACCCATAGACCCATTACAACCCATTAAGACCCATAATGACCCCTTATGTCCCATAAGAATCATTATGACCCATAAGACTCATTACGACCTCTTACGACCCATTAAGACCCCTTATGACCCATTAAAACCCATAAAGACCTCGTATGACCCATAAGACTTCTTATGACACATTAATGTGTCATATGACCCCTTATAACCCCTTAGGACTCCTAAGATGAACTCTTAGGGTTCTTAAATGGTCTTAAGGGGTTGGAAGGACACATTAATGTGTTCTAGGACTTCTTACAACCTCATAGGACCCTTTAGGAACCCTAATATGTATTCTTAATGTATCCTGATGGGTCTTAGGACACATTAATGTGTCCTAGGACCAAGAACTCTAAGAGTACATCTTAGGGTCCTAAGGGGTTGTAAGGGGTCCTGGGACACATTAATGTGGCATAGGACCCCTTACAACCCCTTAGGACCCCTAAGATGTACTCTTAGAATTCCTAAAGGGTCCTAAGGGGTCCTATGGCACATTAATGTGTTCGAGGACCCCTTAGGACACATTAAGAATACATCTTAGGGTTCCTAAAGGGTCGTAAGGGTCATAAGGGGTCCTAGAACACATTAATGTGTCCTAAGACCCCTTACAACCCTTTAAGAACCCTAAGTGTACTCTTAGGGTCCTAAGGGGTCATAAAGGGTTCTAGGAAACATTAATGTGTCATAGGACCCCTTACAATCCCTTCAAACCCCTTAGGACCCCTAAGATGTACTCTTAGGGTTCCTAAATGTTTCTAAGGGGTTGTAAGGGGTCTTAGGACACATTAATGTGTCGTAGGACCCCTTACTATTGAGCCTTTGGTATTTGGTCTTTGAATGTTGTCATTGATGTGCATAATACATCCATGCAATTATAATGAGCATATGGTATGGTTAAAATCATGAAATTATCTTATTTGATTTAGTTCAATATTGTTCAAAACATATTCAATAGATACACTTAAGTGTTATACAATTAACACTTAATGATCACATTGGTTAAGAAAACGGTTATAAAAAAATAGTTTTGGTCTATGTGGAAGTAGATAGAATTATTTATCTAATCGACCCCAACCATAATACCTTTATGGAACAAGAATTGAATTAGATAAAATGGGTCTTTGTTCATTTTTGTATATCACATATATGGAAAGAGAAAACATTTGTTTATTGGAAGCAGTTACAAAAGTTCTTTGACAGTTTTAGCCGTTTTGAATAGTTTTGGTCTAATTGAAGTTTGGGGTATGTAACTACCTCAAAAATGTCAAATTTTTTGGTTTATAAGTAGGGGAAACATTCCTTTAAAATATTGTACAGGTGGTTTGGAGATAAGTTGTAGGATTTGCGTGGAATTCTTTGTAGACCGAACAGTTTGTAGGCAGATTTTTAACAACAAAGAAGAGGGTAATGCTTTATGTTTCTATTATGTCATTTGTGAATTGATTTTCATTGAGTAAGTTTATAAGAGATAGAATAATGGATATATGTTGTTTTTTGAGTCATTCACATCAATATTTGATAAGATCTTTTTATGGAAAAAGAAAACATATTTGGGTACTTGATGTTTTGAAGAGAAATAAGGGTTTATCATTTCAAGAAAGTTGATAGTTTGAAAGACATTAACTCAAGTCATGTCCTTGTATTCAAATATGTTGTTTTAATTCTGATTATACTTTTTATAATTTTATATATTCATTGTAAGAAGGCTTGTAGTCTTTGGTGAAATTTATTGATGTAAAAGAATCAGTAAGAGAGAAGAAGAGAAGTATTTCCCGCACTATGTTTTCAACAAGAAGTTGAAATCAATGATTTATGATTTGTATTGTAAAAAATTTGATCCTCTAATTTTGTATCTCATTTATTTATTTTGGAAGTTGTTGCTTTTTGTATTCTTGAAGTTGGTGCTTTAGGTGTAAGGGAATGTTGTTCCTTGAAATCAGTGTTTCAAAAACAGAGTGTTGGTGCTTCCCAGAGTTGTAGCTCTAAAAAAAATTCATAAGAGGCTAATAAAGGTTCAGATTCAAAGTGGTTTTTTACCCTAAGTTTTTTTACACTATAAATATTGTGTACCTTTTTCTTCTTGTATATATTGTTCATTTTTCATAACTTTATGTTATAATTCTAAAAGTTGAAATTGTAACATTGAAAAGAAGTTTTAAGTAACCATTGATTCTCCCCCCCTCTTAGTGGTGTTTGTATTCCAAAAATTACGACCCCTTTTTGACCCTTTAGGATCTCTAATATGTACTATTAGGGCTCCTCAAGAAACCTAAGGGGTCCTAGGACACATAAATGCATTCTAGGACCCCTTAGGACCCTTTAGGAACCCTAAGATATATTATTAATGGGTCCTAATGGTTTTAGGAAACATAAGAGGCCCTAAGGGGTCTTAGGATACATTAATATGTCATAAGACCCCTTAGGACCCTTTAGGAACCCTAAGAGTACATCCTAGGGGTCCTAAGGGGTCCTAAGACATATTAATGTGTCTAAAAGGGATGTCTTAAGGGTATGTCTTAAGAGGATGTCTTAAGGGGATATAAAGTTAATTTGTCTTAAGGTGATGTCCCAAAGGGATGTCTTAAGGCGATGTCCAAAAGGAATGTCTTAAGGTGATTTATTAAGAGGATGTCTCAAGGGGATCTAAAGTTATGATGTCTAAAGGGGGTGTCCAAAGGGGATGTCTTAAGGGGATTTATTAAGGGAACATACATAAAAGAATACATAAAAACAAACATAAAATCATTTATAACTACATATATAAACTATTGAACCATCAAAGCATACATGAGAACATACATATAAAATCACATGTATAAAAATATATATATATAAGCATACATAACTATATATTAAAACTATTAAACCATCAAATCATACATAACAACATACATTAAAGCATACATTAAAGAATAAATCAAAACATACATAGCTATATATTAAAACCATTTAACCATAAAATCATAAATAAAAACATACATAAAAGCATTGAACAAAGCATGCATTACTATATATCAAAACCATTAAACCATGTCAAAATAAATAACTATATCCAATATTAAAATTATTCTACTTTAATCAAAGTATAATTAAAGTATAAATAAAGTATAATCAAAGTCTTATTAATAAATAAACAAAATATAATCCATCATATGTTTAAATATATCAACAAAGTATAATCCAGTTAATGTAGAGATATCAAGTAGGTCCTAAAACATGAAATATGTATGCAATATTATTTAGACAAACTCAAGTGGTCCATACCTCTCATGGAGAACATGTACTATTCTCTCATGATCCTCGCTATCTAGCCACTTACGACGTCGACATTGAGATTTAACTGGATGGAGACAAAGGGAGGTGGCAACTACTAGGTAGCTCTATTGAAACACCTTATTGTCTAGTTGGTAATCAACAATGTGAATCCCATGTTGAATTATTTTGATTTTCTTGAAATATGTTCCCTCTAAAACAATTGAACTTGTAGGTCACAAATTTTAACATTATATAAATAAAATAGTTTAAATTAAAAAATTGTTAAAAGTTTGAAAAAAAAATTATATATATATATATATATATATATATATATATATATATATATATATATATATATATATATATATATATATATATATATATATATATATATATATATATATATATATATATATATATATATATATATATATATATATATATATATATATATATATATATATATATTCAAAAAATGAACAATGTATTGATCTAAATCATGAAAACCTATGGGGGAAAACATTCCATCACTTTCATCAAGTTCAACTAACTTCATCCTCTCTGCAATACAACACAGAAAATAGTAGCTAACTCCTACATTTCCAAGCTCAACAATCACTGCAAAGACATCTCCTACACAATAAATATATATGAGATCCTAAAATTTACTTACTCAAATATATATATATATATATATATATATATATATATAGACACACACACACACACACACACACACACACACACACACATATACATGCAACTAAATGTCATAATGTGTAACTTAATTTATTATACTTACCAATTTTGACCAATCTCGAGATATGATCGTAAACAGTAGAAATCAAAGGAACATCATCAAATTTTTCATCTCCATCTCTATCAAATGTATTAGTAACAACTAGTGGCACCAAATTCCATGCACCTACTTATCTATGTTCCTGATTGATGCATTCCTCATAGTTTTCAGCAATGCAATGACAACAAAAACATGAGTAGTCCCTATTGTTTAACGTCCAATTGTGACAATTTTTACTCATAAGTGAATGCAAAGATTGTGTCTTTTCTATCCTCATGCAACCATGCATAGTTTTTCTATCCACATTTGAATACATTTATATATAATGTATAAAAAGGGGACAAATTTTGAATTTCATATTTTAAATTTGAATAAAGAAAGTAAAATTTAAATAATAATATATATATCACACATACATAATTTAGAAACACATGAATACCTATTATCTCCCAAAATTATTTATGCGGTACCTGAACAACCCCATAATAGGTAATAATAATCATGCCAAAGCTTCTCCTAGGAATAGTATATTCAAACTAAGTATCATTTTCCCTATTATGAAGTGCATTTAAATTGTCAACCCACGGATGTATACTTGAAATGGGACAACACGGTTTGTGCACTAAGTCTCTCATGGAGTCATTTTGCTTAAACTATAGGAAGGAAAATATATGAAAGAAACTTACACTACTGTTGCATGAAAGTAAACACACACAACTACTAAAATGATGTTGAAAATTATAAGTTCAACCTTAACCTATTATGTCAACCTAAAGTATTTATAATGATTATCTCTGCAGTTGTTGTAGGAACATACACAGTGTATAGTGCTACAGAAAAGAACAGTGAATTCTACTTGAACTATTGTAAATGCTTAAACTAATTATCTAATCTACTCTAATCCACCTTCCAAGTGGTCTCCCTTGGTCGGCTTCTGCTAGCTATCAACAAAAAATATAAATCAAAATCAATCCTTCATTGTATTTCTAGACAACTAATTACATTATCATAAAACAACACACAGAATTGGAAAGAGTAACTTTTCTTTAGATTACAATAACAATACAACCATCTGTCTAACTTGATCTCTAACAATCATATCCCTTTATATAGAGGATTGATACTTATTTGAACATAAAAGATAAGGTCTGACTAGTTCATGCCATAAAGAAAGGAGAATGCAATAGTCCACGACAAAATATCATAAAGGTTGCATAACTGCTTCAACAGAACATTGATCATAGAGAAAATATGGCATAAGTGTGTTCTTATATTTTCTGAAATGATCATTCCTTCAATTTATCAGGCATGTCTCATGGTATCATAATGGCTCTCCTCATTGTGACTGAGTCTTATTCGCTTCTTTATCAATGTTTTCTGATCCACTCTCCAAATGCTCCTCTTTCCCTAGCAGGTTAGTAGCACATGCATATATATTCAAGCATTCAACCATTTAACTTAATCCAAATATTAGGACATACATTGAAACAATTATATGAAATACTGCAGCATATGTATAATATTTAGAAAAGTATGTCAACTACTATCTACCCATAGGTTTTGTGGATTTGACTACACTTATAGCATATTCATAAGTTCAAGTACTAAAAATACATAACAAGTGTTTTGGAAATGTCTGAACAAAGCATAAAAGTATTATAAAACAAAGACAAATTATTTCCCCATCATCTGCCCCCTATGAGCATAATGCTTTTCCTCAAGCATTACATTTTTTATAAATTCCTTTGAACTCCCCAACTTTAGTCTTTCCCCTCCTTTTTCTCTTGAAAGTGTAATAGAACCCCCTGGTCCTTTCCCAATAGTCCACCGTGTAGTCTTCCTAGAGCTGATCTAGTTTTGTAGAATTAATATCATACAAAGGCCATAGAAGCATTGGTGGCTAGAATGTCAAGGGACACTAGAGGTCACGTCAAATTTTCCTTCCCAACTGCATGTACTTAGGTACCTGGTTAATTGTTGCTTCAAGGTTGAGAGGACTTTGTGGCTCTGACTTCTTAAAATCCTCTAGCAACTTGTTCCATCTATTCCTAACACCATCTAGGGCTATCTGAAAGGTAAAATAGGGCATCCCCTGATAATCTTTATAAACTTTTTCTCTAACAACAAAAATTATATCCTTGGTTTCTGGTTTTGTCTTTCCATAGGTGAGAGTGAACCAATCACTCAGTAAAATGTTAGGCTTACTACTTTCAGCCCTCAAGGGTAACTGTTCTAGTCTCTCCTGATCCCTATAATTATCTAATTTCCTATCATAATTAGTTTCATTATGCATCCATGACATTAAGGCCCTTAGATGTATATCTCCAATGTAAATTAGGGGATTCTAATCAGCTTCTTCAGGAATAATAAAGTTATGGAGGTAAAGTTCATAGAGTAGGTTGTGTTTCCATGTAGGAAGGGTTTGGTATAGACCATAAAATTCTTGAACTATTTTAAAATCTGAGTCTTTATCTTTAATGGTCATCATTAATTGAAACAAAAGAAATTTCTCTTTTAAACAAATGGTATAAACTATGGGAGGAGGCTTGCACGCTATAATTTGATCGGCCAACTTCAAGGCATGGTCCATTTTCTACTTCTTCTTTTGCATTTGTTCTTTCAAATATTCTATTTCCTTCCTTTGGTCATCAATTTCTTTTTGCATCTTTCTTCTTTCTTCTTTCCATAGAGTCCTTTTAAAATCAAACAAACCATACAAACTGAAAAGAATATATTTTGAAGAGTAGGTGGACCAAACTCTTTTAGTTGAGGATTTTTCCTTTCACTATGAGCCTGCTCTAGGTAATCAGTGAACCAAGTCCTTTTAAAGGGCACTATAGCATTCTTGGAACAAGAGTGAGCTGATGGTTGAGACAATTGAGGTTCTTCTTCTTGAGGAATTTCCTCATGATCACTCTATTACTGAGGTGGCTCTTGGAAAAAAATTTCAAGTTGATTATCAAATGATTCATTCAAATTTTGGATGTTATCTAGAACATTCATTTGAGCTGGGGAACTATCAGAAACATAATCAATGTGGGGTTCAGTGGAAGGTTTATCTGAGGGAGCAGATTGGCTATCTGGAGGAACATGTGGAATTTTCCCTATCATTTGAGAACTTCTCCATAGAGGAGTCTCTGTAACCTATACAGGCTTCTTTCTAGCAGTTTTCTTTGGTCTCTCTGCTGCAAGAGTGGTTGCTGCAGGAGCTGACTTTCTTTTCTTATTTCTTGAAACTATAGGGTTTTGGAGTTCATTTTCATTCTCAAGAACTGAAGTTCCTTCACCAATTTTTATTTTCCCTTTCTTTTGGAAAGAATTAGGTACATTTTCCTTTGGAGTAGGGGAAGGTTCATTTTCCCTAAGATTTTTAGGTTCTCCTCCTTGGATGGTTGTTTCAGCAGTTGGTTTAGAGGGAATTTCATTCTCATTGGCAAGTTGTTGAACAGGCTCATTTTGAGGATGCAAAGTCTTGACCCGAACAAATTCATCCCATACCAAGGGAGATACATCTCTGAGAGATCTTTCAACAATAAATTTAATCAGGGTATGGTGGGTAACATAAAAAAATTTTCCTTTATGGGTTTCCTTAGCACCAATACTCAGTAAATTATACAGAAAATTTGGAACATTTATTGGAAAATTATGCCTGATATAACTAAGCAATTTAAAATGGTGTGCATGCAAATGGGAAAAACTTCCTTCATAGGTAAAGTACCGTATAATATGTGTCTCTAGCTCCTCAAATGGGGTAGGAAGGGACACATGCCTATAGCCTTGTTTTCTCACCTCCAATGGAGGTTCTATAGGAAGGGTGAACTAAACCCGAGTTGACCTAGCATCATTTTCATTAGGATAATGTTCCCCAATTGCAGGCAACCCAATTAATTCTGCAATGCATTCTTCTATTTCCAAAACTGTCAAGCCCCACATATTTTCCTCTCCTTCTTCGAAGGTGTTCATAAATTGGGTGGCTACTTCCTTGTCAAATTTTGTCAACTTTAAGAAATACCCAAGCCATCCGCATGCATGGAATCTTTGAACTGCTTCTACAATTGTAAGAAGAATGGTGTGGACCACTGGCTCATGATGCATTAACTGCCCTCCCATTGTTCCAAATGCTTTCTCCAACTTTTTTCTACAATTCTCCAATTACAATTTTTCTCTGCTCTAAAATTTCCCAATTCCCCAATCTTTTTTGAAATACCCTAAAATTAAGCTCCTAACTACACCTTAAACGATGAATTCCCTTCAAATCTCTATGTTACATTTTTTAAAAATGACAATAATGGCACTTTACGGCAAGGAATTATATTTTTAAATGAAATTAACTTCCACATAACTTGATTATGTCATCCTATGGTTACATCAAGTCAGAAATTGGAGATAATATGAAATTTGGGGTACGACACTTGTGCAAAAAATAAAAGGACTTAATAAAATAGAATATAACTACAGATTTGAACTGACAGAAAATCTCACTAGGAATGATGGGTACAACAATAGTGACTTGGAGAAATTAATGCACTTCTCTACCCCCTATGAATTAAAGACAAGTGTCCACACTTGTCATACTTAGCATGAGGTAGGAAACTAGTGTAATGCCAAATTATAAATATGTACAGTATTATATATAATAATAAAAATGTACAAACTATAAGTGGAAAATATTGAAGAGTTGTACCTATCATTTTGTTTCCAAATGTGCTAATAGGTGACGAGAGTGGTAATCATCATCAAAGGAATGAGTGTTGAGGATGTCTGCATTTGCTAATGTGGCAAATATTGTAAACATAGAAAAATAGAAAATGTGATGACATGGAGGTTGTGTGGATGGAAGGTAGAGAAGTGGAGTGGAATGGAAAGAAGAATTTAGAAAGTGAATGGAGAAAGGAACTTCATTATAAATGAAGTGTTTATTATGAGCATACTTGAAGGAAATTAGGGTGAAGTTGCAGGAAGAAGGTTGGTACCTTTTGCTGCAGGAAGTATTACCTATTGTGCTTGTGGAATAGTGTCTCTGAATTGCTGCATGAAATCATTCTTGGTTTGGGGCTGATGGTATAGACAAAGTCTGTGACCATTGACCAATAGTTTGAAACAAACTGGATCAATTATTGACAATTGTATTTCTCCATTATCGAAGACATGATCTATCTCATAGGGTCCTAACCATCATGTTTGGAGCTTGCTTGAAATATCATGAAATCGTGAATCAAATAGTAATACCCAGTCACATACTGAGAAGTGTTTATTCTTTATGTGGGATTCATGCCACTTCTTCCTATATTTTTGGACTATCTCTATTCTCTCCAAAGTTCATTTTCTCATCTCATCCAAAGAGTTGAGGTGTAGCAAACGGTCTTGTTGTGCTACAGGAAGATCTATGTTTAGCTTTAGGGCAGTTCACAATGTTTTATGCTCAAATTCAATGGGAAAATTTTTTGTTTTCCCATAAAGAAATTCAAATGGAGTGAATCTTTTTTTTGTCTTCCATGTTTTTTTGTAAGCCCAAACTACTTCTAGAAGGCAATTGCTCCAGTCTCGGTGGTTTAGTTGAACTATTTTGGTGAGAATCACTTCAATTTCTTTGTTCATGACTTCTGCTTGTCCATTTTCTTGTGGATGGTAGGGACTAGAATTCATGTGTCTAATATTGTATTCATTCATTAGTTCTATGATAAGGGTGGGTGTGAATTGTGCTCCTTGATCTATTACTAGCTCTCTAGGCACTCCATATCGGGTAAATATTTCTTCATACAAGAACTCTACCACTTTGGTGTCACATGCATATTTCATGGCTTTGACCTCTACCCATTTGGTGACATAGTCAGTGCAAACTAAAATATATGATTTTACATTATATGGTGGGTCTATAGGACCAATAAAGTTCATGCCCCATTTATCAAATGGTGTGACCACCACTTGTAGATTTAGTGGCATTTCATCTGTCTTTGTAGAGTATCCCATCTATTGAAATTTATTACATTTCCTAGTGTAGAACTTTATGCATCCTTATGGAGTGTAGGCCAGTAATAACCAGTTGTCAATATTTTCATAGCTGTCCTTTTAGCTACAAAGTGTCCTCCATAGGGCTCATCATGACAAGCATGGAGGATGTCATAAGTTTCATCTTCACGTACACACCTCATCATGACTTGGTCTAGACCAGTATAGAACAATATGTTGTCAATCCAAGAAAATTGAAAACTTTTCTCCATGAGCAGTTTCCTTTCCTTGGGAGAAAAATGTGTAGGCATCTTATCAGCTGCAAGGTAATTTTCTATATTAGCATACCATGGGATTTTGACAGAAATATGGAAAAAATGTTCATTAGGGAATGTATCATCTATCACGGATGTGGTAGTGTCATCATTCCGGAGTCTTGATAAATAATCAGCCACAACATTAGCTTTACCTAGCTTGTCAATGATTGTTCAATCAAATTCCTGTAAGAGCAAACGCCATCTTGTTAACCTACCTGAAATGGAAAGTTTGTTCATAAGATATTTTATGGATGAATGGTTAGTATGAACAAATATTAGGTATCATGTTACATAATGGCATAATTTATTCAAAGCATAGACATCTACCAACAATTCTTTTTCAGTGACTGTATAATTAAGATTTGGTCCATGTGAACTCTTGTTGATATAATAAATGGCATTTTCAAGGTTATTGGCTTTCTAACCTAAGACTGCTCCTATTGCATAATCAAAGGCATCAATATGAATATGGAATGGTAAAGACAAATTAGGTCCTCTAAGCACTAGTTTTGTTGTAAGAAGGGACTTGAGCTGCAGGAAAGATTCCTCACAGGCTGGTGTCCATGTGAACTCAGACTCTTTTGTAAGAAATGTGTATAATGGACTTTCTATTTGACTGAAGTTTTTAATGAATGCCTATAATAACTAGCATGTCCTAAAAAGGATCTAACATCTTTTTGCTTTGTAGGTGTAGGAAATGTAAGAATTACCTCTATTTTTAAGGGGTCCACTTGTATTCTAGCTTTTGAGATGAAGTGTCCTAGTACAACTCCTTACATCATCATGAAACATTTTTCAATATTTAGGGATAGATTGTGTTCTTTACATCTGATCAAGACTTTTTCTAAGCTCTCCAAAGCTTCTTCAAAAGTAACACCAAATGTGGTGAAATCATCCATCTAGATTTCCATGCAGTCATGTGAGATATCAACAAAGATGTTGATTATAGCCCTTTGAAAAGTAGTTGGATCATTACATAAACCAAAAGGTAACACAAAATAGGCATATTTTCCCCAAGGACAAGTAAATGTTGTCTTTTCCTGATCCTCTAGAACAATGTTGATCTAGTTGTATCCACTATATCCATCAAGAAAAAAAAAAGTTCTCTTTACGAGCTAAGGTATCTAGAACTTGATCAATGAATGGCAAGGAAAAATTATCTTTCTTTGTAGCATTGTTTAGTTCTCTATATTCTACACATATTCTCCATTTACCACCTTTTTTAGGTACTATTACCAAAGGAGAAACCCATTTCTTGTCTGAGATTGGGTAAATAAAACCAACATTCAATAGTTTCTGCAACTTAGTCTTTACAATTTCTCTCAAGGTTGGGTTAATTCTTCTTTGAGGTTGGCGGAGTGGTAAAATGCCTTCATTGATGTAAATTTTGTGTGTATAGAGTTTTTGGCTCAATCCTTTCATATCTCCATAGTCCCAAGAAAAATATTTTTCATGTTTACAAAGGAGTTGAGTTAACAATGTTAATTGTTGTGGTGGCAATTTATTGTTGACATTGAAGTTGTGACTAGGTGAGAGCTCCACATTTGTTTTCAGTTCTAGCATTAATACTAGGATTTGTGGATATATCACGGGATAGTAATTGATGGATAATATTAGGTTTCATAGGTAGACAACTACAAAACATAGCTTGAAGAGATATCTTTTACTATGACACGGTCATTAGTAAGGATGCTTTGAATCCCATCATCATCTTCTTGAATTTTCAAGAAATATTTCCTATGTAACATCATCAGTTGGGGGACAGAGTTAAGCTCTTCTACCCCATCTCACAAATTTGGCCAAATAGGAGTACTTAAATCTGGTTGAGGTTGGGCTAGAGGATATAATGCTAACTTCTTAATTGTTTGGCCATCTAAAATTGTCATGTTACTTGAACGACAACTGATATTAGCATCAGTTGTAACCAAGGTCATCTAAGGATGACTAGGTAACCATCAAGAGTTACCTTGGGTGATATTCTAATATCATAAAGTAAACAGGATATTCCCAGGAATCCAATGTAACTACTATATCTTCTATTATGCCATCTGGGGTGACAGTGGAACTATCTACAAGTTGTAAGACTGTTGGAGTGGTCCTCAATCCATCTATACTCATTCTATGCATGGTATCCTTAGTCATAACATTAATAGAAGCACCCAAGTCTATTAAATCATTTTTCATAGACTGGCCATTAATTATAATATCAAAAAATGGACTACCATGGTCAAAGTACTTTGGAATGACTATCTTTCCCAATATAATATCAGTAAGTTGACCAAAAAATATGCACTATTTGGGGTTCTTTTTTCTTACATCCAGGCTTCTTGAGGAAGGCTTATTTCAACTGATCAAGAATATCAAATGGTGTTTCATCCTAGAGTACAAATTTATCAGCACTAAGCCTTTGAGGAAAAGGAGGATTAATTATGGTATGAACATTAGCTTGACTTGGTGTATTAGTTGGTGGAACTATACTTGGAAAAGTAGGCTCTAGAATTGGTTTTGATGCTACTCAAAGGTCTGGAACATCTGTAATAATAGGAGGTTCTGGTATTGGTAAAGTAGTGTCATATATTAAGTGTATATCAGTTATTTCTAATGCATAGGCAAGGTAATGTTGAGCATCACTAGCATACACTGGTTGTTGTTGTTTCTTGTTGTTAGTATTAGGCTATGGATGAGTAGGTAGTTATGTTGGCCTTGGTGGAGGACTTGTGGCTATAGGAGGTGGCATGAGTGTAGGTTGAGACACTAGAGGTGGTAATGATTGATAACCAAGATTTTGATTAGGCCATTTTTGGGGTCCTTCCCATTGGTTATATGGTTTCCAATTCCCTTGGGATGGATTCCATTTGTTTTAAGGTTGTGGCTATTGGGTTTGTTGTGAATTAAACCACTGGTTTTGCTTAGTATTAGGTCAGGCATTGTTCCAAGAAGGTTGGGAATACTGAGAAGGATATTGAACATTTTAGTTATGCCATTGGTTGTTATAAGGATTAAAAGATTGCAAAGGATCTTGAGGCATACCTTGTCTCAGGGCCATGGCCGACGTTGAGCAACAAATAATACTTTCTCATCTTCTCCTTCTATTTTCCTAAACTTAGTAGGAAGGTGTTGGGTCTCCAAATTCACCACTAGCTTGCACTGACAGTCCTTATTTTGTTGTCGACAGTGAGGGCAATATTCAACTAGCTTTGCCTCAGCATCTTCATGACTCTTTTTAGTATGCATTATGTCCAAGTGTGTAGCAACATCATTGATAATATCTTGCTTGAAATTTGTCAGTGTGTTGGAAATTTCCATCTTAGAGATACTGGAGCCATTCCCTTTAGCAAGTGTGGGTCAGAATCCTCTGCCTTTCTTCATTGCCGATCTTGAATAATTAAGACATTTTCTTAACATCATCCCAAGAAGATTGAGAAATGTCTCCTCCAGCCATAAGATCTAGTGCTTCAAGACATCTATGTCATTTACTCCCCTCAAGAAAATGAGTTTTTGTGATTCTTCCTATAGCCTATGCTGAGGATTCTTCTACAGACTATACAAGAAGCATGAAATGTAATCTTCAAGAGTTTCATCTTCTTTTTGTGACATACGAAAAATTTCATCCAATTTCAAGTCTCCCTCTTACAATACTCTTTATACTTCTACAGAAATAGAGTTTGCATCCCATTCCAATCAGTTGTTGCATTAGCCCCTAATCCCATAAGCCATCTTAAAGTTGACTCCTTCAACGTTGCCAAAAAAAACTTGAGTTTGTGATTATCAGTGTTGTAATCAAAGCTTTGACAAAGAATGTCAAACTCAAATAGAAATTTGTCAAGGTCTTCAATGATTAGACCATAGAACTTTGGAAGTGCAATAGTGCGTATGTTCTTGAGATTAGCATTATTTATAAGGCTAGCAAGAGGGAATAAAATTGTAGATTGTGCCATCACTATAGGTAGTAGGTACTTGTGAGTGAAGTTGTGGCTGGGAAGTGACAATATCCAAAGGATTATTAGCAATAGGTATGCTTGTGGTGGAATTATCAAGAAAACTGGCCAAAATTTCAACAAAAGGTTGAAGATCAGATGGATCAAAAGGGTCTTCTACAGATGAGGATGTTAAAGAAAATTTAGGACTTGCATCAACAAAAGGTAATTATAGTTCCTCGGATTCTTCATTCAAATTAATGGGTTCTCTTGGAAGGAATCTTCCATAGACATCTTGTCTTCTTCCTCTTCGATGCATGCAAGTAATTTGACAAACTTGTGAACCAAGTTCAGGACTACAACTATTATCTAGAAAATGGGAAACTATCTAAAATGACTCAATAAGGTTCTTAGCTTGACAACATCCCCAGCAACAGTGCCAAAAATGAACAGCCCCATAATAGGTAATAATAATCATGCCAAAGCTTCTCCTAGGAATATTATATTCAAACTAGGTATCATTTTCCCTATTATAAAGTGCATTTAAATTGTCAACCCAGGGACATATACTTGAAATGGGATAGCACGGTTTTTGCACTAAGTCTTTCATTGAGTCATTTTTCTTAAACTACAGGAAGGAAAATACATGAAAGAAACTTACACTACTACTGTAGAAAAGTAAACACACACAGCTACTTAATGAAAATGATGTTGACAACTATAAGTTTAACCTTAACCTATTATGTCAACCCAAAGCATTCACAATGATTATCTTTGCAGTTGTTTCAAGAACATACACAATGTATAGTGTTACAGGAAATAACAATGAATTCTACTTGAACTATTGTAAATGCTTAAACTACTTAATCTAATCTACTCTAATCCACCTTCCAAGTGGTCCCCCTTGGTTGGCTTCTACTAGCTATCAACACAAAATATAAATCAAAATCATTCCTTCATTGTATTTCCAGAAAATTGATTACATTATCATAAAACAACACATGGAACTAGAAAGAGTAATTTTCTTCAAATTACAATAACAATACAACCATCTATCTAACTTGATATCTAACAATCATATCCCTTTATATAGAGGATTGATACTTATTAGAACATAAAAGATAAGGTCTAACTAATTTGTGCCATAAAGAAAGGAGAATGCAATGGTCCACAATAGAATATCATAAAGGTTGCATAACCGCTTCAACATAACATTGATCACAGAGAAAATATAGTATAAGTGTGTTCCTATATTTACTAAAATGATCATTCCTTCAATTTATTAGACATGTACTGTGGTATCATAATGGCTCTCCTCATCATGACTGAGTCTTCTTTACTTCTTCATCAATGTTTTTCGATCCACTCTCCAGTCGCTCCTCTTTCCCTGGAAGGTTAGAAGCACATACATATATATTCAAGTATTCAACCATTCAACTTAATCCAAATATTAGGACATACATTCAAACAATTATATTAAATACTATAGCATATGTATAATATTTAGCAAAGTATGTCAACTACTATCTACTCAAATGTTTTGTGGATTTGACTAAACTTATAGCATTTTCATAAGTTCATGTAGTGAAACGACATAACAAGAGTTTTGGAAATGTCTAGAATAGAGCATAAAAGTATTATAAACAAAAAAAGACAAATTATTGCCCCATCAATATCATTTGACACATTCTAGATGATGTGTCATCCTTGTTTGATGTGAAATGTTCCCTACACCATTCAATAACATCATGTGTATCTTTTATATGAATTCCCTTATAATTCATTTGATACTTTCGTGGAGAACATTTGATGCAAGTTCCAGCACCATCATGTTCACCTTTTCCATGTCCACTCTCAAAGAAACTCAAGACATGTGGTATGTTTTCATTACGATTGTATACACCTAAAAATGGTCACCTAGACTATTAGCCCCTTTTGCTAAATCATAAATTGCTTGTTCTTGATCAAATCCTAGTTCTATCATTTATTCGATTATTTTCTATGGGCTAACCATCTTATCCTAAGTTTTTATTTATTTAAAATGAATTCCCTCCCCTTTTAATAAATAAAAAGCCCCCACTTTTCCTCTTATCCTAAGTTGCACAAATAAAGAATTATTCTTATTTTATAAAAAGGGAAAAAGCACTTTTTGTCTCATATGGACACAAAAGTCAACTCTTATTTTCCCATTGGAGGATATGTGTGCACATGGATTGCTCCTCTTTCAAGCTCCACCATTGATTAAATCTTTTGCCTCTTAATCTCCATGGTCCATTTCTCCTCATTTCCTATAAAAGAAGAGCTCTCTTCTTCATTCTAGATCCCCAACTTTTTATGCTAACTTTATGCTGTAGGATTTCTAGGTCACTTTGGAGCTTTTGAAGATTTGGAGCATTCTTAGCATCTACATCTCATTCTTGCATTCTTAGCTTAGCTTCATATTTATGATTTCTTAGATTAACTTCATTTCTATGCTCTAGATTAGCTCACATAGATTAATTAGCTTGGGTTGTAACACTTGCATATTTCCTTTCATAGCTTAGCTTGCATTTCCATTTCTAGTATAGTTGAATTGCATTTTCATTCTTGATTCTTGAGGATATTGGCATTCTTGCCCTTGTCTTCATTGAATCTCCCATTGCATGGTTTACTAGCAAGGTTATAGGCTAAATAGCTCTAGCTGAGAGCATTCTTAAAAGCCCTTGCACTCCATGCCTAGGGAGCTATGGATCGATTTGTGAGGGCTCATTCTTGAGTTTCCTTGCATGTAATGATCCATAGAAGTGTGACACATTTATATCACACAACGATGATATCTACATAGTTCATAAAATGGTCTAGATAATTTAAATTGTACAACACATCCATCCGACCAAACATAATGTTTATCAATTTTTATGCCCCTTTCTTTCAAATTTGCAAAAATCTTCTTGAAGAAGTGTTCTACATAATGAATGTCATGCTCTTTATCATCAATTATATAAAAATGATTTTCTTTCTTTATGACCCATGCTTCAAATGTGCTCTGAACACCATCCAAATATAATTGTACATGTTGATACCACACACGTACCATAATAGTAATCTGCTATGAAAAATAGTACTCAGGTTGAACTACCTTTTGATGAGCAAATGAATAGTTTTCTACAAAATCAACAACTCATAGAATAGTTCCAAGTGGAAAATTGTCTCTTGGTGTTTAGAATTGTTGTGCATGCCACTTTGAAAAAAAAGCATGATGAATGTAGGGTTGAATCATTTTTAAAAATTTGTCCATAAATGCTCCAATAGTTATCTCCTCTTCAACATATTCTAACCTTTTGGATTATTTCCTAAATTTTGTTTCATTCTTTACATATTTGTAACTCTTGCAATTTACCATCTTTGTTACATCAATGTTTTTATTTTTCAAAGGGAAAAGAGTCAAATCAGCACATGTTTCACATATTCCTTTTGTGCAATTTATTTGACCAGATGCATCATCACTTTTATGACATAAAATGGATGAGATGAACTCACTTTGTCTACTAGGAGGATCCTATTCAAAACCATGAGTGTCTTCTACAAAATTTTGAAAAACCTGATAGTGGAGATCAAGTTCAATATGATAATGACAACAACAAGTTTCAATCACTTTGTTTGTCCTCACATAATATGGCTTCAATATTTCAAATAATGTTTTCCCAATCTTTATATTAGGATTTGAACTACAAAATGACACATTCATTTCATGGTTTGTTGTGTCCAACCAATGTTTTATATGATGTTCATATTGATTAGCTAAAATTCTATGTTTGATAACATATGTACTATTTGATGAAGAACGAGTATTATCATTCCAAAATAATGTGACCAAATTCTTGATTCCCTCATCAATCCTAACAGAACGAGGAGCTCTACACAAAATTTTCCAATTGCCTTCCAAGGTGCTATCATCCAAAATCATTCTCCTCTTAACATATCATGATTTTTTTTCCTACTAAAACCAATCTAAGATGAAATAGAAGATATTTGTCTATTTGAGGGCATAGTGTTACCTACAATGGATGTCAACATAACTCTTCTTGTAATAGTCTTATCTTTAGCTTGAGATTGCTTCCCTACTGGGCTCAAACCTTTCCTAATATTTTCAATCATATCAGTTTGCACACCAACATTTTTTCTCTTCTTTGATATTGTGTCTATACCCAATAATTTTAATGCCTCATCCAGCTTTTTAATTATAAGTACAACTGAAATAAATTGGGCTTGTTCTTCAGTGTTTCAAAATTATCAAATTTAGCCAATATTTATCTTTCTATCTTATTCATTGACCTCTTCTTAGCAAGACTTATGGGTTGAACATCAGCAAGTGATCTCAATTTCTCCACATCCATTGTAAGTAAATGATCTAAGTTTCTATAATTAGTTTTTCTCTTTATGATTTGAGCTAGATCTATATGTTCATCCATACTAGTAGGAGCACGTGATCCTAACCCTTCTCCAACATCCATTGCTTGAGCTTTCATAGGGAGTGATCCTCGCCCTTCTCCAACATCCATTGCTTGAGCTTTTGTAGGGAGTGATCTCGACCCTTCTCCAACATGCATTTCTTCAACTTGGTTTGACCCTCCTATTTGAGCTTCTCCTTCACCTTGACCATGTTTATTGTGAGCTACATGCACAAAAACAAATCAAATTAGAAAAAAATAAAACATAAACATAAAATTCGGGCACACGAAATTAGAGGTCTAGGTCCATACCTTCTTTAGTTTTATAATAACATGCCAATACAATTTCACAATTTTTTTGTTATGTACCAGGTGACCTTTTTCTTGTGGATTTACTGTTTCTTCCCTTTGTATTCCCCATTTCTCCTCTCCAATGAAATGCCCTTGAAAAAATCACCAATAGTAATTCTCCTCTCCAAAAAAATGCCTTTGTAAAAATCACCAATAGTAATTCTCCTCTCCAAAAAAATGCCTTTGGAAAAATCACCAATAGTAATTCTCCTCTCCAAAAAAATGCCTTTGAAAAAATTAGGTCAATAGTAAAAAATGTGAATTAACTTGATTGTAATTGTGTAAAAAATAAATAAAAAATTTACTTGTATACCATACTAATGCGAAAATACATTGCTAGTCGACCTAGTTCAGGCAAACTAGGTCGGGTAAAAATCTGGCAAGCTTCTTCTTGCTGAAATTTTTCCCCCTGGGTCTTTGTGCAAAGGCCCAAGGACCCTTCATGTGAAAAGGTTCTTCACATGAAGACCCCCAATTTGAAGTTTTCTGCCAAGGGATATCAAAAATCTACAAAAAAAGGCCTTTCAAGGCCTAAAAACAGGACCAAACAAGATGATCATTTGAAACAAAAATGTCAAATGATGTTACTCGGAACAAGCTTTATAATGATTATAATTTTAGTACATATTGATTTCATTGTCACTTACAAATTTTACTTTAATTAAACATAGGTTGTTCGGCCATTCAACAACCTATCTCTTCGACACTTCGAGAAAAATAATAAATTAGGGAAAAAAATTATGAAAAATATGTAGGAAAAGAGTATTTATGTTACCTTTCTATCAAAAAATAGAAAAAATAAATTTTGATATATACATATCAAAGTTAGAATGATCGAAAGGAACCTATGTCTAAATTACAGTTACTGACACTTTAGAACTTAATAAACTATGAAATGTTGAACCAAAATGAACAAAACCAAATCAATCCTCTAGATATTGATGTTACAAATCTATCCTCAAAATAATTACATCATTATTATTTTTGAAAAAATAATTATGCTTATCCAAGTGACAGACACTCCTTAAAAATGTTGATTTTTCACACAAACCACTTTTCGAAAGAGAAGGAAAAATGGATACAAATCAATTTTAATTTTATATATATATATATATATATATATATATATACATATATATATATATATATATAGAAACTAGAAATAAAATGGTAAAAGATACTATTTTACATCATCTTCAAATTCCTAATAGTTTTACGAAAATAGGTGTTTGAAAGTGAAGTTTTTTTAAGAATGATGATCTCAGTGTCAAAGTTGGCCAAAAAGTGAGACACACTATTGTGGGACCACCCAAGATGATCTACTATATTCTTACTCCTCTCTTCTTGTTGGCTTATCTAAACTTGTATACTTTTATGCTCAACAATCACAAAACTCGTATCTTTGTAGTTCTTTTTTCTCAAAGCATATTGTTTGAGATGTAAGATAGATTAATTATGGTTGAAAACTTTGCCTCTTTCCCTTTATTATGCATGCTTGTCACATATATTCTCTTGGATTTGTATCCATGCAAGATGCCCATATTGACTCAATTACAACCTCATAGAACCAAATAGCCCCATTTACCATGTTTCAATTTTCTTGTACCTATAATTCACACATTTGAACCAATAAGACTACAAAATCTAGTGCAAAAATAATCTATAACATTAATTACAATTAGAGATTTGAGCTCTACTAAAATTTATGCTCAACATTTCATCCTACAGGAGAGCGTGTTAATTGTAGTCAAAATCAAGTTGTCTGGTTTATTTCTTCATTCAATCGGGCTGCAAAGAAATGATAAAGAAGTCTTGGTAGGAAATTAATATTGAATATTATTGTTATTCTACAAGAATATCAAAGTGTGTGAGTTGAATCCTCACAATTTTAGAGGATCTCTTACCTTTTTCCTACAGTTTTTGCACTAGAGGATTGATTAAGTTTTACCACAAAATAATTTTACACAACCATAATTTTTCTATTTCTTCTTCCATTCATAGCACTTAATTTTTGTATTTTCTTCCAAATTTATTGTTACAAGTAGTAGTTGTCATTGCACCAAAAGATCGACCTGTTAATGCCTGATACAACCACTAGACTTATAGAAGACACAGGAGGTGGTTAAGCCATGCCACAAATCCTGAGGGGAGTGGTGACCATTTTGCCAACAATTTCCCCCTCAGTGTTACCCGAGGAAATTTGAACTTGTGACCAAGCTTTGATACCACTTGTTACAAGTAGTAGTTGTCCTTGCACCAAAAGATCGACCTATTAATACTCAATACAACCACTAGACTTATAAAAGAAACAGGAGGTGGTTAAGCCATGTCATGAATCTTGAGGGGAGTGTTGACCATTTTGCCAACATTTCTTGCATATGAAATAATTCCTAGACAAACCTTTGGCTACAAATGAGAAGGATGATGAGAATATTCCCCAACTCATCTTGGTGTGTGAGACTTTTCTTTACCAATTCTTGTCCATTTCAAGTGATAGGAGGCTAGAGTGTTTTTCCGAAAGCATGTAAGGGGCCATGGAGGATAGATTTTACATCAAAAAAAAGATTTTTTTTTAATCTGGTCAGATGGGGTAAAGAGACAGGGATTGAAGACTATGAAGAGTTAAAAAAAAAATAAGAGAAGAGATAAGGCCATGAGACAGGCGGAGGTAAAAAATTGGATAGAAAATAAAAGAAAAGAAGTAGAGATGAGACCATAATAGGCAACAATGACAAAAAGTTTAGAACTCACAAAAATAACATAATACCATGATAGCATAATAGGATTAAAATATTGAAGAAGACAATCAACACGGAAATAATGAAGCAGAGTGTTTGAAGGGAGAACACGGGACAATCTGAAGAGAAATAAATTTGTAGATAAAGGTTAAAATTTTGAAGAATCATAGTTTTGAATAGAAAAATTATGTAAATTCTTGTTAACTACTAGATGTTGTAAACGGTTAGTTTTTCAAGTAGTTTGCAATTGTAGTAAATGATTTTATTTTCCCTGAAGCATTTGTAAATTGTTTTCAGCCATAGAAGATCAATACAATTACACCCCTCAAAATAAATTCAATAAATCATTAAATAATATATTCAATGAGCAAAATCCAGGTAGAGGAAGACAATCCAAAGAATTCCTACCAAGCCTATAGGTAATTTAGAGTAAAAAATGGATTACCACATGCACTTAATCCAAATGACTCTATGTTCTCCAATATTGTATAACATTGAAATGAGATATTATGTAATGTTATTTAACACTAGACAGAAACCAATCAAAAATAACTTTTAAGGACTCATGCGTACGTGAGATGTTCATTTCGAATGACCCCATTTGATTTCCTATTAAAATTTAGTTTTCACATTCTTTATTTTTCCCCCTACAACACACACACACACACACACAAATATATATATATATATATATATATATATATATATATATATATATATATATATATATATATATATATATATATCGGTGTAACCATTGCACCTCATAGGTGCAAGTTCTAGTCTAGTATCATCCTATATTAGAATATCAAAACTAATTTAAAAGTGGAAGTGATAGCTCTATGATATGGGATTAAAAGAGTATTACATTATGGTATCCAACAAGTCATCATTGAGAGAGATTCTGTTGGAAAGTGATGTTTTGAGAGCACTATGGATCACTTGAGGGTTTTCGTTCATGGCAACACACATGGTATGGTTATTGCATGAAGAAAGTATGAGTGTTGAAGACATGATCATTAAAATGACTAAGTATGAAATCAAATTTATAGAGTACTACATAACTATTTTGGACAGTGAAGATAGTATATGCTAGATAATGACTTACGAGCTTAGAGAAAGACATTTTAGGATATGTATGACCTTCAGTTAAGATTGCATGTGTTTTGGTATTGATATCAGTAAGTTATAGTGATATGAAGGCATGTAAAGATAGAGAAACAGTGAAACGTGGCACATGAATAGTTGTGATGATTAAGGGAATGTAAGATGGAATGGTAACGTGTTAAGTTAGATAAAGATTGTAAATTGCCAATACTTTGGTAATACAAGATCTCCAACTTAGTATTTATTGTTTGCATCATTTATTATTATGTTTTGTATTGTATTTGGAAGCTGGATGGATGATATGATACATATAAATGAAGAGTGTTTTGTAAAAGCGATAGAAGGATAAGATATGGATGCAAGATTAGGATATCAGTGATGGTTGATAGTAGATGTGAGATCAAAGATTGATAGAGGCTATTGAGAACTATAACCAGAACTATCAAAGCATAGAAGATGCTTGTATTGTTCACTCTTGAGAACACTTTTGTAACAAAATTATTGATTGTAATAACTATAATCCTAGTATACCTTTAATGGGGTTGATATTCCTCTAACAAGGAAATGTACTATGTAATACTCAGCTCCTAATAGGGCTAGGTCTTCTAACAGGGACATTATACTTTAGTGCATATTTGTGGGTACCATCCCCACCGGGGTTTTCCCTTGGCCTGGGTTTCCTCAAAAATCAATAATGGTGTTATGAGTTATGTGTTATTTTTTTATGTTATTTTCATTTCAGCAATCATATGGTTTATTTGGAATTGGTTTAAGTTTAATTTAAAGTATTGTAATATTGATTCACCCCCCCTTTCAGTATTACTCAATCCTAACAATTGGTATCAGAGCTATTGGCCCTTGGAGAGAAATTCTAACAGCTTAAGGGCGATCAGAATGGATTCAGAAATTTTTCAAGAGAACTTTGAAGTAGCACTTGATGACCTAGAGAAAGAAAAGGCTGAGAATGGTGATTTGAAATTCAAATTAAGAAGAGAAGAAGGTTTTATCAAGAAACTAAAGGAACAACTTGAACTTTCAAGAAATCAGAGACAAGACCTTATGGAAAATATCAAAGAGGATTCAGACAATGATACATCAGACCAAGTAAAGAAGCTAGAGCAAGAAAAAGAACAAATTAATCTTCTGATGATCAAGGAGATTCAACATGAAAAGGATGCAACATACAAAGTTGAAGAGACTCTCAAAAGAGAAAACATACAGATAGGATAAATACAGATTTAACTTGATCACTACAAGGATAAATGTCTGGAATTGGAGAAATACAATCAGATCATTAAAGGTGAACTCACTCAAGCCAAATTACACATTGAGAAGTTACATATGAGCAATGATAAGATTGATGAACAAAGAGAGAGAGAGAGAGAGAGAGAGAGAGCTAAAGGTGACATGACTGGAATTGGATACAATGAAGGAGAATTTTCTAAGACTCATGAAGAACTACATGAAGTGAATAATAAAGATAAATCCATTTTTGAAGAACCTAAAGATCTGATCAAACCTTTTGAGGTAGATGTTATGGATTCAACAAACTTGGACACATGAAAAGAGATTGTAGAGGTAAAGGCCCTTTCAAACCCTTTACTGGTTATTGTTATAAATGTTATGTATATGGAAACAAGAAAGCAAAATGCTGGAAACTTGATCAGTCAAGAAAAAGGCAAGATTACATCAGAGAAGAATCAGCAGCCAATATCACATGCTACAAATGCAATAACCTTGGGCATACTACAAGTTTTTGCAAACTGTAGGTTAATCAGGACAGAAGAATACCTATATGTTACAAATGAAACAACTTAGGACATATAGAAAAGTTTTGTAGGTATAATGGAATGGACAAAAGAAGAGGACCACCTCCTATGGTTATAAAGAAAAATATTGGTGACAATGGTAAAAGTCTTGGTGAATACATGGATGAATTCAAGAATCATTTTAGGAAACCAGTAGATGAAGATGATGAAAAGATATGGAAATTCAAAGATTTCAATAAGGCATTGGTTCAGGGAGAGACAGTAGATGCTACTGTGTCTTCGCATGATGTTAACATTGCTACATCGACCTAAAAGGTTGAGCATGGCCTTAGGGGGAGAATTGGATGAAGACAATAGATTATATCTAGCCCATGATTATGTGGAATGAGCTCATGTGAGCTTAGATATGGTGTATACAGACATTATGAAGTCTATATTTATGATCGTAGCACTTGAAGATTCATATCCTATGAGTGCAAGATTTGTGTTTGACTAGACAGTGTGCAAAGTTGAGCTAACTATGATAAATGCATTTACTCACTTGGTGATGAATAAAATACCTCAAGTCATATTGTTTCTTCACCATTTGATAAGCAGCGACCAAGGAGAGAAGAGTTAAGAAACATATCAATCACCTAGCAGCTACATTGCGTGATCAATCAAAGAAGAAGTTCTGGAATTTAGTGTATTCAAGGTATTTAGACCATTTACTCTAACAAGAAGCTATGGATGCACCTGTGATATATGATGTTGTTGATAGGTGAAGATATACATTTAAAAGACACTTTTTTAAGTCTTTTGAGGATGACCCTGAAGGAGCATTTTTGCAAACCCCATACAACATCCTACACATAGAGGATATTAGGGCTTACATTCATTGTAATTATGAGACTATAGGAGATGTGGAGATATACAGGGAGATAGATGAAATGAGAGAATCTGATGGAAAAATGAAGGATTAATTCAAACACCTAAATGACCAATCCATCATAAATTTAACTCTCTTGAATGAATTCAGAGAGACAATGGTTTAAGATAATACTAATTAGAGTGCATGATCAGTTTATTTGGATAGGAGAGCATCCTATGAAGATCTGTAGTCAGTTGATTCATGACATAATTGGACTAGACAACACTGGATCCATCCCTGTGGTGGAGAAAAACATTAAAAAGAAAGTTGAAACCCTGACTCATTCAAAATGGGATAAGTGAGCTATGACAGTCAATGATATATTCCAACAGGATGTGAGACTAGTTGCAATGCTTCTAGGTTACAAACTTTACTATAGCAGCAAACCTAACTTAGTTTTAGCAGGAGTCATAATGATGGCTTATAGAATGGTAAAATAAAACACTAAGTATAACCTATGTGAGATTCTAGCACAACAATTCTTGGAAAATGTAAAGATTGTTAAGGACATGTCAGATGTGAGGTCCTACCCCGATCTGTCCTAGTACAACTTTCACTTTGACACTTGATACATCAGGATGATATTTTGAGTATAGACATTTGATCTATTGTGGTTATATATACTATCATTTGGACTTATGAGTAGTTGTTATAGATTTTGTTGATGATCGTGGTAGTTGTAGTCTTTATATATATATGCTCATTTGATACTTTGATTATCCGTAATATATGTATTTTATGTTATCTTTCGGTATTATGATCATTAATGGAATCATGGTTCTATGATAAGTTTAGTATTACTTGCTTATGCAGAATATGTAACATTTATGATGCAGATGTATATGCATGTATATTGTTTAGTTAGATGTTATCACCCTATGTTTGAAATGTTTATTGATGTAAGATTTCTATAATTTACTGACATCGAGTCTCGAGTTTGAGCATGCAGGGATATGGCCATGGTTTTAATTCGAGGAAACAAGATAGGATCAAAGTGTTATCAGTAAAAAGCCAAGGTCGACTCTAGACAGAGAGTACGACCTCGTCGTATCGTATTTTCTTTCGTAAATGTGATGACTGAGTATGTATGGTTGATAATGTTTAATTTGTATGTTTGTAAATAATTTTTATCTTGTGAAATGTTTAATGTTCTTTGCACACAAAGCATGCCACATAGGTTGTGATGTGTAATTCTTTTTGTGATGTGTCATTTGACACCTTAGTGATGAGGTGGCATGTGGAGTGGATTTTGGACCCCACCTTCTCCTTAGTTAACCTTGAGCATTCCCAAGCTAGGTAGGTGGTTTATAAGACCAAGAAAACATTGAAAATAAAACTTCATTTTCGGATGCATGATTTATTGGCTATTTCAAGAGGTTTTGAGGAGTCCTAGGATGTAGTTTAATGTAAATTTTAGTGCCCCTAGGTTAGGACTTGGGTTGGGGGCCTTAATTCTCCTATTTTCATCTTCCTAGGCCACTTCTATATCACTCAAATCATGTCATTTTTGTGATGCACGAAAATGGCAATTTTCCCTAAGCTTCCATCATTTTTTTAGGTTGAAATTCATTTCTAGAAAACTTAGTAGGGGCAAGTGTCATCTTTTCTTTTAACTAGATACCTAACAGCTTGGGAAGGGTGTAGGGGGAAAAGAATGTTTTAGAAGTAAGACCTTAAGTAAAATGGAAAACTACTTTTTGGGAGGCTGCTAAGTAAGTAGGGAGAAAAAAATTCAGTGAAGTCTTGAAGGCCTTGGTTTTAGGAAGTTTGGACAGCAAGCTGTGTGAGAGAGCAAGCACATCTTCAACCCATAATTCAATCTTATCTTGAAGGAGGTTGGTGGTACCAAAACCTAGTTATTTTATTTTATTTACTGCTTGGAAATGATGTGTTTGTGAAAGAATTTGTAACTGTTCTTTTTATTATATGTTAAATGTAAATTTGTGTATTATTGATGATTTAAATCTGAGTTTTGAATTTCAATTTTTTGTTGTTTATTTGTATTTGTTTTGTTAAGGGTGTGCAAGTTCAATCCTCATCCTTGGGAGGAAAGTAAGAGAACTTGGGGTGAAGGGCATTGAATTGGGATTTCATTTGTTGAGTGCATAGTTGTATGGGCAGCCATGATAACCAGCTTATGTTTTGGGGGTCATAAGGTGAATCTGGGGGTCATAAGGAGTTGTTTTGCTCATAGAATTGAGCTGTATTTTGGGGTTGGAAGGGCCTTGTGAAGGCTGGTATGCTTGTTGTTTTGTTATTGTATCATAAGCATGGTGACTCCAATTGTAATTCCACCTTCACCCACTATATGGGTTCTATGAATGAATCCTTTGTTTAAGCCTGGGAAAGAAGTTATTGTAAATTATGTGTTTTGAAACTTGTTGTGTCTTGATGTATTGTTTGTGTGTTCCTTGTCCTATACTTGTTTCCCCAAGCTCGGGGGTGGCCATGTAATGGCCTTGGCTGGGAGGTGAGCTCCATGGCCATGTGAAGAGGTCTTATGTTACTTAGTCCCTTGGATTAGTCTTAAAATTTTGTACTTAGTACTTGCGTTTAAGTTTAGTTATGTGCAAATGTTTAACAGATTTTGACATGAACAAGAAATAGTATTTCAAATTCTGTATTAATTGTTCTAAGAAAGTTAAAAGGACTGCAATGTGAACTTCCTATTAGTCAAGTTCCATGCTATTCTATTTACTAGGATTTTTCCTGTTGAAAAGCTAAGAGTTTTGTAACTAAGTTATGAGATTCAAATATTGTTAAAAATGACTCTTATATTTTTATGTATTCTATTTCATATAGCTGTAGTGAATTGTTTTGTTTCAGAAATGTATAAACAGATTTAAGATAAAAAAAAATTCTTTACATTGGAGAAGAATGTAAATGTAAAACAAAATTGCTTATTCTAAAGTTATCAACTTCTGTGAGAGTTAAATTATAGTTGAATACAATAATTAAATTTTTAAAGCTAGAAGTTGATTCAACATACCAATATATGAATGCAATCTGTAATAGTAATTTAGTAAGAAAATAAAACTAGTTCAAGCGTTCAAGCTAGTCTATTTTGTTATTTTCATTGATTGCCAGAATTAAATAAGAAACTTTATATTATTCTGATCTTACTGTACAAGTGGTTGACAAAATACAACATGTGAATAAAACTAAACTAAAATATAAAACCAATCTTTATTGGATTTCTTTTCAAAGGACATTTTGTAATTGACATATTCTGAAATCACCTGCATATGACAGAAAACTAGATTAGAACAGTAAATGAAATAGTAGCCAGAATCATAAATTAATCAGCACTGTATAATATATTTTCCTTCAGAAAACTAAATTCTCTCAATATTTCCAGATAAATTATAAATGATATGATAATATATATGTTATATATTATACATAAATAATGTATAATATACAGTATATATATTATAACTTTCTATAGTTAATCCATTTATTCAATGAAAGCGTAATATTATATAATATAATACTATATAATATGAACTGTACATAAAATGAAGTACAGAACATATTAAATAATATCATATTAATAATATTTTTCAATCGTATGACAAGATTAGTATATTATATAATATAATATACTATATTATAGAAATAACATTTAAACTTTGAATTTAACATCTGATAAAATTACTCTTGAAAAAGAAAGAATATAATACAATATTATATATTACACGCTGTACATTGAATAATGTACAGAATGTAATATATAATATTATTTTTATAGCAGCTTATATCGTTTGTAGTTTAGTAAATCAATGCAGCTTTGCTGTGTTATATATATTGTAATATTACATATTATAATCTATACATTAACCAATGTATAGAATATAATATAAAATATTATATTCATGACTTTCAGCAAACGTAAGGAAGACTGCAATACATACAAACATTACTACCTAATATTGGACCATTCGAAATAGTCCATTGTTGTACGCATGCACACTGTGCATCAAACAAATCAACGCCAGCAGTCATCTTAAATGCAGTAGTGTTATATGCCATAGTATATCGAATACTGGTTAAATTTATGACTCATCCCATAATTGCTCTTATTGTATCGTATTGCCAAGTCGCACAATCTGTATCAAAATCTCAAATTTCTTAAAACTGAGTTTCTCTTCTAAAACAAATCATAAGCATTAAAAGACCAGTTAAATGCTTGATGATTCTCAAATTCTAATATAGGAAAAACGTATGTTAGATCAGATAACAATAATAATAATATATATTGTATTCTATACATAAAATAATGTATAGAATACAATATACATTATTAAAATAATAATTCAAAACTTTCTCTGCTATCGGATTTGCATCTGAATTGAAATTGGCTTACCTATGATCTTTGTTTATCGGCTGCCTTGAAGGCACCTCGGTGCTATCGTGACTCTAAGTCACGGTAGTGACATGGCACTGTCATGGCTTAGAGCCACGGCAGGACCGTCCTTACGAACTATCGTGACTCTAAGTCACGGTAGAACCATAGCTCTATTGTGGCTTAGAGCCACGGCAGCATACCTGGTATGGCCGCCATTGTTGTGAGCGGGGATGGGCATGAAGGCGGCCCATCCCACTATCAAACATTAAACCAAAAATATATATATTCATATCAGCATCTGTAATTAATAGAAATTCAAATTATATATAAGCTCATTTGATGCGGATGTTTTTATCAGTAGGGTTTCGAACCCTTCAAAAAAAAATCCATCAGAGTACTGATATTGATTTAGATAAAATCAGTAAACTAGGAACATAAAACTCAAACACAATAGAACAGAATAAATACTTGCAGTAATGCCATTGCTAGTAGGCATAGCTCAAGATTGACATCAACCTTGCATTTCTAAATGCATTCTGGTTCAGACCTGCTACATTCATTCCTTAGAAAAAAAAAAGGGAAAAGAAGAGTAGAACCTAGAATGTCGTTTTAGGGTTTCTGTTTGGTTTTATTGGCTCCCAACCCTAATTTTGAATTAGGGTTAGGGAGCTGACATAATAATTCATTATTTTCATAGCGGGTACATGAAATAGCAATATAGTAAAGTTGATATTTTATCTTATTAAGGAATGTATTAACGTTAGTATTAGAGTAAAGTTTAAATGTGGTAATAAACACTTTTTACGACATTAGTTGTTCAATATTTATTTATATATATCGTGTAGGATATAAATAAATAAATTTATATATAGAACTTCAATTATTATTTCTTTTGTGATTATGTTTTCTTGAAATACATTTATTTACTTAATAGATTGAGTTATAATACGCACCTTAATATCGTAAAATTGAGGTTGTTATAAATTCAAATGTAGTCATGGAAGAGTGTTTGTTTTCTTTTATGAAAAGTTGTATTTTGATTAGTTGTTAATGGGATTTAAATAATTTGATAATTACCTTTCATTAAGTTTCATTGTTATGTTATTTTTGTTATTAATTATTAAATTAAGTTATGTAATATTTCTAGATTTAATTAATTTAATGAATTTGAATATCCATGAAGGGTTATAATCATCCTTTATTCGTCTTTTATTATCATACCTTTTACATTCTTAGAACACTTAATTTGTATTATTTACTCTATATATATATATATATCTTAGAAAGTCAAATCAATCGGTCTAGCAATGGTTTAGTAAATCTGTAGTGTTTAGGTGACCGCCCAAGCGAGCTTACATTTTTAGGGGCTTCGCATCATTGGGCTTGGATCAAATCTTGTTGCCCTAGTTGTATGTCACAGTTGGTTCAACAAAAAAAAATTGTAGTTGTGTTTTTGTCTTGATTATTTGGGCATTACATCAAAGGCATTCAGATTTGGTTCACTTTTGATTCATATGTACATTCACATTGAGCATAAATTTCCTAGAATGCACCCTAGAGAATGGAAGGACAACATACCCACTGGTATTCAGATATCAGAGAGCTATTGGAGATAGAACCGTACATGGATAGATGGAGAATTATTTTCTATGATCAAGATTCTACAAAGTCAAATGAAGGAAAGATACAGGATCCCTAAGGAATTAGTTGAAAGATATAAGGATACAATATGTTTCATGGTTGGAATTGATTGTGTATGCTTTGAAGCAGTTGAACCTAGGAATAAATGGTGTTATCCCATGGGATATGAAGTTAGTTCTGAGGTTCTTTTGATGAAGATGGAGCATGTACTGGCATCTGAAGTTAACACATTTGAAAAAATATGGGGAACATATCTAGAAAAGTCAGACAAGGTTAGAGAAGAACAAGATAAAGGAAAAAGAAAGAGGAAGATAGAGAAGATGGTTGATGATATGGAAACAAAGGCTAGAATCACAAAGGAAGAACTAAAAGAAGTAAGGACTAAAATGATAGAAGGAACTTCTAGCATGAGAATTGAAGCCCCTCCACATTTTGAAGCAAAAAAGATAGTAAGTACTACTTCTGACATAATTGATCTATCTAACACTCCTGAGAAGATAGCACAAGAAGATGTACCTGCAAACAACCCTAGGAGATCTATAAGATCAAACAAGCCTAATAGCCCTAAGAAAAAAAAGATTGAAGTAGAAGAAAAGAGAAAAGAAGATAAGGTGAATGAGAAGAAAGAAGAGAAAGTAGAACAAAATAAAACAGAGAACCTATTGAAACCAGACATAAAAATATTGCAGAAAAGAATAATAAAAGATGGTAACTTGAAGACTCTTAACAGATACTATGCGAGGTATGATTCTGATCATCAGTTAGTAATAGAAGATATAGTGATTGAGCACTTACTAGCTTATAAAAAGAATTTATTAGAGGTTGAAGGTAGTATTCCAAAAGACTTATATAGCAAACTAGAAATCAGAAAACAATTAGCACAATTAGAGGATGAAACAATAAGGAATAAATCAATTGAAGATTTGCTTTCTATATTTTTGATACAAGAAAGGGAAAAAATAATCAAAGAAATAAAACCCCTATTGAGAACTAAGGCCAAACTTGTGAAGATAATGGCTAGAAAATATGATGAGATCATTGAGGATACATAGAAGGCATTGGATCAAATATTGATGAGAGACATTCCTAAGAAGGCTTCACCTCCTAAGGCTACCAAGCCCACATCTATAGGAATAGGAGAAAGCTCTAAAACAACTAAGGAGAGCATGGAAGGAAGTAAAATGAATGTTGACAAGCAACCAGATTTCTTTTTTGTTGGTGTGGTAGTGACCCTTGACACTACACTAGATGAGATTAACCCATTTCAAGGAAACTTGGATAGTGCGGTAATAGAAGAAGAGGAAGGACAAATAGAGGAAAAAAAAGAAGAAAAAGGACAACAAGAGGAAGGACAACAAAAGGAAGAACAGAGAGAAGAGATAGGGACATGAAAAGGAGAAGAGGTAAGAATTGAAATAAAGCAAGAACCTGATACTTCCACCACCTTACTGTTGGCAAGTATGGAAAAGCCTGTGAGCACTGATGTGGAGAGTATAGATGAGGATGAATTAATGAGATTATCCTTCATGGCATTTTCTAAGGCAAAAGAGAGGTCAGAACAAAAAGGAGATAAAAAGGTTAAGGTGATTGCTAGGGCAGTAGATACAATGAATAAAATACTCCCTATACCTCTTATATTTCAAGGAAAAGATTATGCTGAGAACCTTAACATAGCATTAGACAACTTTGATAATCACTATGAGTCTCTGATGAAGATCGCATAAGAGAAGGCAAAGAATAGATACCTAGAGAAGAAATTGAAGGAAGTATGTCAGTCTATTTCATGGGGCTTGGGTATTCTGAAAGCAACTACATCTAAGGAAAGAGGTTGTGTTGCACAAGGAAGGAATTTGTACATCTATTATATTAACCCTCTCAGACACATCAAGAACATTGATGATATAATAGCTAAGGATAGGGCTACCTTGGATAGTATGATGGATAGTTGTGAGACTTCCTCACAAACTATATTAGAGATGGACACGAAGACATCCAAAATCTTGGATAAAGTAAATGTATTGGATATAGAGAAAGGGAGATTAATAGCAAGATTTGGGTTGCTGAAGAGTTTAATCACTCCTAAGCTATCAATTCTTGAAGCACATCTTACTAAGATGGAAAATATTGGTGATTCAATGACCAACTCTATACCGGTAGAACTGAAGGTAGTAGAGACTACATCCTATGCACTGAATGGACTAATTCATGTTAGTGGACTATTGATAATTTTTTGGAATGATGAAGTGAAGACCTTGGAAGATTCCTTCCAAGATATTTTGAAATTGGTGAGTAAGCACTAAGTCCTATATTTTTTAAATTCTGAAATATTTAGTATACCTTTGCCATTGATGTCAAAGGGGGAGAAGAAGAGGAGAAGAAAAATGAGAAGGAAACAAAAATAAGAAAAAAAAATTTGTAAATTAAAAAAAAGGAGAGAATAATATATGTATGTATATATAAAAGATAAGAAGGAAGAGTACAGTTAGTGTTTTGGACACTTAGTCATTTTTCGCTAAGTACTACCATCAATGCCAAAGGGAGAGATTGTTGGAAAGTGATGTTTTGAGAGCACTATGGATCACTTGAAGTTTGTCATTTATGGAAACACATATGGTATGGTGATCGCATGAAGAAAGTATGAGTGTTGAAGACATAGTCATGAAAATGACTAAGTATGAAATCAGATTTACAGTACTGTAGAACTATTTTGGAAAGCGAAGATAGTATATGTCAGATAATGACTTGCGAGCTTAGAGGAAGACATTTTGGGATATGTATGACCTTTAGTTAAGATCACATATGTTTTTGTATTGATATCAGTAAGTTACAATGATTTGAAGGCATGCAAAGACAAAGGAACAGTGAAATAGGGCACATGAACAGTCACGATGATTAAGGGAATGTAAGATGGAATGGTAACGTGCTAAGTTAGATAAATATTGTATATTTTTGACACTTTGGTAATACAAGATCATCGAATTAGTATTTATTGTTTGCATCATTTATTATTATGTTCTGTATTGTATTTGGAAGTCAGTTGGATGACATACTACATATAAATGAAGAGTGTTTTGTGAAAGCAATAGAAGAATAAGATATGGATACAAAATTAGGATATTAGTGATGGTTGATAGAAGATGTGAGATCAAGATTGATAGAGGCTATTAAGAACTATAAGTGGAACTATCAAAGCATAGCAGATGCTTGTATTGATCACTCTTGAGAACACTTTTGTAACATAATTATTGATTGTAAGAGCTATAAGCTCAGTATACCTTTAACAGGGTTGATATTCCTCTAACAAGGAAATGTAAAATGTAATACTCAGCTCCTAATAGGGCTAGGTCTCCTAAAAGGGACATTATACTTTAGTGCATATTTGTGGGTACCATCCCCATTGGGGTTTTCCCTTGGCTAGGGTTTCCTCAAAAACAAATAATGGTGTTATGAGTTATGTGTTATTTGTTTATGTTCTTTTCATTTAAAAAATCATATGGTTTATTTGGAATTGGTTTAAGTTTAATTTAAAGTGTTGTAATACTGATTCAACCCCCCTCTCAGTATTACTCAATCCAAATAGATTCTAATATCATTATTGATTTAATTTATAAAAATAAACTCCCACTTACGAATTATTTGAAAATCTCAAAATTTATACCATTCACCATATCTACCATGAAGGTTGGTGATGATTTGGTTAACTTTGGATTAATGTTAACATATGGACTCACATAAATTATAATGGTGAGATTAATCTTTGAGTATAATTATTTTTCAAGCATAATCAACTCTTACGTTTGAATCATATCAAGTTCAATTTTGATATTCTTTGTAGTCTCATAAATTATAAGAATTTATGGCCTAATCAAAGACATGTAGAGCTCAAGTTGTTCATGTTAAACCTATGTCAATTTTGTTGATGAGTTTTTTGCTGACAACCTCAAAGTTATTGTTATAATGATCTCTACTTGGAAGTAGTAGTGTGGTTGGCTTCTTAGTACAATTATTGTCATAATGATCTCTAGTTGGAAGTACTAGTGTGTATAGCTTCTATTGGACTTATTTTCATAATGATCTCTAGTTGGAAGTAATTGTGTGTTCAAGTTCTTATTGAAAATATAGAACTAATCTCTATTTTTTTGGTTGCATGCATTCAAGTTTATAGCATGAACAATGGTAAGTGTAGAAACCTAAAATGTCAAATGCCTACGACTCTACTTGTTAGTATGTCATTTGTCTGGTTTTGTGTTGATTGTTTGTATTTTTAATCAATTTTGGGTCATTTTGGTTATTTTGATTAATCTTTCATTTTGGTTGTCTTGTCAACTATTTTTTATCATGTCATCACATTTTATCTTATGTCCCTTGTCTAATTAAATAATTTCAATAATTATTTAATCAGAGTCTTTAATTTTTTTCTGGGGGATTAATCATTTAATTAATTCCCTTATGTCCTAGCATGCCCCCTTTAGGTTATGTCTTTTTGTCATTTGTCTCACAATTAAATATGGAAAATATTTAATTGACCTTTAGTATTTTTGGAGAGAATTGATAAGCGGATTTTTATTATTTCATTTATATTATCGACCTTTGGTTCTTCTTTCCAACTTGTCTTTACATCTTCTTTTGTTTGGTCCTTTTATATGATCCTATTTTTCCATTGTCTTTGATCTTGACTATCCATTTCAAATTTGAAGTCTATAAATTTTGCTTGTATCCATCATTTTTGGCAACCACGATTTCTAGTATCCTTGCCCAGATACTATCATATTTATCCTTTTTTTTGGCTATATTTGTGCACTTGTCTATAAAGAACAACATATCAAATTAGAGGAGAAATAAAAAGCAATGAGATACCATCAAAGAAATGCTTGAATTTTAGTTTCAATTTCACTGTTATATGTGCAATTTGTTTTAATAGTTTTATTGGTTGTATTGTCCTAAATTGTAAGCACCTATCATTAGATGCTCAAGAATGCCCCATTTTAGTGTTCTCAAGTTCTTGTGTCCACTATGTTTGATGCTGCTCCAATTCTTCTTTTCATTTTAACATCTTCTCTGCATTCCCAACCCCCAAGCTAAATTTTGAGGCTTTTTAAGGGGAATAGGTTGACCAAGTCATCCTATTCCTAGGAATAGGTTGACCCAATCAGCCTATTCCTGGGAATAGGTTGACCCATTTAGCCTATTCCCTAAGGTTTTCCCTAAAATTTAAATTGGGGGCCTATCTCAACAATTAAGTAGGAAATGTAAAATCTTGTCTAGTTCCTTTGAGTTTTGAGCTTTGAATTGCGGTGAGGGGTATACAAACAACCTACCTCTCCTCAATTTGATATAAGACCAAAATAATTGAACCACTCTTAATATTTTAAGAGCTATTATCAAGATCCAACTTGGCATTTAATAATTTAGGCATTCTAAAGAATATTTCAAGCAGCCAAGGCATCATTTTAAGGCAATCTTCTCCATTGTATAAATATTCTCTCCCTCATAAAGGCCAAGTAGAGGAGACCTTAATTTAGCAAGGAGAGCCTTCTTCCAAATACATGAATATCAATTGCTTTCTCTCTCAAATCAAGAATGAATCAAGCATAACAACATTGGATATTTGAGGATTATTTGCATATCTATGCATTTGTGAAGTCATCCTTGATTCTTCTCTACATTCTACAACAACATTCAAGAAAATTACAAGCATCTTCATAGACATTACAACATTGAGTCTATATATGAAGGTATAAATATTTACATTTCAGACCTAATATTTGATTTACATTGACACACTTTCATATTTCATTTATATTTCAAGGTTGATTCCTCAATCAAGGTTTGATTGAGGTGAATCCCCTTCTACACAACAATTATGTGCAAGAATAGTTAGTGCTCGTACCAGATCAAATTTGGGAAGTTCAAGACCTCGTGGATAGTTTTCAACTGAAAGTAGTTGGAAGTGAAAGGAACATGTTGAATGAGTAGACCTGGCCTTTTGAATAAGTTGACTAGGCCTCCATAGTCCCTTGAGATCCTCTTCAAATTGATTTCACAGGTTAGTTCCAGTCTCTAGGCCCCTATTTTCTATCATTTTGCACATTTTGAAACTCATTATTTCTTCCTTTCCATCCTTCAAACTGACATCACTTAATCACATTACCTTAATAAACCCTAAATTAAATGAAGGATCATTGCACTCACTCAACACTTGAGTCTAATTGATCCTGGTCGGGCATATTCCTTCCAATGTAACCAAGGATTGGTTGGATGTCATATTCGGGAGCCACTCTAGAACCACATTTTATCATCTAAACCACATTCTTTTATGACGCATTAGTGATATTAGGATTGTTACTAACATGATTGAATAGCTTTTTTTGGTTGGCTAATCATGTTTTCAATCTAAGTACTAATTTTTCTGGTCTACATTTGATGAGCCCAACGTGACCTAACCCTAATTTTGATGAATTCAAAGTTTTATGTGTGTTTACAGGTCCAAAATTGAATCCATGCATTTGACTTATCAAATTACACACATTTAGAATCATGTTGTGCAGTTGCATCATCTAAGTGTGCAATTGTAACCTTTTGTTGTGCACTTGCTTAGATTTTGCACAGTTGTTAGAGTTTTCTATGCACTTTCATTTACTAACTTGATTTTGTGGGTTGTTTCCAATTGGACTTGTTTAACTTTAAAATTGCAATATTTTGATGTATTCGGTTCATGTATGTTCATATTTTTGTTAAAATTAAGCCACATCTAGTCTAATTAGGGTTAGGAAAAAGAACCAAAAATTCCCACCTAGTGTAATTAGGAGGTCAATTTATATCTAATTTTTATTTTCTTTGATCAAAAAGTGATAAAATGGACCATAATTGTTTACATAGGCTAATCAGGGGCTTTCAATTTGATAATAATCTTCTCACATATGCTAAATTAAGAGCTTCAAATTAACTACAAATTTTCATCCAATCTAATTACGGGTTTCAATTGACTGCAGTCTTCTCACATAGGCTTAATTAGGGGCTTCAAAATGACTACAATCTTTTTGCATAGGCTAATTAGGCAATTGATCATAACTATTCACATATTCTAACTAGGGGTTCAAACTGACAAAAATCCTTCATATAGTCTAATTAGGGGTTTCAATTGATCACAACTTTTCACATGGCGCAGTTAGAGGTCAAATTGATCGCAAATCAGGCATTTTGATTGACAAGTTAATCATTATAAACTCAAATTTACTTGATCTAGGTCAATTTTAACATTCTAGAAAATGGGCATCTTTGATTTTTTCATTTAAAGTGCTTGTGTGCACTTTCTCTTCTTTTTGCGCACTTGCAAGAGATTTTTGCACACTTACATGATCAAGGTTTTTTTGCATTTGTTAGGTTTTCTAAAAAATTATTTGGGAATTCTACGCAATTGGCTAATAAAATCTAACTTTTGATTTTCTTTATGCCCTTTCAATTTCATTAAAATCGGATAGGGTTTTTGGAGTTACTAATCATAATCTATGTAGTATCTTGCTGAATGTGGAGTGAAGGCATTTCTAAAACTACTAATGGTTTTTTTGCAGGATGTTTGACGAAGATGTGTGATTTTCAAATGTTATGTGCTTATCTTTTTAGATAGATCACACTTCAATTTATTAAGAGAATAAAGTTTGTCTAGGGTGTGTGTAAGATCATGAGGGGCCAAAAAGTGATGTGAAAAAAATTGTGTTTCGCATTAGCCCAAAAATGTAAAAATCTGTGTTGACTTCTTAGTAGGCATGGGTGTCAGTACACCTAAGCTAATACGTATCAAATATCAAATATGTATCAAATATCAGATACGTATCGAATATCTGCTATGTATGCATATAATATTATAATATTATATATAATATATAATACTATAATATTTTAATATTTATATATTATAATATATATAATAACATATAATATTATATATTATAAGGAGGAGAACATATCCTTCTAGAAGCCCTTTCCTACCACATAAAAAGTAGCTATAAGCATGGGGTGAATATATAAAAATATATATTATATATTATAATATATTAAAGTCATCCCCCCACCCCCACCCCTATCAGCAAGGGAATATATTTTTTAAAAGGTTATTTTTGGTATTGGATTGATGCGTATTGGATATCTAATACCTACTAATATAAATTTGACTATTGCAATAATTATGGGTCATTTTAACCCATTACTATTACAAACATGTATTTGATATCCGAATTCGATCCGATATCCAATCATGTGAGGATGATTTTTTCTCAAATCAACCACCAGGTATGATTTTCATTGCATTTTTATCTATTTTTTGCTAGTTATTTTCATTTTTCATTTTGATTTATTGGTTTTGGGTTAAAATTATATTATTTTTTTAATTTGTAATTGTTTGTATTATTTAAACTACATGTTAATTATACAAATTTGCAAATTAAATTAGGCATGGCAGATAACATTGATAATCTTGAGCTTGTAAACCCACACCCTGTAAACCCGCATCCTGCAAACCCACAAGTACAAAACCCTCCAACTACAAACCCTTGATCTATAGGAGACCTCATAATAGATATTTTGAATGAATTGAGGGGTATCATATATGTCTATAATAGGATCCCTAGATTAGCCCCAATGTTTAACACATTGGATTCAATAATAGGGAATATAGAAACCCTCATCACACAACATAATCTTCCACTTCAATGGTGAGATGTCATGAATGCTTAGTTTAATGATGATTTATAATGAAAGAATGAGTAGCTTCCCTATTTTTGAATCCCTATAGTGCACAACCATGTGATCCCAAAAAACAAAGGTGTCTATTAGATGGTGCATACATGTTTCTATACAAGACAATTTCTAGGATCCTTGGTGGATGGTGTTGGATAAACCACCCAACAACAATACGGGTGTCCTGGTTTACTTCATAAAAAAACTATATGTTGAGTTTGTGTTGGGTAAGCATGTGAACTACTAGAATATGAAACAGTTCATGGGTGCAAGCAGAGGCATTCCCCAAGATAGACCAAGGGTGTGTTGATTTGTACAAGGCCCTTTTGTTCCCCCTCCTCTTATTTCTCCCCCTCCCATAGTACATCATCCATACATTATTTCACAGGATACCTCACAAACTATTAGGGTCATTCACTCTTTGAGTGACCATTTGATTACGTAGACTGTGTCACTAGCGTAGCCATATGTCGATGATTATAGCAATGGATCTGATGGTGCTAACACATCCTCCTCATGTGCACATATTTATGTTCCCTATACTTGCATTATGTGCAAGTAGATATGCTTGGGTCCCCTTGGTTAGCCTGTCAAGGAACCTATGGACACATTAAATTTTGAGGTGCATGATATGGCTGGTGCAATAGATATCATGATAGGTCCTGGAGCGTACCCTAGATAATCCTCTCATGCGAGAGATGAGGAGTTCCACCATTCATTCCTCATGTTGTGGTAAGACATAAATTTTAATTTTAAATGAATATTTATATTAGATAACTTATTACGACTACACACTTATGTTTATATACATGGTCTATTTAGGTTCAATTAATGTCAAAAGAGGTGATCAGATAGGTCCAGGATGCCACACTCTCGGCCATTTCATTTGGCCTCGACAACTCTATGGTGTATATTTTTGCACTCAACCATTTACTTTTTTTTATCTATATACATGCTTGTCATTTAAACTATGATAATTAAATCATACATTAATTAACATTTTCATCTTACTTTACTCTTGCAGGTTTCACCTACTACAAGGGATGTGCATTTTGAGGGAGGTGCAGTGGAACACACTGACAAGGGGAAGGTAATTAAGAGTTTGAGAATGATTATGCATGTACCTATTACTTGAGTGTACTAATGTTTATTTTCATGGTTTATTTAACAAATCTTGATGTCCGAGGAAGACATGACACAGGTTCATGAGCTCATCCTCTCAACGTCCATTTCATTTAGCCATGATAGCCACATAGTATGTATTTTTACTTTTATTTGTTTACATTTTTGTATTGTATACATGCTTGTCATTTAAATTGTCATTATTTTAAATATATATTAGCTAACATTTTTATCTTGTTTTACCCTTGTAGGTAACACCTAGTGTGAGGGAGGTACAATGCAAAGGATTGACATCCTTATTGATTGCACTAGTATTACTAGAATAAGGTCTAATAAAGGTAAGTTTTTATTTTAATTCAAGTGCTTAGTAATTTTATTTTCCTATCACGAACAACTTCATAGGATAACTTTCATCAATTTCATGCTTGTGAACATATATAGGTTGACATTGTCACTATTAGTGACATCCCTTTTCCACTAGTGACATGTTCTAGGACTCCTGACCGCATTAGGATATGTAGAGTTGAGGTGTGCGAGAATTCAATTTTAAATTTCAATTATAGTTTAATGTATATTAATTTTTATGTCAATTTTCTATTTTTAAATCATATAATTTAAGTAATCTCAATTGTGTTTTGAATTTTTTTATGCACGATCCTTCATAGCCAAAGACTTCTTTGAAGAGGGTCTGTTTTGATGATCCACGGGTATCCTCGGATGTCATAGAGACATTTAGTTGTAGATATTTTGAGATTTCATGCCACATTTTGAGAAGGCATATGCCACGTTTTATAGAGACGTGTATATTTTGTAGAGATCTTGAGATGGCATATGCCACATTTTGTAAAACTTTATTCAATTTGGTATTTATTCCATATTTGTATATGGAGATACATACTTATTAAAAGTAATTTGATATATGGAATATAAGATTTGATATAATTTATTACTCGTGTAGTATATGTAATATTGATGTTTATGGAATCATTATGTATTTTTTGTTATGTGAGTGTCATTGTTACTATGTTTCAATATTAATATTTTATTTGTGTGGATAATACTTGTTATTATATTTCCATAATATTTTATGTGTTTCAATAATATTCTATGCAATGTCCTCTAGTAGGAGGATATACATTTTCAATAATTAGCATACATCACTATACATTTAAATCAGATCAAATTAAGAGACAATGAATGGTCCATAACACATTTGGTAGTTAACATACTTAACATACATAGTTAAAATTTGGATTTACTTGTTTTAGGGTGATTAATGTTGGAAAAATGGTTAGCACTCCCCTCGAGATTCGTGACATGGCTTAACCACCTCATGTGTCTTCTATAAGTTTAGTGGTTGTATCGGGCATTAACAGGTCGATCTTTTGGTGCAAGGACAACCACTAATTGTAACAAGTGGTATCAGAGCTTGGTCACAGGTTTGAATCCCCTCAGGTAACGCTGAGGGGGAGATTGTTGGCAAAATGGTCAGCACTCCCCTTAGGATTTGTGACATGGCTTAACCGCCTCCTGTGTCTTCTATAAGTCTAGTGGTTGTATCGAGCATTAATAGGTTGATCTTTTGGTGCAACGACAACCACTAATTGTAACAACTAACACCAATCTACAAGTAGGATCCCTCAAGGCTTTAGAACCCCATCCATATTTCATCTTCAGATTCACCTACATTGATATGTTAGTGAATGATTTGATATGTTGATGAATGATAATTGAATGAACATAGAATTCATAAATTGAGGAGTGATTATCCCTTCTTTCATGTATTCAACAAGTGTCTTTACCCCCTTCTTATATCTTCATGATGAGAGAGTCACAACCTTTCATTATTACAACCTTTCTAGAGAGTCACAATCTTTCATCCTTTATGCCCTTTGAAAGAGTCACAACCTTTCATAACTACCACCTTTTGAGAGAGTCACAATCCTTGACAATTGTGGAAGGTAACCTAAATATCATTTTGTTCATCATGGTCACAAACCATCAGCACAAACACATCTATTTGGGTGGTTTTACCCTAAGAATGGTCTAATTTTGGCTCCCCACTTTATACAATACTCAGCACCATACCCCACCAGTGATCTCCCTTAAGTGCCCTAAGTGCACAAAACTGATAAATTTTGACTAGCTTTTTATCCTAATATGTGGCACTTGTGAAGGGTCTTTATGAACCTACAGGATCATAGAATGCCCCTATACAATAACCTATCTCATATTTTTAAGACTCAAATTGGTTTTTGTAGGGCAGTGATTTTTTTATCGATGCAAAAATAGGTAAATATATTCAATAAAAAGTTGCAAGGTAGCCTAAATTTCACTACATTCATCATGGGCAAAAACTATCAGCATGATCATGTCCAGTTTGGAAATTTTATCCTAGGCATGGTCCCATTTTGGCTCCCCACTTGTCGGATCGCTCAACTCCATACCCTGTCAGTGATGTCCCTTAAGTAGCCTATGTGCACAAAAGTGACAAAATTTGATGAGCTATTTCTCCCAATCCATGGCACTTGTGAATGATCCATATGAACATATAGGATTCTGGAACACCCCTCTATAATAACCTATCTCATATTTTCAAGACTCAAAGTGGTTTTTGTAGGGGGAAAATCATCAGATACATACAATGGAAAGTTTCAAGGTAGCCTAAATCTTGCTTTGTTCATCACAAGCATAAACCATTAGTGTGAACATGTCTAATTGGACAATTTTACCCTATTAATGGTCCCATTTTGGATCCCCACTCGCCAAAACACTTGGAACCATACCCTACTAGAGATGTCCCTTAAGTGCCCCAAGTACACAAAAGTGATGAACTTTGACAGGTTATTTCTCCCAATTTGTGGTACTTTAAAATGGTGTCTCTAAACATATAGGATTGTATGAGGACCCTCTACAATAACCTATCCTATATTTTCAAGACTTCAATACTCATAGTGGTTTTTGTCGAGTAGAAATTTTTTTGTCAATGCAAAAACTATCAGATGCATTCAGTGGAAAGTTGAAAGGTAGCATAAATATCTCTATATTCATCATTGGTGAAAATTGTCAATGTGAATACATATGGTTGGGTTGGTTTACCCTAGGATTGGTCTTTTTTTGGCTCCCCACTCACTGAAACGCTTTGCATCATACCCTAACAACAATGTCCCTTAAATTTCCTAATGAACCCATGTAATTTCTAGAACCTAGGACAACTGTAATGAACCTATGAAAATCATAATGGACCTAGGACATCCTATCAACATCCATAATAAATACATTATAAGAGCTTAATAAAAAAATTAGGATACATAATGAACACATTATAAGAGCTTCATCAACACATTAGCGGGAAATCCTGTTAGAGGTTATTGTTTTTTCATTTCACATTGGAAATAGAAATGTACAAAAACATGTACAAGATACATCAGTGTTATCAAAAAATACTATATATTGATGTCTTTATTCTTATCTGTGTCCTCGTGTACAAATACATCTATTACAAGCAGTGGTTATTGTTTCACCAAAAGATTGACCTATTAATGCCCGATACAACCACTAGACTTATAGAAGACACATGAGGTGGTTAAGCCATTTTGTGAACCCTGCAAGGGATGTTGGCCCACTACCAACAATCCCCCTCCTAGCATCACTCACCGTGGCCTACATGGATTTGAACCTGTGACCAAGCTCTGATACCACTTGTTACAAGCAGTGATTGTCGTTGCACAAAAAGATCGACCTATTAATGCCTAATACAACCACTAGACTTATAGAAGACATAGGAGGTGGTTAAGCCATGTCACAAACCCTATGAGGGATGTTGGCCCACTACCAACAACATCATATATCATCAATACAACTATATCATGTACAAATACAACAATGCTATCAAAAAAATCCTAGATATTCATGTCATTATGCTTGCATGTGTTCACATGTACAAATACATAATATGTCATCAATACAACTACATCATGTACAAATACAACAATGCTATCAAAAAATCCTAGATACATAACTAATACATTTGGTTATGATATTTGTACTTTGTAATGTATAGCTCCAACCACTAGTTCTCTTGAAGACACCTACATTACAATAGTGTACAAAATATTAGTATTAGAGAAATAATACTAACTAAATGTACAAACAAAAAATAAACAAAATAAACTCCAAATCACGGTAGTGGAATCTCGTATGTCCATCATATTTGTAATCCCTTCATTCCCAAGCCACAAGAAGACTAAGTTTATTGACTAAAATTTTAAAGAACCAAAACATAATGAACCAAAGAACATGATTAACCTAAGCATAATGAACCTTACCATCATTTGGTGTGAGTTAATAAAGTGTTCTTGAATCTTGTACATCCATCATATTTGTTACCAACTACATTTTTAATCCACAATAGGACAAATTTTATTGACCAAAAAAATTAAAGAAGAAATGTGAAATAAATGTAATGAATCAAAGCATAATGAACGTAATAAACCTTACAGACATTTTGTATGACCTATTCAAGTGTTCCTAAAGGGTCATCTCTTTGCTTAAGGGTATCTAGTATTTCTTCATGATCAACATTACTATTTTCCAAAGCTCTTTTTTCTTTTATTTAAATTGATGCTTCAAAAACTTGACATTTGTTGCTATAAAAAGGTGTGAATAGATGAGAATGGTTTTCTTCTTCTCATAGTCTTCAAATGCAGGCATGTCATTCTTTCTAATCATGTATGTTTGTAGTCATGATCCTAAAACAACAACTAAACTAGTAGAATACATTAACCCATCATCATCTATCATTAGTTGTACTAGCTTATTCTTTCCCTATACACATCGTTCTAACTAGTTATCTAATATCTCATCATTCCCCTACAATGAACCAGTTGCAAAAAAATGTCCTAGCTATAGAAGATTTGAAAGATGGTTGTACTCAATTTAACTTTCCATGTCATAATTTTTTAAGAATATTGTTTGAGATAAAGGAATTAGATATTTTGGAATCCATGCATCCACCCACTCACTTGATTCACATTGATTCTAGTTACAGTGAAAATAGATGCCAAAAAAATGAATCCAATTCTTATGTCCAAATGGTCCATGTACTTGCATTTGAGCTTCAAAATGAATGCATCTTTGAACAATCTCTAATTTTCCACAAATCTAATTTATCTCCTATTGTTCTCTCCTCAACCAACTAAAAGAATTTATGCATTATTGAATTAAGTGTCCCTTCCTGTGACAATGTTGAACTACACCAATCAAAAATACATCGAGCATCATGAAGCATAGAACTTGAAATCCTCAACTACTCCTTAACTATATCTCTCTTCACACATGCACATTCTCCACCATGCTCCCCTTTCCCATGGTCAGCTTCAAAAGAAATCCAAATACGAGGTACACTCCTCTCTACATGCATACTACTCGACCAATAAAATACACTATCATTCTTGAATTGGCCCATGCAATTATCTAACCAAATGAGATGTCTATACATTGCAATATCTTATTCCAGAATGAACTCAAAAAAATTCTCAAAATAATGTTACGCATAATCAGAAGAGTGAGGTCACTCATAAAAATCATACTCCCTGATTATCTTCATGTCATATTCTATACTATCAGGGGAATGTCTATATGTTATGTGGACAAAAATACCAATCTAAATGGAATTGTAATATTGAGCTTGCATCTCATTTTGTGGCTGCAATGTGTAGTTTTCTACAAAAACAACCATTGATAGAAGAGTGTCAATCTAGACAGATACCTTAAACATCCTAAAATGCTAATCCAACCACTGATAGTTGTGACTATGCCTTGCATACTTGTAGAAAATATTTTCCTTTAAATCTGAAATAAAATCAGCAACATTGTATTCTTTTGTAACCAACTTACATCTGGAACCTTCACCTCCACTCTTGAAAATATATTTGACCATCTCATATATCTTTTTCTAAAAAAATTTCTTTCCAAATTCATGTTCATTTCCCTCATAAAAACATGAAACAAAATTCTACAAGCCACCACATTGTAAGCACTTATCATTTAAGCAATCATTTCTATAGAAGAAACAACCATCATCTCTATGACATAAAAATTGATCAATCAAGTCTCTCAATGATTTCACAAGATGACTTGCAACATTTTGTTAGTATGCAAAGTTGAACAAATATAGCCTAATAGTTCATAGTGCATTGAAAACTCCACATGATATTTGTAACAAGTATTTTAAATCTTAAGAGGTATACAATAAAATGGATTTAAGGATTCAAAATCCCTTTGTGATATTTGCAATGTTGGATGTATCTCACAAATTTTTTTGAACAACATTGTTTGAGTTACTTCCAAATAATTTTTAGGATGTGGTATTTGGTCTCGATCGCCAATTATTGACTTCAATACATCCTTAACATTTGGTGTTGGACTACAACTGATTTGGAATCTAATTGAAGAATCCATGATTAAAGATCAATGAGGAGTTTCTGATTAGATATGTAATATGATTAAATCAGTATTATGTTGTCATTGATGTCAACTAGTTTGACAACACTTCTCTTGTAAGTTACTATACCGAGACATCTGAAGAAAGGTGAAAGAGATGAAGAACAGAGAAATCTACATGGGGAAAGATGTACATGATAGATGAGGATAAGGAACACATTGAGTAACTTGTTGATGAGTCTATGACTTGATGATATTGACTTTATTATGTTGCATTCATCTATGATGAAGTATAGATCTAAAAGACACAAAGCAGTGTTGTCGGTAAATGAAGCATTTCTAGTATACACCGATAGAGTGTAGTGTATACCGATCGAAGTATTAACTGAGAAGTGTTCACCGATGCATTTCTTTGTTAACTGAGTGGAATAGAATGAACTAAATGATTAGTTTAGCCGATAGGATTGATGAGTTGTAAAGTACCTCGATTTCAGTGATAACAGATAATGTTTGTTATGAAGATCAAAGGCTAACAAAATTAAAGGAAGATCTAATGGAGCAGATTGAAATGTGTTATTGAGACATCAGCTGAGAAAGTTTGAAGTGGCAAAATCTATGAATGTGGTTAAGTGGCAAAATCTGATGGAGGAGAAGAAAACAATTTACTCATCTATATAAGAGACTAGAATTTCATTATGGAATGATGTTGGAAGAAGTATAAACTATAGGAATATCACGTGAATAAGGTTTTAATGCATTCTAATCATACTAGTTAAGTAAGAACTGAGTTGCAGAACAATTACCGAGCTACAGAGAGTAATTACCGACGGATAGTAAGTTGATACAGTATTGAATCTAAAGTGAAATATTGATCAGAAGGATTTTTATGGACTGAATATTGATCTGTAATCTAAGTTGTATTAAGGTAGATCATTTACTGTTACATATTTAACCATTATATATAGTCAAAATCTCTTAACCAAGTGGACTCTGAAAGTCTTATGATGTATCATTCATAGAATGAACATTGTTATCCTATCAACCCCATAGTGAATGTTGGTTGGACGATAACTTCTAGTCTAAAATCCTCTAACAAGGTCACACCTGACAGTGTGTTTGTAAACCTTTAACAAGGTTGGGTCTTAACCGACCTCACTTCAGAAGAGTGAACAATTTTGGGTTGCCAGTCCCAGGTGGTTTTTCCCTTTACAGGGTTTCCACGTTAAATCTCTTGTGTTATGTGTTGATTGTGATATTTGTTTGTTATCATACTTTGCATGTTACATGTTAGATTTGATCGGTAACTGTTATGGTATTAGACTGGTAATTGGTAAAAGCATAGACAGTGAAAGTAATTATTGTTTACCGAGGAGCAGAAATTGAAGAAGTTGTTTTGAATTATACATTTTGTTTTGGGACACTAGATAACTGATTCACCCCCCCCCCCTCTCAATTATTCTAACAATTGGTTTCAGAGCAGTGGTTTCTTAGAACAGAGTTTTAAGGACTTAAGCACAAAGGTCTCAAGATGTATAAGAGGGAAGTACCAAATCTGAACAAAGAGAACTTCGCAGTATGGCAAAGTGGGATGAAGCTGCACATATCTAGAATTGGGAATTCTGCATTAGATCTGATGGAGAATGGCTACATACAACAGCCCACTGGTCCCTTAACTCTTGATCAACTGAAGGACAAGCATGAACACAATATCACTATGATGGAACTTTTTGTTGCCTATACCGATGCCTAATTTCAAGTCATCAAGGGTTGTGATACTACTAATAAGATGTGGGACAAGTTAAATCTGATATACAATGGAGATCTAAATGTCAAAAGAGCTCAAGCTGAAAGCCTAAGAGGTAGATTTGATGATATGAGAATGAAAGAAGGTGAGAACATTGTACAATACTCAAATAGACTAAAAGAGGTGGTACATGCTATTAGAGCATTTGATGGAGTGATTGATGATGAAACAATGATAAGAAAGATTATCATAACTTTGCTACCAGTTTGTGCAATCAGGATCTCTGCAATTCATGAAACAAGAGCTACATCCAACCTTACTCTTGACACTCTAATTGGTAAACTTACAACCTTTGAATTAAACAACTTTGATAACAGTGTTCTTCCTTCTGTCAAATCCACTTTCATGTCTTCTTTGAAGATTGGAAAGTCTAGCAGGAATAGTAAGATTTATGATAGTGATGGTAATATTGATGATGAACTTGATGAGCTTGAAGCTCTTATGGCCAAAAGATTGCCCAAAGGAAAAGGAAGGTATAGAGGTAAGCTACCTTTGGCATGTTTTAACTATAAAGAAGTTGGTCACATCACTGCTAGATGTCCTCAGAAGAAAGATGATGATAGATCTAAAGACTGATCTGAAGGAAGCTATGGGAGAAGAGTCAACAAAGGCTACCGACACAACAACAGAGACAACCAAGATGATAAAGGCAAAAAGGTGTGTTACATAGCCGAAGATATTGAAATTGAATCTGATTCTGATGATGACATAGAATTTTTATTTGTTTCAATGAAAGATGACTCAGAGGAAGAAGAGAAACATGAAGAGATAGCACTGATCTCTAAAGTAAGCATAAACAATACATGGATCATAGACAGTGGCTATACACATTATATGACCGGTGATGTAGAGAAGTTTGATCATCTTGTTGAATATAATGGAGGATCTGTGACAATGGGAAATGATGCACCTTGTATGGTAAGAGGTAAAGGTTCATTGATGATCAATGAGAGAATACAATGTGAAAATGCATACTGGGTAGATGGATTGAACTATAATCTGTTAAGTGTGGCTCAGCTGAACAATTCAGGCCACCAACTAGCTTTTGAGAGAAAAAAGGTGAAGATCTATGATGATGAAGGAAGACTTGTCAAAATTGGTACACAATCCAGAGGTAATCTATTCTATCTTGATATGGATTAGTCTTCTTGTTTGTTAATAAAGGATGAAGATGCTTGGTTGTGGCACAAAAGGTTATGCCATGTGAACCTTCACAACATGATCAAGATTAGTAAAAAGAAAAGAGTTAGAGGATTGCCTAACTTGACAAAACCTGATCATGCCATGTGCCATGAATGTTAGAAAGGTAAGATGACTAAGTCTAGTTTTAAAAGTAAAGACTACTCAACAAAGAAGATACTTGAGTTGGTTCATACCGACCTATGTGGTCCTATGAGAACTCAGAGCTATTCTGGTGATAGATATTTTATTATTTTTGTTAATGACTATACTAGACTGATGATTATTATGTTCTTGAAAGAGAAATCTGAAGCCTTTAAAATGTTTAAGTGGTATAAAGCTAAGATAGAGAAAGAGACTGGAAAAGAAATAAAATGCTTAAGATTTGATAGAGGAGGTGAATTTATCTCTGATGAATTTACTAATTTTTGTAATGAGCATGGAATTAAAAGATAGGTCTCTACACCAAGGACACCTCAGTGAAATGGCATTAGCAGGTCTATAATTGGTTGTGCTAGAACATTGATAATACAGAAGAATGTTGCTCAGACATATTGGAGGGAAGTTGTCAGTACAATTGTGTATGTTCTTAACCGAGTACAACTGAAGGACACCAACCGAACACCTTATGAGCTATGGTTTGGACACAAACCTAGTGTAAGTTATTTCAATATTTTTGGAAGTAAATGCTTTATTTTGAAAGATGAAAGAAATGGAAAATTTGATTCTAAAGGAGATGAAGGGATATTTCTAGGATATTCCTCTACAAGTAAAGCATATAAATGTTTGAATAAGGTTACAAATAAGATAGTTGAAAGTACTAATGTTTATGTTGATGAGTTTGATGACAAGAACATAGAGGAAAGTACAAAGGAACCAGAAGACTATGGTAGATTCGCTTACATTGAACATCTAGAGTATCTACCGACACCGCAAGCTGTGACAACTGGTCAGCAAGGAAATAATACAGGACAATAGGAAACACAAACCGATGAACAAGATGGAGCTACCGAGCAAGGAAATGACCCTAAGTAGGATGAGCAAGAAAGGAGAAATCAAGTTCTGGCTATTTTTGTCAGAAGACATCATCCTGAGACACAAATCATTGGAGACAGACATGCTGGAATGCAAACTAGAAGCAAAACAAGACAAGGTATATATCTAGATTGTGAATTTGAACCTAAAAATGTCAAAGTTGCATTAGAGAATGAAGAATGGGTTAATGCAATGAAGGAGGAAATAGAGAAAATAGAGAAGAACAAAACCTGGTCCTTAGTACCCCAACCTAAAGATAAGAATGTTATCGGTACTAAGTGGATATTCAGGAATAAATTGAATGAAAATGGTGAAGTCACAAGAAATAAAGCTAGATTGGTATGCAAGGGATATGCATAGGAAGAAGGCATTGACTATGGTGAAACATTTGCACCTCTTGCTAGATTGGAAGGAGTTAGAATGCTACTTGCATATGCTGGACACAAGAAATTCAAAGTCTATCAAATGAATGTGAAATCAGCATTTATGAATGGTATACTTGAAGAAGAGGTCTACATCGAACAACCTGAAGGATTTGTTGATCCTGACAATAAAGACATGGTATGTAGATTACATAAAGCTTTATATGGCTTGAAGCAAGCACCTAGAGCATGGTATGAAAGACTGCATACTTACTTGTTAAGTATTGGATTTGTTAGAACAAGTGAAAACAATAATATGTATATGAAAGGTGATACTGATAATACTATTATCATTACTGAAATATTTGTTGATGATATTATTTTTGGAGGCTGAGATCTTATATGCAAGACATTTGTTGATGAAATGCAAAAGGAATTTGAAATGTCTATGTTCGGAGAGATTAAGTTCTTTCTTGGACTACAAGTGATTCAGCAGAGTGATGGAATATTCATCACACAATCTAAATACATAAAGGAAGTACTGAAGACATTTGGCATGGAAGATGCTAAACATGTGGGAACACCGATGGCTACTAGATGTAAATTGACAAAGGAGGATGAAACTATAGAGGTAAACCAGACACTTTACCAATCCATGATTGGTAAGTTAATGTACGGAATTCACAATAGACCAGATATAGCACATGTTGTGGGTATTGTTGCAAGATTTTCTGCTAATCCTAGAGAATCACACATGATAGCTACAAAAAGGATCTTAAGATACCTAAAGAAAATAGAGAATTATGGATTATGGTATCCTAAGGAAGGGAAGTTTGAACTGAAAGTTTACACTGATGTTGATTGGGTTGGAAATGTGGATGATAGAAAAAGCACCACAGGAGGAGCATTTTTCTTTGGTGAAAGACTTGTAACCTAGACAAGTAAAAAGAAGGCTTGTATTTCTCAGTCTATAGCTAAATTAGAGTATGTTGCTTCTACTACTAACTGCTCAAACATTTCATATATCAAGCAAGTGTTGGAAGGGATGAATGAGGTAATCACTGACCCAGTGATTATATATTGTGACAACACTAGTGCTATTAATATTTCAAAGAATCCTATGATGCACTCTAAGACAAAGCATATATCTATTAAGTATCATTACTTAAGAGAAAAAGTGCAAGAGAAGCAAGTGAAGTTAGAATTTGTCACATCTAAAGAACAACTTGCGGATATTTTTACAAAGCCTCTACCAAAGAACACATTTGAATACTTGAGGACTAGACTTGGGGTTCGTCCCTTGTCTATTAGTCACTAAGGTGATCTGGTTGTTGCATCAACCTAATTTTATCAAAAGATCATTCATTTTGATGCAACATAATTCACACTTTGAATCATGTTCAAGGTTGTGATTAAGTTTGGAGAACTTGAACTGATTAGGATATCAGTATACTGAGATATAGAGGAGGACAGAATTGATTGTTTATTTGTTTCTTTGGCATTGCTTCTAATGGGAGGATAAATAATATGAAAAGGGACAAGCACCGATGAGAATTATCTAAGGGAGAGACAATCTGAATGAGACAGAGTATTGAAGATTAGTTACAAAGAACAGAAGCAGGAACAGGAGAACTGAAAAGATCACAACTACAGAATGGTAAAGTTGTATTATCTAATGTTGTTTAGTAACATAGTGATTAAACATATTAAGTCTATTCGACTTACAACATTTTGTTCATAAAGTTGTAGAATATATGTTTGGTATTTGTATGGTACATTTCATATTACTTGAGTTGCCATCAATGCCAAAGGGAGAGATTGTTAGACTACAACTGATTTGGAATCTGATTGAAGAATCTATGATTAATGATCACTGAGGAGTTTTTGATTAGATATGTAATATGATTAAATCAGTATTATGTTGTCATTGATGTCAACTAGTTTGACAACACTTATCTTGTAAGTTACTATACCGAGACATCTGAAGAAAGGTGAAAGAGATGAAGAACAGAGAAATCTACATGGGGAAAGATGTACATGACAGATGAGGATAAGGAACACATTGAGTAACTTATTGATGAGTCTATGACTTGATGATATTGACTTTATTATGTTGCATTCATCTATGATGAAGTATACAGTTGAAAGACACAAAGCAATGTTGTTGGTAAATGAAGCATTTCTAGTATACACCGATAGAGTGTAGTGTATAGCGATCGAAGTATTAACCAAGCAGTGTTCACCGACCCATTTCTTTGTTAACTGAGTGAAACAGAATGAACTAAATGATTAGTTTAGCTGATAGGATTGATGAGCTATAAAGTACCTCGATTTCAGTGATAACAAATAATGTTTTTTATGAAGGTCGATAGCTAACAAAATTAAAGGAAGATCTAATGGAGCAGATTGAAATGTGTTATTGACACATTAGCTAAGAAATTTTCAAGTGGCAAAATCTATTAATGTGGTTAAGCAGCAAAATCTAATGGAGGAGAAGAAAATGATTTACTCGTCTATATAAGAAACTAGAATTTTATTATGGAATGATGCTAGAAGAAGTAGAAACTATAGGAATATCATGTGAACAAGGTTTTCATGCATTTTGATCATACTGGTTAAGTAAGAACCGAGCTGCAGAACAATTACCGAGCTACAGAGAGTAATTACTGACAGACAGTAAGTTGATATAGTATTGAATCTGAAGTGAAATATTGATCAGAAGGATTTGTATGGACTGAATATTGATCTGTAATCTGCAATTGAAGTTGTATTAAAGCAAATCATTTACTGTTACATATTTAACCATTGTATACAGTCAAAATCTCTTAACCAAGTGGACTCTGAAATTCTTATGATGTATCATTCATAGAATGAACATTGTTATCCTATCAACCCCATAGTGAATGTTGGTTGGATGATAACTTCTAGTCTAAAATCCTCTAACAAGGTCACACCTAACAGTGTGTTTGTAGACCTTTAACAGGGTTGGGTCTTAACTGACCTCACTTCAGAAGAGTGAACAATTTTGGGTTGTCAGTCCCAGGTGGTTTTTCCCTTTACAGGGTTTCCATGTAAATCTCTTGTGTTATGTGTTGATTGTGATATTTGTTTGTTATCATACTTTTCATGTTACATGTTAGATTTGATCGGTAATTGTTATGGTATTAGACTGGTAATCGGTAAAAGCATAGACAGTGAAAGTAATTATTGTTTACGGAGGAGTAGAAATTGAAGAAGTTGTTTTGAATTATACATTTTGTTTTGGGACACTGGATAACTGATTCACCCCCCCTCTCAGTTATTCTAACATTTGGTGACACTTTTGAGTTAGAGGGCCAAAATAGTTGAATTTCCTCCTTCATAGTATCGGTTAGCTTCTTCTCAACGCATGAAATCCTCCCACCAGGAGCCCATGTATCATTTTGAAGAGGATCCTCAAGTCTTTCTCTTCTTTCAAGTTCTCTATGCAAATTTTATTTATTTATTTTCAAATCAAAACAAGTTTATCCAATAAAGTGACCCTTTCTCAAATGATGAATTGATAAGGAGGTTTTAATAACCCTCTAAGAAGCTATCATATCTTTTTCCTTTCTATTATTTCCAATATAATTGAGAGCATTAAATATATTTCTCACAATAATAATATTTTTCTCCATTTTCTTGTTCACACAAATCTTCAATTTCGCTAGCATGGGTTTCATCTTTTGCATCTTGAGAAATTATTAAAAAAAGTTGGTGTTTCTCGATCAATGTCTTCTTCCTAAAAGTTTCAAATCCCACAACCGAATGGATCTTGTTGATCTCTTTCCTTCAAGATTTCTCATAATGTTCTCATCAATTTCAAGTAACCATTTTAGTATTTTTGAAGGTCTTGAATTTGAAATTTGTCATTCTTCCACATAAGGGACTTCATTTCTCATGTAATTTGGAGTTGTATAGCGTTCATTTGGTTCATCAACACCATTTTCTATTCCAATCCAAAATTTAATATCTTGTACCACATTTTCATTTCTAATCTCTACACTTTTATTCCCAAATTTAATATCTTGTGCAACATTTTCATTCCCAATCTCTACATTTCCATTCTCAATCTCTACATTTTAATTCTCGATCTCTACATTTTCATTCACAATCTCTACATTTTCATTCTCAATCTCTAAATTTTCTTTCTCAATGTCAAAATCATGCTCAATATTTTCAAATTCAATCTCTTCTTCACTTGAAATGACATTTACATGTGGACCAGGGGCCTCACCTTCACTAATATTTAACATATCTTATCTCCTCTTCATATGAATTTCCCTATCTCTTCGTCTATATTCTTCAATGTCATCTTTTCCAATATTTCTCTTTTATTTACATGCTTTTGACAACTATTGCTCCCCATTAAAACTCCAAAAAGGTGATGGAGAATGATTTCCAATGAACAATTTATGAAATATATGATCCAAAAAGTCTTATTGTGTCTGGTATTTTCTAAAACCCATGATTGTCTCCTGCAAAAAGAATGTAGGGACTGTTGGAATGAGAAAAATGGCCCACTACCAAATTTTGTATAGCACATATCGGATATTCAATAGGTATCGAATATCTGATACATATTAGATATCTGATACATTTGACATAAATTTAAAAATTCATAATGGCACCAAGGTTTTATGATTTACGTCATTGTGTGCATATCATATATCAAATCTATATCTAATATTGGATACATAAAACTTTCAAATCTTAATGCATTATATATGTAATGAATTACATGTATAATGCCTTACATGTATAATGTTTTACATGTATAATTCATTACATATGGAATAGAGAGAGAGAGAGAGAGAGAGAGAGTGGGATAGGGAGAGGGAGAGGGAGGGAGGAGGGAGGAGAAGGGAGGAAGGTAAGGAGATATCTAGGGATATAAGGTGATAGGTAGAGGGAGATGGAGAGGGGTATATCCACATGTATCAAATATCCACATATTCACATGCCAACTTATAATGGTAGGGGGTTTTGGTTTACTATGACTTATATATTGAAATATATATTATAACTATAATTTATAATATATTGCAATATATATAGTATAATATATAATATTGTGTCATCCTAAAAATTAGGTGCTCATTTTATCCCCATTTTAGTATGTATGGGTTTCCACATTGATTTCACACTTTTCTAACTCTTATTAGACCTTCAAATTAATATTATAACTCCTCTATTGATTTAATTTCTTCAAAAATTGAGGTTAACCCTTATTTCTAAGTGTTCTCCTCTATTTTTCCTCCAATAAAATAATCTATTTCATCTCATCAAACCTATCATACCATTTATGGCCTTTACATCCTCTCCCAACCTCAAATTGAGTTGTACCTAGAAATCCTACACCTGCTAACTATCTAGGACCCATGGTCGAAAATTTGGCTCTTTTTCCCAGGTAAAAAATGTCATTGGAAATATTTCCATAGGATAGAACACCATTGGTGATATATCCCCTAGGAATTAGGCTTAAGTTTGGCCTGGGGCCATATGATGGGGTATTTATTAGAGGTCTAGCTCCATGGTCAGTCTATCTGAGTTTAAACCCCTGAAATGATGGATTGAGTATATAAAACTCTCTCCTCATTTTTGTATCCATTATCATATGAAAGCATTCACTATCAAGTTTTCAATCATTCATGAGTGTCAAGAAATCAGAGTTCAAGATCTCTTCTATAATTGAGCATCTAAGTCTTTCATCTTTCAAATAATTCTTCTTTCTTCATCAAGAATTGTTGGAAAACATCATTCAATGCATTTATTTCATGATTACCTTTTATATTAATCTATTGCATCAATATTTGTGATCACATCCAAAGAAGCATTGCACCATCAAGGTATAAGGTGACTTACTATTCAAATTTGGTTTCTATCTCATCTTTCCTTCTACAATTTCCATTCATTTTGAAGGAAATGGGGATTTGACTGAGGAAAACCCCTTTATCCAATGTCTTCCCCATTTTTCTATATGTAGGGACAAGTTATGAAGCCACTAAACAGGAATCAAAAAGATCGAACACAGCCAAAGAGACCCATAAAGTTTTAGTCAAAGTTACTGGGATTAGAATGTCATTAGAAATCTATCCCTATGTATAGGACATGTTTTGGTTTTTCCTTGGCATTTTCAGCTCAAATTTGGTAGAGATTCATATTATATTCTTTAGGGCCCATATCTGCAATTATAGGTCATTTTGAGATACTGACAGTCAAGAATTTGGGTCTGAAAACTCACTTCTCCTATTTCATTTCTAGGTGCATTCAAATTCATTTGTGTTCCCTTTAACATCAATTTTCTTGGTTGGTTTAGATTAGATATGTTCTTATTTAGTATTTTTCATATTCATATCATCCCTCTCTTTCTCAATTCTAAGAAATAAAGGAATAAAAACCCTTCAAGCACAGATATTGCATTGGTATCTTTCAAGTGGTGTTAATCATATTTTTCATGAGGTGTTTTTGTATTCCAAAGTGCCATATGAATTGGGAAAAATGGCCCTTTTATGTGATCCCTTTTTCCTTTTGTACACTTTTGTGAGCCCAACTCTTAATATTTCTTCTTTTGATTTTGGTAGTTAGATTTCATTTGCTTCATTATGCATGTATGCTTCTTACATACTTTTCATTTTGGCGATTAGATCCTCCTTGTATGACATTTCCACTTTGATTTGGTGTTTAGGTTTCATGTGTATGCATTATTTATATCATATATTTGCTACATCTTGTGCATTTATATTTTTATGCATTACATTGTTTCACTTTATGTGTTTGCATTAGTGACAAAAAAGACAAAAATAAAAATTCATATTGTTTCTTTCATATTTTTTCCTTTTTTTTTTTTATAATTCACACATTTTATCAAGGTGATAGTGGCTTAGCCTCCCTATTATCACTTTATCGCTCTCCTAAGAATCCTCCTCTCCATTATGAAATATTGGTGCACAAAGATGTTTTTAACGCTTCTTTCAATAATCTCTCTCTTTTGGGAGAAGTGTTGAAGATTGATGTTAACTCTTCTCTTGATATGTGCCTCCCCCATGAGAATACCTTGATAAAATTTTATAATTCCCCTTGTGATACTTTACCTTATATTCATTTCCATGACATTACCTTTAGGAATGAAGCTTTAATGAATTATAATTATACTTCTCCTAATTTTTTTTCTATTCACAATGATCTCCCTATTTGGGATGAGCCACTAGATAATGATTTTGACTATTCTCCCCCTCATGAAGCAACCTTGATAAAAAAGGATGATGTTGTGGTTAAAATTTCTTATACTCTCTCTAGAGATGACATATTAATCCTTTATTTTTCTCCTTCTCCTAAGACATACCCTCTTTATGAGGATATTTTATAACAAGAAGACATTATAAATACCTTTCTTAATATCACCTTACCCTCATTTTACATCCCATTTAGAGATGAAGCATTTATGGAAATCCCTAATCTGCATTCTAAAGGTTGTCTTACTCATGAGGACACCTTGAAAGAAGAGGATAATATCATTAATAATTTACTTAATACTTTCCCTTGTAGCAAGAAAACCTTGAATAATCACAAGCTTGACCAAGTCAATGTTGTTAATGTGTTGGTAGTTAAAATCCTAAGGTTGGTGTCCATCTTTGTTAAGGTCCCCCTAAAACACAAAATAAATTGATCATTGTGGTGAAAGTTTCTCAAAAACTTGACTATAATGTGGTTGCTCATAGTTATAACACAAGAACTAATAGATAACCTACAAGTTTAGTTGTTCCTCCTTCTCTTCTTGCTTCTCATCCAGTTCTTTCTCCCTCAAAATCTTGGAAAGGAGTATGATTTAGTAGAACAACTTCATGCTACTCTTTCCAAGATCTCCCTTTGAGAGCTTATTTAAACTTCACCTACTTATAATGAAGTGTTACAACAAGCCTTGAGAAATGTGATTGTCCCACCTCCTATGAAAGACAATATAACTTCTATCTTGGAAGTCATAAATGAAACCAACAAAAAATCTCAATTTATGTTTTTCTCATGTTGAGTTTCCTCCTCAAGAAATTCAAGATCAACATGATTCTCTCATGGTGTTTTTCCTTATCAATAGTAATCTTATTCAAATAACTTTAATTGATAATGGCTCAGGCCTTAATATTTGTAGCATTAACTTGTTACACAAGATAAATGTGGATGTTTCTTTAATTAAACTTGATTCTATTCTTATTTATGGCTTTGAAAATTTTTCAAAAAAATCCTTGGGTATTATCACCTTTCTTGTTAAAGTAGGTCTTTTTATTTTACTCACACCTATTCATGTCATGCTCGATGCTCTTAATTATAATATTCTCTTAGGATGCACATGGATTCATTTCATGCATGTCATCCCTTCAACACTTCTAAACAAAGTAAAGTTCATCTATAAAAACATCGTGAATACCATTTTTTTTAATGATAAGATCCAAAATTGCTTACGAATTGAATTTGATTCTCCTTCTATTCCTACACCATTTAGATAAAACATATCTTCTTCCAAAAATAATTCTCCTACAAGGTCCCTTTTAGATGATGAGTGTGGGTCATTATACCTTACACCATCCTTTTCAGGTGAATAAAAACTTCCTAATTTAAACATGGGACCCTTTAGTGGGCCTATTGTGTCATTTTTTAACCTAATTTCCTTCACATTTCAACTCACAATCACCGTCATAGATTAAGATGTGTGCAAAAAATTTGTGAGGCTCGTGAGAAGCCTATGGAATCATTTGGTCTCAAACCTCCTTCTTTTTCCACATCCCCTCCTTTATCATCTAATATTTCTTCCATATCTAGCTTTAATCAAGAAGTCATTTTTCCTAACCTTCTTTGTACTAAGTTGATTACTCAACCTAAACAAAAAAACAAGCATAGTCAAAATCTTGTGAATCTCCCTTTTTACATGTATCACGGGTATCATGACCACTCTACTAATGAATGTCAATCCTTGCATAAAAAATTCAAAGACTCACTAACTATGATATCATTCACATAACATGTTGTAATGAGTTAATTTTTAATTCTGATTTCTTTAAATAACATTTAGGTTCCTATTATGTTATTTCATACTATGTGACATTGTTAGCCTATCATTTGGGGGATCATTGTCATTCATGGTGGTACAATTTTCAGGTGCGATCATACAATTTGTGAGTAACATAATAGTTCATCTTTCTCCTTATCTTTTTCTATATAGTTAGGGGGAAAGGGTAGTGTATTAATCTCTTGATTCCTCTCTAAGGATCCACTTTTCCCTTGGTTAAGAGGAATTTATCTATTATGTGATATCCAATATTACATATAAATGTTGGTTTACATTAAGGATTCTCTTCTATACAAGATGTATGCATCCTTGATCATAATCTTTTCATTTTTCACAATTGGGTATCCATAGTAACCAAATCCCTTACCTTGGGGGCTAAAAGTGTGTCGTCCTTTCTAAAAAACCCCTTTACCTAGAACTGGGAAAGGTGTGAATTCTTCCCTTCTTGTTTCCCATATCTTTTCCAACATCCTTTAATAGGATCTTTTTTACACTTCTTACATGGTATCTCTTTGTATTTTTCCCTTCCTTGACTACATAGGAGTTGTGATCTCTTTGGATTGGATTGGGTGTTTCTTGTGGGATACCTCCCTCGTGTTAAATGTATTTTTTCCTTGTTTCTCTTTTCCTTAAGATGTCAAAATGGTTATCTATTTTCATGATCTTAATGGGGGGTGCATATATTTCCCCCTTATTGAAAATATTTTGTTTACTTTAAGAATGTCAGGTAGAGAACACTAGCATAATAAAGTTTGGTAGAGATAGATCACTCTCCTTTTCACATTTTTGGTGGATTTCCTAGGATACAATGCTTTCCTTGGTTATCATTAAGATTGTTTGAACTAGAATAACACAAATTTATAGCCCATTTGACCTTTCCTTTTCACATTTTCAAGATTAGTTGAACTAGCATAACACAACTTGCTAGCACATTTGACCTCTCCTTTGCACATTTTTAGGATTGGTTAACTAGCTTATATAATTTTCTAGACCACTCAACCTCTCATTTGCATAAATTTTCATGAGTTTACCAGTATTTTCTAGACCATCAACTCCCTCCTCACATTCTCTTTGATGGGTAGAACTAGCATAACACAATTCACTAGACCATTTCCCCCTTTTCTCTCATTTTCCTATCTCTCTCATGGATCACCTAGTGCAACATAACTGGCAATTTTTTGTCATCCATGGTTGTCTTATTCTCTCCTCTATGATTCCATAGCATAACACACTTTTTTATTTGATTGAATCATTTAATTCTTATCTTATCTTTGATGTGTGCTCTTGCTCTTTTCAGGTGACCACTTGTTCTTTTGCAATAGCTTTCTAAGCATGATACTAGTGGTTGAGACATTTTATTTAGTGAGGTCTCTTCAACTATTTGACTTGGAATCTTAGCAAGCTTTAGGATTTTTTTATTATTTTATGTGTCCTTTCATATGGAAGTACAAGTAAATATCCTTGGTTTGGGGGCTTGTGTCCTTAAACTTGAGATATCTTATCTCTTTGCAGTTTTCCCATGATCTTTATCCCTTTCTCTCTCTTTCTAATACTTTACCATGAGCATGAGGTGGACTCATACTCCCACTAAAGTCCACTAAAGTGGGGGATAAATGTATCTTCCTAAAAACTAATTACCCTTAATTAGGTTCTCATTTTAGCCCTATTTTAGTATGTATGGGTTCCCACATTGATTTCGCACTTATATAAAACTTATTGGACCTTCCAATTAACATTATGCGTCATATATTGATTCAATTTCTTGAAAATTTGAGGTTATCCCTTTTTTATAAGTGTGCTCCTCTATTTTTCCTCTAATCAAATAATTCATTTCATCTCCTAGGACCTATCATACCATTTATGGCCTTTACATCCTCTCCCAACCTTAGATTGAGCTATACCCAAAAAATTTACACTTTCTAACTGTCTAGGTAAAAAATTTCATTGGCGATCTGTCCCCTAGGAATTAGGCCCATATTTGGCCCAAGGCCCTATTATGGGGTATTTGTGAGAGATCTAGCTCTATGGTCATCCTACCTGAGTTTTAATCCACAAAATAATGGATTGGGTATATAAACCCCCTATCTCTCCTCATTTTGGTAATCATTATCATATGCAAGAATTCACTATCAAGTTTTCAAGCATTCATGAGCATTCAAGAAATCAGAGTTCAAGAACTCTTCTACAATTGAGCATCCAAGTCTTCCATCTTTCAAATGATTCTTCTTTCTTCATCAAGCATTGTTGGAAGACATCATTCAAGGCATTTGTTTCATGATTTCTTTTTAGATTAAACTATTTCATTAGCATATGTGATCACATCCAAAGTAGCATTGCATCATCAAGGTATAAGGTGACTTACCGTCCAAATATAGTTTCTATATCATCTTTCCTTATGTAATTTCCATTCATTTTCAAGGTTGATTCCTAAATAGGTGCTTGACTAAGGTAGACCCATTTACAAAAACCTTCTTCCCCATTTTTATATTTTTAGAGATGGTTATAGAGCCATTGGATGGGAATCAGAAAGATTGGACACAGTTAGAGAACAACAGAAAGTTTCAACCAAACTTGTTGGGTACAGAATGCCATTGGTGATTTATCCCTGGGTATAGGATGAGTTTCATCCTGTCCTTGGAATTTTCAGCTCAAATTTGGTAGAGAGTTATATTCTATCTTTCAAGGCCTATCTTTCAAAGATTCTAACAATCAAGAATTTGGGTCTGAAAACTCACTTCTCCTATTCATTTCTAGGTGCATTCAAATTCATCTCCATTTTACATCAATTTTCTCAGTTGATTTGGATCAAATATTTTATTATCTAGTCTTTTTCATATCCGTCTCATCCCTCTCTTTCTCAATTCTAAGCAACAAAGGAACAAAAACCCTTTAAGCATGCATATTGCATTGGCATATTTCAAGTGGTTTTAATCATATTTGTCTCAAGGTGGTTTTGTATTCCAATGTGTCATATGACTTGGGGAAAATAGCCCTTTTAGGTGATCCCCTTTTTCTATTATATCTCCCAGTAATCAAAACATTATATTATATGTTAATAATATTATATAATACATATTATTTATTATAATATTATATGTTATAATATTATAACATATTATATATAACTTTCTTCTTGCGGTTGAATGGGTTTGCAACTGGAGGAAGAGGGTCTCCAACAGTCAAATGGGACATGCCAACGAGAGCATGGAGATTTTCATAGACCGAAGAAAATAGACTTCAGGTGCTATGAAGTTTATTCTCATAGAAACTGGGGAGGTGGTCATTGGTCATTAAATATAAGATTTTAGACTCATTTTCAAACCAAACCTATAGAAAGACATAAAACTTTTGTGGAAAACAATGGAAGAGTGTAGTGTTTGGGTAATAGGGAAACTAGGTATGGAAGGAGTTGTGAGAAATGGGATAATGGAAGTCAGATGAAGAGAAGCTACATTTAGATTTAAAATGACTTTTACTTTCAAAAGATTGAAAGAAAAAATTATCACCCCAAGCCTCAATAGGAAAAAGGGAGTGAGAAAGTGCAGGAGAATGAAAATATAAAGTATGTAAGAGCCTCTTATGTTCTAATAGATAACAAAGAGTGGGCTGAATTTTTTTTAATTCTACAAGAAAAATGATTTTTCTTTAAATGGACGGGTTCCTGGCCATTGATTAGTAAAATAAGAAGTTGGTGCAATGGAAAATGGGGAAGAGATTGCAATCTAAAAACCCTGGCAAATGGTTTTTATTTAGGGGCTTGTACTTCAAAGGAGGAAAAGGATTCTATCCTAAACAAGGGAGCTTATATGATTGATGGAAAAGGAATCTATATCAAGGATTGGACACCAAATTTTGATCCCTTTAAAGAAAAAATAAAGGAACTCCCGATTTGAATCAGGCTTCAAAATTTACCTTTGGAATATTAGGGATGGGAAACCTTAAAATATTTTATCAAAAGAATTGATAGATGTTAATGACTCTTCTATTCATCCTTGAATCTTGGTCAAGGTACAAGAATGTGACCTGATTCCACATTTTTCAATTTTAGGGTCAGAGAAAGGAGAATGGAAGCTAAGCATTGTGATAGATAAGGGAGTAGAAATAGATCCAGTTAGGAAGGGTAAGGAAAATGAAGAGTAGGGGAAGGGAAAAGGATTGGAATCAAATAAATTATTAGATGAATTGGTTTTGAGACAAGAAGTCGGTGATGTTAATTTCTAGGATGAAGAAACTATATTAGTAGTAGGTGAATACGAATAGTGATAATGCACATCCAAATTGGGGGGTGGATTGAAGGAATTGTTGACAGGAATTTTGTGATGGCCTCGCCAACAGAGAGATAGTTGTCATTGGATACTAAAGTACCATCCAACTTCACTTGAAGAGGTTTTTCGGATAGTAAACCCTCCTTGTCTCCAAGCACCTAATTTTTAGGTCATGACGGTGCAAGAAAGAGGACAGTTGGACATGTGACTACTTAATTTTAAGGGGCCTACTGGTTTGTGCTCATGAATTTTGGGGAGGGGTTTGAAAGATAGGATTCCCTGCAAGTAGTCAACCTAAACATAAAGAAACATGAAAATTATAGACCAAGGCTAGTGATTTTATCTACTTATAGTCATGCCAATAAAATGTTCTAACATCAATAATGCTCAAGAAAAGAACCAGTAACTATACCAAACACATGTTCAGTCATCAAATGAAACATAAGTCAGTACCAAAAAACAAAAATGTTTCACTAGTTTCAAGAACCTTGAGAAAAAGACCTTAGAAAGCATACGACATGAAAATGAATCGTTGAATTAGAGAACACTGCAAGTATGGTACCAGAAGTGATATTTATTTCTTCATCAACTTAGAAGAGGCCAGCATCACTGGTTGATACATTCATGGCTCCTAGGGAGCATTTTGATTACATAACTACTATTGTAATGGAAATGATTGTGTGCTAAAATGTTGTCACACTTCTATGAATCCTTACATGCAAGAAAACTCAAGAATGAACCCTCACAAATCAATCCATAGCTCCCTAGGCATGGAGTGCAAGGGTTTTTAAGAATGCTCTCAGCTAGAGCTATTAAGCCTATAACCTTGCTAGTAAACCATGCAATGGGAGATTCAAGGAAGACAAGGGCAAGAATGTCAATATCTCCAATGAAGCCAAATGTATGCAATGCAAAGCAAATCTATATGACAATGCGAGTTAATCTATTGCATAAAAGGAAATCTAAGCTAAGAATGAAGCTATGAAAATGCAAATACTATGCATGAAAATGAAATCTAACTATGAAGCAAGAAAGCCATGATGATGCAAGAATTAAGACAAGAAGATAGAGTGTTGATGAAGATCCAAGACGAATGCCAACAATGCTCCAAATCTTCAAACCCTAGATGCAAGAATATCTCCAAAAGCTCCAAGATGACCTAGAAAACCTGTAGCATAACAATAGCATAAAAATTTGTGTGTGCAAATGAGGAAGAGATCTCTTCTTTTATAGGAGGTGAAAAATCAATGGACCATGGAGATTAAGAGGCAAAAGATTTAATCAACGGTGGAGAAAAAAAGAAGCTTGATCCTTGTGCACAAATATCCTCCAATAGGAAAATTAGAAGCATTTACTTTATGTTGAGCATTTACTTTATGTCCATGTGAGACAAAAAGTGCTTTTCTTTTATTTTTTATTTTATTTTTCTTTATAAATAAGAATTAAATGCTTTATTTGTGCAACTTAGGATAAGAAGAAAAGTGGGGCTTTTTATTTAATAAAAGGGGAGGAAATATTCCTTTTAATAAATAAAGACTTAGGATAAGATGGTTAGCCCATAGAAAATAATCAAATAAATGATAGGACTAGGATTTGATCAAAAACAAGCAATTGATGATTTTAGCAAAAGGGACTAATAGTCTAGATGACCATTTTTAGGTGTATACAATGATTGATAGCAGAACTCAAGCATAGCATGGACAACAAAATCATCAATTTCACTGACCCTTGATTAGGCATCGGACTTCTAATTTATAGACATCCTCACTAGTACATTTGAGACCTTTTTTCGATGGCAGACCATTAAAATTCCAACCGTATACCGTCGATTAAGTGACACCACCCGTCATCATAGTTTTGTTGTCAAAAAAAATGACGGCCTTGATTGGCATCATAATTACGATGCCTATGGCCGTCACAAAAAGGGGGAGCCAACATGGTGAACATACCGTCGGGCCTATTTGTGGCCATCACAATTGTGATGACAATCCGTCACAAAAAAAATACAAACAATGGCAACCCGTCAGAATCTTCCAGTAGGTAGCCATCGTTTGTAGTTTGTTTACCGATGGATTTGTTGTTCATGTGATGGCTATCCATCAAAAGTTTATGATGGATATCCATCATTTGTAGTTTATTAATGACAATGATGTTGTACATGTGACAGATACTCATCAGAAGTTTACGATGAATATCCATCATTTATAGTTTTTATTGACGGTGATGTTATACATGCGAAGGCTGGATGTCTGATGTTTTTGACAAATAGTCATCATTGTTTTATGGCCCTCGTAGTTGCGATGAAAATTAGTTTTTTAAAAAATATATATATATTTGTCGATCGAGTTGGTATCGATTCAGAACGGTGTTTGAGTAGACTGTATCAGTGACTTGACTTGGAGTGTAGCAGTGACTTGACTTGGAGTTTGAGTAGACTGTGCATTGATCGACTTGAAGATAGAATCGAGCTACTCTTTGCGTTGTTGTTGAGATTGGGTTGTGATGGATCATTGGGATCATCTATCATTTTTGCCACAGTTTCGAATGAGTTAGATGTGATGTCGAGAGAGTGACTTGTAGAACTTGCACATTGGAGATTTGTAGATCACTATGGTGTCCATGATGACTTGGGAGAAGTCTTCTTCTTGGTGAACCGAGCTGAGAGACTTGGATTATAGAAAGTGGGTCATTTGATGTGACTTATGAGACATTGGATGCCTCTTCACAGTGGGTTCACAATGTGGTCTATGGTATTTCTTTGCGACTGGGTTCTTGGCAGAGATCTATTGATTTGGTAGCCATTGAGATGGATCGATATGACTTGATCTTGGGTCAAGACTTCTTGAGGTGAGTTGAAGTGAGCATTGTTCCTTGAAGTTACTGATGTTTCTGAAAGATAGCTGTCACTTTTAGTTTTTCCATCGGTTACTCTATGTGTTTCCATCGTAATTGCGACATCTCACACCATTTTTTAAAAAGAAATATATATTTGTCGTACATGGATTGAGATCTTAAATTATTGAGCTTCTCTTTGTTTTGAGAATAGTTTAACATTCTCTACTTAACAAGGACAACCACATGAAGGTGGAAGCTCATCTGGCCCCTCCTAGGATCCTCTTATGACCCTTTACAACACTTTAAGACCTCTAAGATGTATTCTTAGGGATCGTACAGGGTCATAAAGGGTCATAAGGGGTCTGGGAACACAACAGGTGAGAAACATAAATGTAGGCATCATGGTCACAATTGTTTGGAGATACAACATAATTGAATGCTATACCTAGACGACACAACACAACCACTACTCCTACAGTTCTAAGTTGATAGTGTGGGATCGAAAAACCAAAGATATAAGGAATCTATATATGGTTTTTGGATCCTGCAGTGTCAACTTAGAACTGCAGGAGTAGTGGTTGTGTTGCATCCTCTGGGTATAGCATTCAATTATGTTGTGTCTCCAAACAATTGTGACCATGATGCCTACATTTATGTTTCTCAACTGTTGTGATACCTACATTTATGTTTTGTAGCTTTCATGTTTATTTGCATGTTCTTTATGTGTTTGGCTTCTCTCCCTCGCATCGAAAATAAGATTTTCCTACTCTGAAATGAGAATGCGTGTCCAACACAAGCATAATATGCATGGATAGAAGGTGGAGCTGAAAAAACATAGCACGTTTACATTTTTTTAATAGGTCAAAATTAAAATGTTCACGATGGTCTATAACTTAAAATACGCAATTAAAGACCTCTATAAAAAATTCAACCCTGTTGTGTCTTTCAGCTCCACCTAATATCCTATGTATATGAATTGAGATTGCATATTGAACTAGGCATCTCCTTTTGCATTGCCTGAAACCAAGAGATTGTCACAGTTAACATCTAAAATCATTATTGAACTTTTGTTATTATTAAAAAGTACACTAGCACTTGCACTGAAAGAAGGTACAAGGGATACATGGATGATTTGGATGTAAATTCAATCATGCATCTTTGTAGTGCTCATCTTATAGGTAGCCTTTGACTAAGGTTCAATTCTAGGTAGCATTCATGCTCCTTTGTTTCTTGTACACCATCTCTATCGGCAAGTTTCTTCATGGATGGCCTCCACTTTCTTCCCCACTACAACTGTAACCACTATTCATTCTCCTGCGGTCATTACTATCTTCTCTATTGATCAGACCTCCACTGCAATTTCTCTGATGATAATTTCCAAATTCACTGTTTGGTATTCCTTCATCTCCCCTCAACTCCATCACTTATGGTTACAAATCAAGTTCAAAGAATCAGAATGGCACATCTCATCATCACAACTAATCCACCTTAAACAATTGATTAACCATTCTAGACAAGATGATGATTTAAGGTTTTTTGTGAAGCTTCTAACTTGGTAGTTGCAATCAGCATTTGTATTACAAGTTTTGTTGTTGTTCAAGTAGTGTGTTTTTTAAAAGAACCCATTGAACATTCTAATACTAATTTCTCCCAAAATATGAAATCCACTAAAATTTAGTAAAAACCCCTCCAACATTACAATAGTGTATAAAAGGAAATTCAATGTTTCTAGTAGCGATAAATAGATTTTTTGAGAAGAGTAGAAGAAACAATTATAGAAACAATACGCCTGGAGGGAGAAAACCCGATAGACTTATGACATACCTTTGTATGCAACCCATTAACATTTCAAATGAAAGAATGAAAGAAAACATGGAACTAAGCTCAAACACATGTAAATAAATATCAGTCGTTATCAAATAAACATCAGTCATTATCAAATAAGTTGCATAAATGAGAATCATTTTTTTTGGCTTTTTCCTTTTTGTTGCTTCCCTATATTGTTGCAGAGGCGTATCCATGTCCACATCATCATTTCTTCTCGGTCGTGCACATGATCTCACTGTCCTTTGCAAAGGCAGGTCCTCTGTAATAACAAATAAAAGGATTCAATTAAAAACATATTATCATAATTGGGTCGGGTTAATTTAAAAACATATTCATTATTCTTACAAGCATTTTAATACTTTAAAAAGCATAAAGGTGACACTCTTTACCTTGTCCAACCACATCATCTTGCTCAGCGGCTTGAACCTCAACACACTCATCAGGAACAACCTTTGCATCCCCTGCAACTGCAATACAAAATGTTTCATTAATCCCAAGACATTATAATTAAATTTTTATTGCTACGCCAAATTCAATTTAACATGTTTACTTTTATTAAATATTCATTAATCAAATTTTGAATAGAAAATGTATACCTTGAGTACAACAATCCACATTTGAATCGATGCCTCCTTCATGCTCAGCTGGTGCAGTATCAATATCGGCACGCTGCATTCCAATGTAAATAATTAGTTCATTTATCGACAATATATACATATAAATACAAGACAAATACTAAGAAATGTTAATCATTCTGTTTAATACATATAAATATATTCACTTTAAATTTTTAAATAAATATATAATCATTGTTTCCTTACTTAAAACAAATATATTCACTTTATGTTGGAACTTAACATCAAATACAGTAATTGGTAAAGTTTTCAACTTGAAATAAAAATCAAATTGCTTATTTACTTGATCAACAGATCCAACAGAAGAACCTTGTGCACTCATTGCTTAGTATCATTCAACCACGACTTTATAGCCTTGTTTGTAGCCTATTTTCTTGTCCTTTTCTATAATTGGTTTTTTGAACTCCAAGGCCTGCATTTTTTATTGGTATCATGAATTTGTATTGTAGTGAATTTCATCAAAACTAAATTGATTACAATTTATAAATATTTGCATATGATTTTTCATTTACTAATACTTACAACTCATGTAGCAAGTTTTGAATATCCACCCGAGCCAAGCTTGTGTTGCCTGTGATTTTGTTTTCTTGCTTTTATTGCCTTTCTTGTGTCAGGCAACCTATGTGATGTTTGAAATATGTTAGATCACATAAGTACAAAGAGTAAATAGTACATAATATCATTATTAACATTATCACGTACCTTCTTTCCTCGGGTGATAGTACTCGTCCACTATGTCTTGCGCTTCTCTCAAGTGCATCCTTTTTAAGATCCTCCCACTCATTAATAGGAATATAGGGAGGCCACTCGTAACAAGGGTTGTGTTCTATTTGGGTCATGTAGTTGTCCCTAATATACTTCAAAATAGTGCTCGCTTTGTCAAGGATTTTAAGTCTATGAAAGACTTCGGGTCCAAAAAGTGTTGTCATAGAGTCAATGAGTTTATTCTTTAACCCTTTATTTTATGATGACCACCTTTTAAAAAAAAAAACTGTTAGATTCATAAATGAAGTGAAGCTACCTTTTAATATACTTGAAGAAAGGGATGAAACGAAATCTAATCTTGCAATGAAATCAAAATATGATACCATGTACGTATGGTCAACCTAAAAATGTGCAAACATTCATCATTAAGTTTTTCATAAAATAGATTATTCCCTGCAAGATAATTACGAGATTATTATAATTAGTTATTGCAAGGGACCACAAAGGGGGTTAGTGCATTACATTATTAGTATTATATTGTATAGTAAAAGAAAGGATCAATCTTTAAAGTACCTGGAAGCTGGGCTACTCTCAAGGGATGTCCATCTTCAATGCTCACAAGCAATTGATCACAATTTTGTATTGTTCCCGTACATTTAACATGAGTACATACAGGAATTGCGTCATCACCTCCTACATAAAATGAATCCAATATTACAAAATGCCCCCTAAGAAAGAATATATAGTTCAAGTGAAATAAACACATGATAAATGAGAGAGAAAAAGAGGAGTCTACTTACCAATAGTAGGTTTTGCCATCAGATCTATGGTCATGCTACGTGTAGTCAACATTGCAGGTGGCACTACCTCTGTGGATCTGATCCATGTACTAGGTGGCGTACTCAACATAGGATCAATAGCAGGTGTTAAACAAAAATATTGTTAGAGCATTCAAAAATATGGATAACCATGGACAAAACATGTGATATACCACCTGAAGTATTTGCATCTGAGGTGACACCATTTAATCTATTTAGCATCCTCTAAAAAGATAACACATATATATTTTAGTTAATGACATAAATAAAATAGTAAACTATAAAAATCATTATTGAAATTTTGTTATAATTAAAAACTACATTAATACTTACTCTATAATTCTGAACATGAACAATCAACACATCCTTTGTCCTCTATATTTTAGGAGAGTGAGGTTGAATATCTACCATTCGAGCTAACTCTTTTGATATTGCATGAAGGACCCTTTGCAGTGCAACCACATGATTAACCTCTGATAAAAAATCAACATCGAATGGATCTCGCTCATCCTGAGGCTCCTCATGGACTACTTGTTCCTTTCCCTTTTTTTGATCAGCACTCGTTTGTGAGAACAATATTATTAGCCCTTTATTTAAAAGTAATCCAAAATAGTAGAACAACAAAAAATATGCATTAACATTTTTCTTGTATGTGCATTTGTACAATAACAATGAGTTTTACCTATCGGGAAGAAGAAGTCCCATGAGAACTATCACCGTTGTGCGTATCGTGTGGCTATTGATCCATATTATAGCTCTATATTTCAAAAAAAATCATTCAAACATGTTAAAATACATGTGTTATTATTCTAAGTTACGTTGAATAATAGACAATTATCAAAATGTGTACCACCTCGTCCATGATAGCAATGGGGTTTTTTGTATCTATGCAACTCAAATTGTAATCGATAAGCAACTCCTCGCCTCCACATATTGATTTGATCACACATACAAATACGTGATTTCCCTCGTGTGCCTCAAATATGCAATTGGGTTGCTTCTTAGTTGACACAGACCATGTACTGTTTATAAAACCTACAATATTCCCTTATGCTTTTGGTCTTCCATCAACGTATATAGCTATTGTTTTACTTTGTTCACTGACTTTTTGTTGTATATAATTTTTCGTGAGTGCATGCCTACACATACTTTTTTTTTATTTAACAATCCGCATCCAAGTACTGTAATCATAACAAGGTCCAACATACTCCATCAATTTGACAACTTTGTTGTAAGAGACCTTTATGCCATCTATGGAAAATAGGCCCAAACCATGTAATGAATACGGTGCTATGTGATATATCCTCTCTTTAACACAAAAATCAATTTTTATTGAAGGAAGTTCATCGGGGACCCATTGTTTTTGTAGATGTTTTTACCTAAAGGGTAGCTCAAAGTCACCTTTTCTCTCATCATGATAAGAACACGACCCCCCTTGAGCAAGGAAAAATTGCATGTGTTTATTGAATTTCTTTCTGATCTTTTGACCTCAAGTCGATCTCATTGAATTAGACGTACTAAATGTCTCACTTTCTTCTTCCATTCCTAGATTTTCCTCGCTCGAGGAAGACAATTCTGACAAATACCTATTCGCTGGTACCTTCACTTCATGCAATGAGAAAGACAAGTGGCAATGAGAGAGATATTTTAAAATGGTAAAAGGCATTAATCTCTATGGGGTGTATTGACTTGTACCTGACAATCCATGAGACTGTGTGGGATACTTGGCATAAGATAATAGTTATATAATCAGACAAACATAGTTCACTCGATAGTTTTCATTATATCTTGTGAAGGACATTATACATTGTTAAAATTATCTATTTATCCAACAAATTTTGAATATCTTAGCATTGCATATAACTAAACATCTTAGCATTGCATGAGACACCACTATTGTGGCATTTCGTCAAACAATTCTCATGCCTTGCAAGTGTTTTTATTACATCTTGTGAAGGACTTTATACATTGTTAAAATTATCTATTTATACTTTCAGAATTAGCTCACTCCATTACAGGGAACAAAGAGAATCCCCTGTGATTTAACATCATTGAGATGCCTCCTTTCATTAGCTTCATGTCACCTTCTCATAGATTCGCATAGATTCTCATAGCTTCCTATGTGTTTCATCCTTCATTTATACACTTACTTTGACCAAACTTTTAATTTTCTGACAGATTTTGCCAAAGGCTTTGTAGGAAACCAAGTAAGGGGTATTCTTGAGTTCAAACACATTGAGCTGCTACAACTGAATTATAAATCATGAATTCTCTATAAAATTAATTCACTATAAATCAAGGGGCATTATAAATCATGAATTCACTATAAAATTAATGTATTGCTCTAGATTTCATATGGACATTTTGTCAAATGGTTGGCATGTATGTTTGTTCAAATGGAGTTATATCATTTGGAATGGATATATGATAGGTTGATATCAAATTCTATATCAAGATTTGCAGCATTGAATTGATCATAGTTAGAAGACTCAGACACAAGAAGAATATGAGTATATCCAATTTTCAAAAGAATATGAATGAATGCAAACATACATAAGTGGATGAACATAAATAATGAAGGTACCAAATATTTCCTGAAGTAATGAAATGTTGACCCAGGGTTCAATCTAGTATACTCATGTATGATCTAGAAACTGCAAGGAAGGAAAGGATGGGGTTAGATCCAAAGGATCTAAGCAATGTCTGACACCCTATTATTGATCATCATCTAAAATTATGCATGTGCATAGTTAAGCCATACACTTCTAAAAAGAACTATGCTACAGAACATGTGCACTCAAGAAAATGCACTCAGGAACATGTGCAGTGTATAGGTGCTGGAATCCAAATGAAGCTCTACATTTATGTCTCTATGAACACCTGGTGAATCACTGTTGTGGCTGCATTTATGTCTCGATGAGCACCTAGTGAATCACTATTGTGACTGCATCATCCAAATAGTGCAACAACAACACCAGATGTTGTTGTTCCATTTAGTGTTGCTATGGCATCATTTCCAAATGATGCATCCACAACAGTAACCCACCATGCCCATCAACACAAGGCAGTCATGATCAAGCATAAGCAATGGAGGAGACATTATCAAGGTCAAATCAAAGGTCAAATTTCATTCCTTGAAATTTTATATTTGTATAGTTATAAAATTTCATGCCTTGAAATTTTATAACATAGTTCCTTAGCATTTGATCTTCATATTGCAGCCATGACTTGAGGTAGGCATTTGAGCTTTGTCTTCTCATTAACTCAATTTTATTTTGATGGAATTTTTTGATTTAATGGCACAATATCAATGTTAATACTAGAATTGTTTACATCTTTGCATTTGGAAGGCTCGATGACCCGTGAGCTTTGAGAGCTAGGGCATCTTTGATACAATATCAATGTTAATACTAGCATTGTTTACATCTTTGCATTTACATGTTTGTGTTATATATATATATATATATATATATATATATATATATATATATATAGTCAAGTAATAAAATCTTATAAAACAACATGCATTGTGTGAAGTGTTTGATCTTTCTTTATTTGTTTTGTTGTTGATATTCACTGTGGTACTCCCCGTTTATGATCATTTCATGAGGAAATGTCTTGATGGCTCGCGGGCTGCAAGCTAGGGCATCATGCATTGTTTATGAGCTCTTCGTTTGAGCACCTCAGGTCCCTATTTGATTGGTTGGTGCTCTATTTTTAATATTGAGTTTACATCATATATTTAGTCTTAATAAATATCTTATAAAACAACATAAAACTAACCCAAAATACTTTGTCTTAATAAAATCTTAATAAAACAATATATTTAGTCTTAATAAAATCTTATAAAATAACATATATTGTGTGAAGTGTTTGATCTCTCTTTATTTAATTTGTTGTTGATATTCACTATGTGGTACTCCCCATTTATGATCGTTTCATGAGGAAATGCCTTGATGGCTCACGGGCTGCAAGCTAGGGCATCATACATTGTTCATGAGTTCACTGTTTAATACTAGCATTGTTTACATCTTTTCATTTTAAATGCTTGATGACCCGCAAACTTTGAGAGCTAGTGCATCATTTCTATTACCTTTAAGGCATTGTGTGAAGTGTTTGATCTCTCTTTATTTGTTTTGTTGTTGATATTCACTATGTGGTACTCCCCATTTATGATCATTTCATGAGGAAATATCTTGATGGCTCGCGGGCTGCAAGCTAGGGCATCATGCATTGTTTATGAGCTCATTGTTTGTTTAATAAAATCTTATAAAATAACATATATTGTGTGAAGTGTTTGATCTTTCTTTATTTGTTTTGTTGTTGATATTCACTAGCTATGCGGTACTCCCCATTTAGGATCATTTCATGAGGAAATGTCTTGATGGATCGCAGGCTATAAACTAGGGCATCATGCATTGTTTATGAGCTCACTATTTGAGCACATCATGTCCCTATTTTATTATGAGGGATATGAGGTGCTCAAACAGTGAGCTCATAAATAATGCATGAGCTCAAATTCAAAATAGTAAGTGTATTATTTTATTAAGATTAAATATATTATTTTATTAAGATAAAGTATTTTGGGTTAGTTTTATGTTATTTTATAATATTTTAGTAAGACTAAATATATGATGTAAACTCATAATTATACTTGATATATATATTCTTCAAAAGAAGAATTATGAAATATAGTTGTAGGTAGTTATCTCTTCTATAATGATGGAGGAGTGAAAGGTAATGATCAATGAGGTTGCTGCTATTAGATCATACATTAATACACTTACTATTTTGAATTTGAGCTCGAGCATCATGCAATGTTATTGTTTTCACTGCATGCTTGTTGCTGTTGCGCACCATATATTGTTTTATACACTGTTTATTTCATTGAGACTATGAGCTTGGCATTTGTAATGTATTTTCTGTTATTGGATCAATGCTACCATGTTTTTGAGGTTGTAGATGCATTGAACCACCACTATCATTCTATTTTTATAGCAGCAATATAACAAACAAAGCACCTGCCAATCAAATAGGGACATTAGTAAGACATTTAATGCATTATTACTTCATAAATGCATGATTATGGATCCTTAAGTAGGATTTTTGATGCAAAGGAATAACACTTAGATGGATTTACCCACATAAGGACAATGGTTTCATTCATCTTTCTTTCAAGTGCTCTTGGGTACTTTCCTTGGCCTCTAGGCTTGGACATCCTATAGGGGTTGAGCCAAAATTACGAAGGCAATAAGGACACATAGAACAATAGCTTTGGAGACTTAGAATTTTGTTCAATCTTTATTAATGGTTTGGGAAAATAATTGCTAGATGAGTGACTACAGTACCCTAGTTTGCATTATTAGATGATCTTGTTTAATTTGTGTTCATTTCATGCAAAGATACATGTAAAGGAAAAGAAATTTTTGCATCTAAAGATTACATGTATATATATGAAAAATAACTTGTATGAACTATACAAGGAAAATAACTTTCAAAAAAAAATGCAAGAGTACAGGCATACATAAAAGGATGAACATAAATAATAAGGGTGCCAGACATTGCCTGAAGTGATGAATTTTTTACCCGGGTATGAATCTAGTGTGCCCCTGTGTGATCTAAAACTTGCAAAGAAAAGAGAGATGGGGGTTAGATAAAAAATATCTAAGCAATGAATGGCATCCTATTACTAATCCTCATCTACAATTATGCATGTGCATAGTCAAGCCATACACTTCTGAAAGAAAAACCAAGCTCACAGTCTCAATGAAATAAATAGTGTATAAAATAATATATGGTGCACAACAGCAGTAAGCATGCAATGACAACAATAACATTGCATGATGCTCGAGCTCAAATTCAAAATAGTAAGTGTATTAATGTATGATCTAATAGCAGCATCCCCATTGATCATTACCTTTCACTCCTCCATCATTATAAAAGAGATAACTACCTACAACTATATTTCATAATTCCTCCTTTGAAGTATATATATATCAAGTATAATTATGAGTTTACATCATATATTTGGTCTTAATAAAATCTTATAAAACAACATAAAACTAACCCAAAATACTTTGTCTTAATAAAACAATATAGTTACTCTTAATAAAATAATACACTTACTCTTTTGAATTTGAGCTCAGGCATCATGCATTGTTTATGAGCTCACTATTTGATTACCATCCAATCAAATAGGGACATGAGGTGCTTAAACAATGAGATCATAAATAATGCATGATGCCCTAGCTTGCAACCCGTAAGCCATCAATATATTTCCTCATGAAATGATTATAAATGAGGAGTACCACATAATGAATATCAACAACAATAAAAATAAAGGGAGATCAAACACTTCAAACAAATTCTTGAAGGTAATAGAAATGATGCCCTAGCTCTCAAAGCTCGTGGGTCATCAAGCATTTCAAATGAAAAGATGTAAACAATGTCAGTATTAAACAGTGAGCTCATGAACAATGTATGATGCCCTAGCTTGCAGCCCACGAGCCATCAAGATATTTCCTCATGAAATGATCATAAAAGGAGAGTACCTCATAGTGAATATCAACACCAAAACAAAGAAAGAGAGATCAAACACTTCACACAGTATATGTTGTTTTATAAGATTTTATTAAGACTATTTTTTTTTTATGAGCTCACTGTTTGAGCACCTCATGTCCCTATTTGATTGGTCGGTGCTTTGATTGTTATATTGATGCTATTAGGTCAAATAGGGACATCAGTAATAAAATAGGGACATCAAATAGGGACATTAGTATTAAAATAATACACTTAGTATTTTGAATTTGAGCTCATAAAGATTAAGATATCCCTATTTTATTACTGATGTCCCTATTTACATATTTTCATCAAATGACCCAAAAACATCAAGAATGGTCCTATATGATCACTAATAGCCAAATTTCAGAAGAATATGAATGAATGCAAACATACATAAGTGGATGAACATAAATAATGAAGGTACCAAACATTGCTTGAAGTAATGAAGTGTTGACCCAAGGTTCAATCCAATATGCTCTTGTATGATCCAAAACCTACAAGGAAGGAAAAGATGGGGTTAGATCCAAAGGATCTAATAAATTCCTAGCACCATATTACTGATCCTCTTCTACAATTATGCATGTGCATAGTCAAGCCATACACTTCTAAAATGAGTTATGCTACAGAACATGTGCACTCAAGAAACATATGCATGTAGTGAGTAAATCAAGACCGAAATGGAGCAAAAAGTATGATGTCAAATGTGTTATCAAGCAACAACTCATGGGCTATGATTCAACATGGTATATATGTTGTTTATACAAGATTAGTAAAAGGACATCTACAACCTCAACAACATGGAAATATTAATCCAATAACAGGAAATACATTACAAATGCCAAGCTCACAGTCTCAATGAAATAAATAGTGTATAAAACAATATATGATGCCCAAGCTCAAATTTAAAACAGTAAGTGTATTAATGTATGATCTAATAGCAGCAACCTCATTGATCATTACCTTTGAATCCTCCATCATTATAAAAGAGATAACTACCTACAACTATATTTCATAATTTCTCCTTTGAAGTCATAGGTTAGTTTAAAATGGAGAAAGTATACAAGCTCACCAATTTAATCTCAAAATTTTATAACATTGCATTCTTGTTGCTGTTATGGTGCACAACAGTAGCAACTATGAAATGACAACAATAACATTGCATGATGCCTGAGCTCAAATTCAAAATAGTAAGTGTATTATTTTATTACTGATGTCCCTATTTGATGTCCCTATTTTATTACTGATGTCCGTATTTGATCTAATAGCATCAATATAACAAACATAGCACCGGCCAATCAAATAGGGATATTAGGTGCTCAAACACTAAGCTCATAAACAATGCATGATGCCCTAGTTTGCAGCTCACGAGCCATCAAGACATTTTCCTCATGAAATGATCATAAACAGGAGTACCACATAGTGAATATCAATAGCAAAACAAATAAAGAGAGATCAAACACTTCAACAATGTATGTTGTTTTATAAGATATTATATATATATATATATATATATATATATATATATATATATATATATATATATATATATATATATATATATATATATATATATATATATATATATATATATATATATATATATATATATATATATATATATATATATATATATATATATGACAAGCTTTTCAAAAGTGTATCATAATTAAAGGCATGTGAATTCATATTGTACTTAATCTGAATGCCACTGTGTAATGTTTTAGTTATAGTTATAGTATTTTATGTTATTGGATTGATGTTGCCATGTTCTTGAGGCTGTAGATGTATTGAATCACCATTGCCATTATATTTTGATAGCATCAATATAACAAACATAGCACTGACCAATCAAATAAGGACATTAGGTGCTCAAACAGTGAGCTCATAAACAATGCATGATGCCCTATCTTGCAACCCGTGAGCCATCAAGACATTTCCTCATGAAATGATCATAAACGGGAGTACCACATAGTGAATATCAACAGAAAAACAAATAAAGAGAGATCAAACACTTCACACAATGTATGTTGTTTTATAAGATTTTATTACTTGACTATATATATATATATATATATATATATATATATATATATATATATATATATATATATATATATATATATATATATATATATATATATATATATATATATATATATATATATATATATATATAATGAAAAGCTTTTCAAAAGTGTATCATAATTAAAGGCATGTGAATTTATATTGTACTTAATCTAAATGTCACTGTGTAATGTTTTATTTCATATTGTAATACCTATGAGTTCAAAGGAGGAATTATGAAATATAGTTGTCGGTAGTTATCTCTTCTATAATGATGGAGGAGTCAAAGATAATGATCAATGAGGTTGCTGCTATTAGATCATACATTAATACACTTACTATTTTGATAGCAATAACATTGCATGATACTTGAGCTCAAATTCAAAATAGTAAGTGTATTATTTTATTACTGATGTCCCTATTTCATTATTGATGTCCCTATTTGATCTAATAGCATCAATATAACAAACAGATCACTAGCCAATCAAATAGGGACATTAGGTGCTCAAACAGTGAGCTCATAAACAATGCATAATGCCCTAGCTTGCAGCCCATGAGCCATCAAGACATTTCCTCATGAAATGATTATAAACGGGGAGTACCACATAGTGAATATCAATAGAAAAACAAATAAAGAGATATCAAACACTTCACACAATGCCTTGAAGGTAATAGCAATGATACCCTAGCTCTCAAAGCTCGTGTGTCGTCGATCATTCCAAATGCAAAGATGTAAGCAATGCCAGTATTAACATTCATATTTTTCCATTAAATCAACAAATGCCATCAAAATGAAATTGAGTTAACGAGAATACAAAGCTTGAATGCCTACCTCAAGTCATGACTGCCATATAAAGAACAAATGGTAAGGAACTATGTTATAAAATTTCATGCCAAATTTCAAGGCATGAAATTTTATAACTGTACATATATTTTCTTTGACTCCCCCACATTGTAAACTCAATGCTAAGGAGAAAAAAGTATGATGTCAAAAAGTATAAAATTTCATGCCTTGAAATTTTATAACATAGTTCCTTAGTAGCTGCCATATGAAGAGCAGTGCAAGGTGGCAACTTTCTCATTTTACCACAGTTAGGGCCCTCTTTTACCATGCTTTATGAGCTTTATGTTTTTACCATGCTTTATGAGATTTATGTTTTTTTTTAAGTGAAGAAAAAGATTATCTTAATTTGTTATCTTTAAATTTTATTCATTTTATGATTTTAAAAATTGAAATAAAAAATAATAAGTTTTAAGAAACTTTTACATCTTTTCATCAAATGACCCAAAAACATCAAGAATGGTCATATATGGTCGCTAATAGCCAACTTTCAGAAGAATATGAATGAATGCAAACATACATAAGTGGATGAACATAAATAATTAAGGTACCAGACATTGCCTGAAGTAATGAAGTGTTGACCCGGGGTTCAATCTAGTATGCTCTTGTATGATCCAAAACCTGCAAGGAAGGAAAAGATGGGGTTAGATCCAAAGGATCTAAGTAATTCTTGGCACCCTATTACTAAACCTCATCTACAATTATGCATGTGCATCGTCAAGCCATACACTTCTAAAATGGACTATGCTACAGAACATGTGCACTCAGGAAACATGTGCATGCAGTGAGTAAATCAAGACCAAAATGGAGCAAAAGGTATGATGTCAAATGTGTTATCAAGCAACACCTCATGGGTTATGAGTCAACATGGTATATATGTTGTTTATACAAGATCAGTAAAAGGACATCTACAGCCTCAACAGCATGGCAACATTGATCCAATAACAGCAAATACATTACAAATTTCAAGCTCACAGTCTCAATGAAATAAACAGTGTATAAAACAATATATGGTGCACAAAAGCAGCAAGCATTCAATGACAACAATAACATTGGATGATGCCTGAGCTCAAATCCAAAATAGTAAGTGTATTAATGTATGATCTAATAGCAGCAACCTCATTGATCATTACCTTTCACTCCTCCATCATTATAGAAGAGATAACTACCTACAACTATATTTCATAATTCCTCCTTTGAAGTCATCGGTTAGTTTAAAATGGAAAAAGTATACAAACTCACCAATTTAATCCAAAACATCATATAAATGGAATTAATCACATCTCGCAAATGTATAGATTATACTCCATACCATTGTATTATATATATCAAGTATAATTATTGTATTATAATCACATGTCAAAAATTTTGCAACAATCCTTTGCAACACACTATACCACCAAGTCGGCCAAGAACAATAAAAATAACAATATGCCACAGGAAATCACTAAATCTGATCACATGACCTAATGTGATTGTAGACACTCAAAAATGGACAAAGTGTTTTAAAATCAATAAAAGGGCTCAAAATCATCAAAATGCACTAATTATCATCAAAATGGACATTAATAAATCAAAGTTGGACAAAATCAATAAAATCAAAGGAAAAATTAAATAATGACATTAAATGATTAAATACAAGCTTAAAGGGGTCAAAAACACTATATAATTGATTTTAATCAATTAATTGTATAGTTTTAAATCAAAAATCAAAATGAACCTATTCCCTACATGGCTAATTTAATTAAATGATAGAATTTAATTAATCCTAATATCTTTCAACAATAAATTGAGGAACCAATGAGAATTGAGAACACAAAGCACATGGATCACTCAAAGGAAATGAATCTCAATCACACAAATTCAACTTTGAATCTCATCCACTCAATTTTGTCCTTTTGTCCAAAGCTTTGAGACAAATATTTAAATTGTCCCCCCATTTAAAAACATTGCAAAGTTTTTGACTCAACCAAGGCTAAATCATGCTTACTTCACTCTACCCCCTACTCTTGGGAATTTATTATAAATGAGAGGCATTTTGAGAGCAACAATCATCTTAAGAATTCATTTGCAAAGCATCATTACTATAGTCAATTTCTTGAGCAATTAAGAGCAATTGAGAGAATTTAGCATTAGCATTTCAATTTATCATTTGCATAATGGATCATTGTGAGCTAGATTAAGCATTGTAGCATCATACTTTCTCATTTTAGAAATGTCACTAGTGGAGATTAAGCTGAGAGTTCTACTTACCACATCTAATTAGAGAGCCATGAGATGTCATGGATATTAAATGCATTTCTTAGTTTAAATTTGTATTGCATTTTCTCTGATTTGTTAGTTAATAGTCCTAATTTCATGAAGGTGAATAGCATACACACACAGGTACTACCTGCATCATCATAAATGTCACATTATTATATAATATATAAAAGGGGAAGAAAGGAGAAGGGAGAAAAAAATAAAGAATTCTGGATGAAAGAACAAAAGAATTTGATGAAAGGGTCCTCTAACTGCTTAGCCAAGTGTGTGAAGATGACCTGTCATGTTTAGGTGCCTTGGGAATCACACTCCATAAATGTGGTGACAGCCTCATGTCCCCCATGTCCATATTGGTATAAATGTTGGAATGGTGCCTTAGAACCAGTGATGGCGCACCCAATATTTTACAATCTACTCATCACCCATGACCTTATTGCACCTCTCTGACATCTAACAAAATTTTTGACACAGGAGCCTTAGATAGTGGTCGGTCATCTTTCTATCAAACATCAACCTAAACCACTGTAAACAAAACATACATCCAAGACTCCGGACTTTGGGACCTTAATCCTTGGAAAGAATGAAATAATTGAGTTCATGGGGGAAAAATTCTCAGAACCTGAAGAATTTAGGACTCCTTAAACTTTTGGAAGGTCTCTAGCACATCTGTCATGCCTTCCTCATCCACCTCTTTGAGATAGTCCATACGACTCACAACATCCTCGAGATGATCCCGAATATCATCTACCTTTGTTTTTAGCTCAGAGGTTGCCTCAGCTAAAAGTGTGATACAAAACTAACATGCTTTGAATTTTGGCTCGGCATTCATCTAAGACCTTGACCACTTGCTTGCTTGTCTTGACATGAAATGCAAGTCTGGAGTATTGGGTCCTCAAAAATTGATATGACCTATTAGCCAAGATATCTATTTTGGCTATTCCTTCTTCTCCCAGATTCAAGATTTCTCCAATCCTATCTTTCCACTCATCATACTTTTCTTCTTGAGATTTCCATGCGGAAACAATATTGTGAGTCTCATTTCTAGTACATTAGGTTTTGTACAATGTTGGAACAGAGTCAACCAATAATTTTTGGACCCCTTCCAACTACTCATATATCCATCCATCCACTGCGAGCACCTTCCTTTTCATCACTTGAAGTGTGTTAATATCGCCCTATGGGAGTGGCGTTCCAGAAATGGAGGCCTCTAGTGCTATGACTAAAAGTGGGGATACCAATTCTGTTAAGAGATTCTAGATATTTGACTTTGTAGCTTGAAGCTCTGTCTTCTTCTAATATTCCTTTTCATACCTCTCCTTAATGATCTGGCTAGTATCATCCAAGAGGTCCAATTCTCCTTTTCGGTCTTGTCGACCTAGAGGAATCTCAGTTATTACATAATCTTCTAGGAGCATTTCTGATTCCTCAATGTTTGGTGGTGGGTAGCAACTAATGCAATGATGCTCCCATCTAGGGCTCTCCTAGTCATCTACAAAGTTTGGGCCCTTTTAGACTTCTTCGGGATATGTTGCTCTACCAACATATCTACCAATGAAAGGGGAGCGGACGTTTCTATAGTTCTCTTCCTCCCCCATGATTCAACTAGCCATTGAGGTGGGGCCTGATCACCACTTTTTATTACCTCCAAGTTAATGAGATCCCCAGTGACTCCTTACTCTAACTCTTCCATTAGGACTTCTTTGGCATTCCTGTCAAGATTATTTTTAGCATCCTTGGGCAGCTTGACATTATCTTTGAGGACTTCTTCCTCCAGTGGGGCTTCTGGAGGGATCTAATTAGTATGAACTTCCTCACTTTCTTTTTATGGGGGTGCTTCTTCACCTACCTGACTTATGAGTTCATCTTGATCCTCCGTTTGAGAAAGGGGAATGGTCTTTGAGGGTACGGTTGTTCACGAAAGTCTAGTTTCCTCAAAGACCGGAGGCTTTTCCCTAGTCTTTGTGTCTCCTTCTAGTTATTTTATTTCCTCTTCTTCAGATGCTTTAGTGGCCTCTTCTTGTCCTAACCTCTTAGCTTTATCTTCTATTGTAGGTTGGAGATCTTCTTCCACCCCTTCCTCCGGGATCCAGAGCTCATCATCTTCCTCTTGGGTACTTCTCACCTCTTTGAATTCCTCAACCTCTCGGTTGATGTCAATATTTTGCTTTGGGACTTTCACGGTTGCTTCTTTCTATTCTGCAACATGATGCAGACTCCCCTACTTTTTGATGTGGAAGAAGTCATCGACATTAGTTTGAGAAATATCCAGTGGATCTTCAGGGGTGTTGGCAACTTCTGAGAAGGATGGGAGATCCAAGACTTCAACCTCCTGCGTGAACTTTGAGATTGATTCTAGGGAAGGCCGATGAGCCTCTGATTTCTTCTTCCTTTAGAGGGGTGCCCCAATGGTAGCTATGGCCATTTTTTCATCCTCTATGAGGATCATACCAAACAGGGTGGATATAGATGCAGACAGGGCAACAGGAGCCTGGGAACCTAGAGGAATGTCACTGAGACCATATGTTGCTCCAAAATTTGCCGCCTCATGTAGTTTTCTAGATCTTTCAACTTGTTCACCTAACAGTCACATCAAAATTTTAGAGGTTAGGTCAGAGGGTTTGGATGACTCACCAATTTTTTGTTTTCCTTGGGCTTGAGTGCTCTCTCTTGTCTGGGGTCCCAAAGTACCAATCATTCTCAAATCCTTTTCTGGATGGACACTCTTCAAATAAAATTTATCAAAATGAGTGTGACCACTCAATTATTGCCTTTGTTATGGTGTTGATGCTTAACACCTTCAGGGTATCCCAATCCACCATCTTCCTTGTCAACCCCTATTTTTTTAAACTCGGGGTCCTCAAATGGTCCCTTATCTAAAACATTTGGAGGAAATGTCCAAAGACCCAAATGGTCCATCATGCCCTTGGACATCCTCACATACTTTCTATTCTAGACATCAAATTCATCTTGGAAATCCTCCCAAAAGTCCTCCATGTGTGGTTCGTGGGCTTGATCTCCCTAGAGCATTTCTTTCTTAAGGTGACCCCTTGGGTCGTAATTAGCGGAAGGAGATTGAGGCAAGATTCTTTGATGATAGAAAAGTGTGCAAGCACAAGATTTGTCGTAAAAACTCCAACAAGATTGCTTTATCACTATACTGCCTCGGCAACAGTAGTGGTTCTCCTAAGAAACCCATGACACAGATATAGGTGAACTATAAAAAATTGGATGAAATAACACCCCCATGGTGCTATCATCCCCATTGATTCTTGAGACAATCTAAAGCCTACATCATCAGTCAATGTTTTAATCCAATTGTATACAAAGGTATATTAACCCTACAAAAATGTTGGAAGCATTCATCCCATTAGATCTAAGGAAAATAATTCCATAGGGAAGACTTCCCCAATTGTGTCCCGAGGATACCAACTGTAGTCAAACCCTAGACCCCTCCATATTGTCGAGCTAAGGACCATAGCACGAAGGAATGAAAAAATTACTATCTCCTTCCACCTTCCTCATTTGTGCACCAAGGTGGTTGGAGATATTAGTTTCCCAATCAAAACACAGCTTATTGTTGGTTATGAAAAATAAGTAGTACATCCATGGAGAGAATTCTTGGGTGTGGGGTTCCCCAAAAATCATGCACAAATATATTATTCCCACCTGTATTGGCTCTTTTATGTCGGTGCAAAAAATATCCATCTTCATTTTCTTGAAGTCCTTGCAGGGTTTTTCCAACCATGAACTATTCAAATAGTGTCGGGCATCTTCATGCGCATCTGTATATTGCTACAATGAAGAGACTCTGGTCATGATGACGGCATCCTTGAAGCGTGGGATTCTCCATACCACAAAAATAGTGTCCTGATCCAAGGAGGAAATAGGAACCTCATTAGATATCATGGCAGCTCTAATGGCTGAATTATAATTCCTGGCCATGAGTAGGATCAACTTTGGGGCTTGCACCGACTAATGGAAGCAAGTCACGTGTACGATTCTGGAGGCAGATAGATTGACTAAAAATGGGTCAATCATCCTTTTTAGTTTTTATACTACTTGTTGCATCCCCCTCAATTTAGCCCAAGTGCCAAAGTCTATATTTGATATCTCCCTGAGTGGCATTTCTACCCGGGACCCATGAATGACTCTGTCTTTCTTATATTTCATAACCAGGGGGAGCTTTTCTAAAGCCTTTTCTTCTTTAGTCTTTCCTGTCATGTTAGCAGATGAACTCAGGAGCTTTGGACTTCCTGGAGGGGATCCAGGTGTGGCCATCTTTTGAAGTTATTTCCTACAAGACCAGACGACTGTTATAATATAATATAAGTATAGTAGGGGAACTCTGAATTCTAGAATTCCAGACATCATTCATTTTGGAATATCAAAAGTACAATGACTACTTGATGTGGCATTTATCTTAAATGACAAGTCATATCCAGGATGGGTAATTGTACCTTTTATGTGTGTGGAGTCATTTCATTTCCACTTCTAGCTAGCATGATAGACATGACATTAATTAATCCATTTAAAGCATATTAATCATTGATTTGTGGGAAGCCATGGGTATAATTAAAGCATATGTGACTGAAGCTTGGTGGAAAATATACTAGGAATCATCACCCTACCATTGGGACTTGAGTTGGTGATGTTGATGACCTACCATCATCAGGTGTGGCTCACCAAAAGGGAGAAACACAACTAGCTCGACTGGCCTTTGAATCTTTAGAGGCTGGTTATTATTTGAACATGGCCTACAAGGCCTCGCAAATAATTTTAAATAACAATACTAATTTTGCAACCAAAAAATGACAACCCTCAATTTGACGCTTAGCAAGATATCTCTTTCTCAACAATCAAATAGAGGGCACACAGGTTTCACGTGATGAAATCCATGCGCTAGTGTTACTGGACCTATTCCAGAAATGGAACTAGAGCCAAGTCAAAACTTGACCCCTACATGCACCGAGCCACCTAACTATCAGACACTCTACACACTTACATTATCTACAATAATTTATAGGAAGTGCAAGAGGCAGAACTCATGCACCTAAGACCGCAAAGCATAATATATACAAGTATTTACATGAAACTATAGCGAAGTGGGAAACCTCAAAAGAGAGAAGAAAAATGGAAAACAAAGGCACTTGCAACAACCTGCTAGTATCTCATGCCAACCCTATTTATAGGGTGAAGCCACTAGAATGACCCAAAGCCCAAAAAAGATAATGAAAAACAACCAAAGCCAAAGGACACAAACAAAAAGAAGAAGTGAAAGAAAAAAAATGAACAAAAGGGAACCAAAGCTTGCCTACGTGAAACGAGATGGAAGAATTGAGGCTAAAGCATGTTCACTCACCTTTCTTGCTGAGAGCCCAAATTATCACTCTATCCACCTAGGAGTATCAACCTCAACCTGGGAGCAAACTAGAACAAGGATATTAGTTTGAAAATAATTCAGGAAATTCACTCACGAGAGGTTGCTCTTAGAAATGTATCTCTTGGAAGCTAGAAATGCTCTGGGTGATTGGTAAAATGGAAGGGTAAAAGGATTTTATAATGCCTAAGTGAGCACAGTAATTGCGAGCAAAAATATTGAGGTAGCTAGGGAACCCTAAACTCCAGACTAAAACACCTAGTGTCTCTCCTCTCTATAGGGACAAGGAAGATGGCATCGGATATTGGGGTCTGGAATTTTAGAACAACTAAAAAGACAAGACTCTAGGGAAAGGAACCCCAAAACAAAAATAGAAGAGGACAGAACAATCTAAGAGAACAAAAACAACAACGAAAGCAGGAAGAAAGAACAAAAAGGGGGACCTGACATTTTGTCCCACAAAATGTAGGGACAGGTATGCAAGGCATAACAAGAATGTAATCACAAAAACATTAGTGTGTGAAGAGAATGTGGTGTTGGACATGGAGTTTGAATGTGTCTCAATCTAGATGGTTAAAGAAACACCTTTCTTAGATTTCAACAAGGATGTTAAGTCTCATTTGGAAGGCAAAGAGAGTTAGCACACAAGGAAAGAAGTCAGCATGGTCCAAGCTCAAGTGAAAAAAGTTCTGATAGAAGGGGTAGGACTGGGAGGTGAAACCCAGTTAAAGGTCTCAAATACCTTTGACAAAATAGATATGAGGAGGATGGAAGGAGGTCTTATGTTGAATTCCTATAGGGATGAATCTCTATGGGATGGGAAGATAATTGAAGGGTATGTAGAGGGAAGATTTTCCATTCTCACTTCAGGTTTGAATGGGGAAGATGAAGCACCAATATTTGAGGATATTGAGATATCCCCAATCTGAAATCTAAAAAACTCATTATATAGTGTGAGAGATAGTGGGGGGAACGTAGAGGGTACTAAATTAGAATATGGCTCTCAAGATGAGGAAGGGGACAATAATGATTTGGGTCTCTTTGAAACCCTAGGTATTCTAGAAAAAGGATCTTTCGATCAGAGCTCTTCTTTGATTTCAAAACTAAAGATAGGTGAAAAAAGGAGGTGAGGAGACATAAGTATGAGAATGAAGTTGTAAATTGTTGGGAATGCAACAGACCAAACAAAACTTTTGAGATTTGGAAATGACTATGCCCTTTTCTGGGAGAAATGAAAACCCTTTCATGGAATGTTAGGGGTTGAAATGCCCCTGACAAGATGTGTTTGATCAAATCATGTTTTGATCAAATGAGACCAGATTTGGTGTTGCTGCAAGAACCTAAAATAAAGGTGGACTTTTATTTTTCTATAGGCGGTTTAGTAGATGGAAATTCTTGTTGGTAGGAGCTCAAGGGGCGTCAGGGGGTTTAGGAGTTCTATGGAATGAGTTAGTTTTAGATGTGGAGATGAGGCAATATGGATAGAACTAGCAATGGGTGAAGGTTAGATCAAAACAAATTCATTTTTTTTTCAGTACTAAATGTATATGGACCAAATAATAGTGCTCAGGAAAAATTGCTATGGAAAACTTTGTTGGACCTCCTTGCTAGTGAAGTGAATGATGTGGTCTTACTTGGAGGGGATTTTAATGCTCTCTTCAAACCGGAAGATAAAAAAGGGGGAAGAGGATAGTCTATCCAAATTCAAAGAGATTTCATCTCCTTTGTGGTGAAGAATGGTTTATTTGAAATTCTGTTTAAAAAAGGGTACTTTACTTGGACAAATAGGCAGGAAGTTTTTTAAATATTGTACAAAAAATGGATCGCTTCTTCTTGGAAGGGAATTGGGTAGAGGAACAATGGGCATGTGAGGCTGAAATTCCCCCCTTTCAAGGCTTGGATCACTTTCCAATCTTCCTTAAGCTATAGGATAAAACAACTCCAGATAGATGTCCTTTTAAATTCGAGGCTATGTGGTTTAAGGAAGAAGGATTTTCTAATTTGGTAATGGATTGGTGGAAAAAGTCCCCAAGAAGGTTAGGTAATAAACCCTTTGTCTTTTAAAAAAATCTACAATTTTTAAAGGAACAACCTAAGATTTGGAATAGGGTCCATTTCAAAAAATATATTTGTAAAAAAATTCAAAATTGAGGAGGAATTGGGCAAATTGAGTTTGAAGGTTATAGAGAGAGGAATGGAGGAATCAAATTTTTTAAAGGAAAAGCAATTACGAAAAGAGTTGGAAGGACTTTTAGAAAAAGAGGAGGTTTTTTGGAGGCAAAAGTCCAAGGAAACTTGGTTGAACGAAGGAGATCAAAATACCAAGTTCTTCCATAACTCAGTAAAAATTAAGAGAGCAGGAAATAGGACATTTTACATTAAAAATATGAATGGGGAGGAGCTAAGGGAGAAAGAAAGCATCAATACCAAGGTAGTAAATTTATTCTCAAGATCGAATAGAAGGACTGAGGTATATGAGAAGGTGCTTAATGGTGTTTTGAGTGTTATTCCTTCAAAGGTAACAGTAGTTCAGAATCAGATGTTAATGGTAGAAGTCTCTTTGGAAGAAGTGAGGGAGGCACTTTTTGGTCTGGGAGGAGATAAGGCACTGGGCCTAAATGGATTTCCAACAATGTTTTTTCAGAAACTATGGCATGTTTTTGCTCAATATTTAAGGGAGGTTGTTGAGGAATCCAAAAAAGGGGGTTTTGTACTAAAGGATTTCAACACTACCTTTATTGCTTTGGTCCCAAAGAGGGCTGAACAAAATAGTTTTGAATACTTAGGACCAATTTCTCTCTATAGTACGGTCTACAAGGTGATCTCTAAGGTGATGGAAAATAGATTAAAGAAGGTATTAAATGTTATGATATTGGAGGAACATAGTGGTTTTTCTCCAGGAAAGTTTATTTTTTAGGGGATTATCATTGCACATGAGGCTATTCATTTGATAAGAAGATCAAAGGTAGAGAAGATGATGGTGAAATTGGATATCAAAAGTGCCTATGATGAGGTGGACAGAATCTTTTTGTTACAAGTTTTAAAGAAATTTAGGTTTTGAGTAGGACGGATTGAATGGGTATAAAGTTGTATAGGAACACCTTGGTTTTTAGTTCTGATCAATGGGAGCCCCAGGGGGTTTTTTGAGATGGAAAAGGGCATTAGGTAGGGTGACTCATTATCACCTTTCGTATTCATCATCTTTGATGAAGTCTTGGGAAGACTCATTAGAAATAAAAAGGACGGTGGGCAGTGGAAAGGAGTCACGATAGCGGATGGAGTGAAGGCCCTCTCTCATTTACAGTTTATAGATGATTTTTTTTTGGTTGGGGAAGTTTTGGAACGGGAGGCTAAGGTGATGAAGGAGACCATGGAGGTTTATGGGAAAGTTTTGGGTCAATTTATAAACTGGAAGAACTCAGAAAATATTTCTTCAATACTCCTCAGTATAAGCAAGTTCATATTTGTAGAATTTTAGGAATGAAGGTAGGTTTGTTAGCAAGTAATTAGTTAGGTTTTCCTTTGTTTAAGGGGGCTAATAAGGTAGAACTATGGAAGGAATTAGTAGATAATTGTTTTTAAAAAATTGATGGTTGGAAGGGTAAATGGCTAACATCCACAGGGATAATCCTTATGCTTAAAATTGTTATCTCAGCAATGCCAGTATATTTTGTGATGTGCTTAGACATCCCAAAGAAAATTTTGAAGGTTATAGAACAAAGGATGCATAAGTTTTTTTGGAATGGGACTAAGGAGGAAGAGAATATCCCTTTATTATTTTGGGACAAAATCTATAAACCAAAAGACAAAGGTGGAGTAGGAATAAGGGGAGGGAAGATTATGTATCAAGCCTTAGGAGCCAAGCTCATTTGGAACTTATATTCTAACTGGGATCAGTTTTAGGTAAGAATTCTAAAAGAAAAATACTTAGATTCTATGGATAACCATAGAATATTTACTATTTGGAACCCTCCAAAAGGGTCGGCAATAGGGAACTTTTTATTAAAATACAAGTCAGTAGTTGTTGAGCATATCTCATGGCAGGTGGGGAATAGAAAGTGCACAAAGTTATAGGATGACTCACGAGAAGGAATGCATGTACTAAAAAATAATGTAAATTTCCTTCCCCTAAAGGAATATTTCACACAGAAGTGGGGTGAGCAGGTTAAAGACTATTTAGTTTTGGAGGAAGGAAAGGAAGTGAGAGAATGGAAATGGAAAAAATGTGATGTTGAAGTTTTAAGTCAACAATAAAAGGATTTGATGCACTCAATTTTCAATAGTAGGAAAGTGATCCTAACGGGGGTAGACGATAGGGTGGTGTGGTGTTGTATATGGTAAGTATTCAGTTAAAATTTCTTACCAACTTTTAGAGGGCATGATAGGGAAACCCTTTGAACAAAGGAAGTTATGTTGGCATCAAGATTGTCTACCATAGGCAGAATTATAACACCAGAAAGAAGGAAAAGGTTGGGTCTTACTAGAACAACTTGACGTGCTCTCTGTGAGAATGCAAAGGAAATAGTTGATCATTTTTTGTTACAATGCGGAATGGCATCAGAATGTTGGAACCATATCCAAAGGAAATTGGGATGGTCTGGACCATGATAAAATACATTAAAGGAGTTTTTTGATGGATGGTCAATGTTAGGAGGAATTCTACCCTTTCTAGCATATGGTTTAAATGCCCATCTATTGTGATATGGGAAATTTGGAAGGAGAGAAGAAGAAGGATCTTTAGAGATCAATAAGAATTTTGGGAAAGGCTAAAATGGAGAATAGATCAGGAAATTAATTAAGTAATGGGGAAAGGCAACAAAGAAGCAATTTATGAGTATCTCATACACAAAAGAGGATAAAGAAGTTCAAACTGCATGGTTGGGTATTAAATTTAAATCTACCTTGGGCGCTTTGGTAGTCAAGAAAAAGGCTAGGAGAGAGAAGAAAGTGGAGTGGAAAAGACTGGAAAATGGATGGTTCAAAGCAAATTTTGATGGGGCAGCTAAAGGAAACCCAAGTCCATTGAGTGTTGGAGTGATAATTAGAGACAGTGAAGGGAATGGGGTGTTATTGGAAGCTAAAAGGTTGGAAGATGGCATTAAAAACTGGGTTGAATGTAAAGAAACATTAATGGTAGTAAAAATTTCCAAGAAGGATCGTATCTAAAATATTCATTTATAAGGTGACTCCTTATTAGTCATCCAACCTATTACTAAATTCTCAGTAAATGCATGGCACCTTCAAAATCCAATAGAGGCAATAAACAAGGAGTTAGAGTCTTTTGAAGACTTCAAAATTTCTCACATAAGGAGGTAGGGGAATGTGGAGGGGTGGCACTTTGTCTAAATGGGCAGTGGATTTTGAGGTAGTTAATGAAATTCAAACTGACGATTTTAGAATGGAGAGTATAGGGGTTAACAATGGAATGTTTGGAGGCACAAATGAAATGTTTTGATCAAGATATAGATGAGAGAAAAAGACACTTTTAAAAATAAATTTTCTTGAAAGGGATATTTCCAAGTAGGATCGGTGATTTGATGTTTGTGGGAACTATTTTGTGCGTAGCCTAAAGTCTGATAAGATTTTTTCTAAAAAGATGGCTTGTGTGAAGGTTTATTTTTATGATTGTTTGAGTTGGCAGCGTAATGAATGTAGGAATGATGGTGGGATGAGGGTGAGGTGTGATGTAAGCATGAGAAATAAAAAGAGGATGATCCGGCAAAAGCTTTGATGGCTCACACGCTTGATGGGTTTTAAAAATTGAAGAGGAAGTCTATTTGACAACAAGTGAAGTTGGGGCTTGGGAAAGAGGTTGAAGAGGGCCTATTAAAATAGTGAGAGAGATGGGAGCTAAAAATGGAGGTGACTTTCATGTTTCAAATGTAGGAGTGACAAAAAGTTCCTTTTGGGTCGGTGGAGGATCGCCACTTAAAGTTGCTTTTGAAATGTCCTTCAAAGGCAGTTGTAAGGGTGGTGCAGAGGACTTTGGGCGAGCATTTTCAAATAGCTACGCACAAGTGGAAACTGATGTTGATATAGCAGCCATGATTCTAGCCTAGGGTCTATAATTGGGTGAGAAAGATAAAACTATTAGATGGGTTATGAATTCCTTATTTGAAGAGGATTTGACAGTTGGGCTCGATTCACTATTATAATGGGCTCACACAATCCAGGAATTTGATTACAGGGAATTCTTTGAGGATTGGGAGGAAGGTTTGGAGGTTGGCGTTGTGTCATTTGTGAGATGGCCGAAAAGGGTCAATAACGAAGAATATAAAGGGGAGATAAGGAGGGCATGGGCTTCACTGAAGGAAGCAATAACTCAATTTCATGAACCAGATGGTAAGCTAGGGGTGCCATCAAATTTCCTAAAATGAGAAATGATCACCCTGAGTGCGAAGAATGTGAGTTTGATAGAAATGGATAGTGGTGCAATTTTGGTTTCAAATTTTGATAGACTAGTTATGCAATAGTGGAAAAAAGGAAATAATGAAGGGTGATGAAAGGGAAGAAGGATTACTTTTTTGTGGGTTGTGGCCAGATTAGGGTTGCGGTATGAAAGATAATGGTGGTTGTGGGTGTCCAAACTCCATTTTGTGAAGGGGTGAAGATATGTTCGAGGGTTAGAGATGATGGTAGAAAGAAGAGTTGGTGATTGATCACGGGTTTGTCACAGGAAAGTTGAACAGAGGATGCAATGATATTTTCATCAATTTCAAAGGTCTCCTTTTCTTCCCAGGAAAATAGGAAGTGTTTTTAATTATTTTTTACATTTGTAGAATTTTTTGATGGGCCCCATTACGATTGGAAAGAATTGTTAGAGTCTGAAAGGGCAATGTAATCAAAAATAATTAGTCATATTAGGGGTGTTTAGTTGTAGTAAGGGTGAATGGGGAAGACTTTGATGTGATATCCTATGTAAAGGATACAGGATGGGTAGGAAGTTGGTTTCTTTAATATGCTTAATGTACAAACTTTTATAAATTAATAAAATAGCCTATTATAGACCCAAAAAAATATTATAACATATTGTATATTATATATTATATATTATATATATATATATATATATATATATATATATATATATATATATATATATATATATATATATATATATATATATATATATATATATATATATATATATATATATATATATATATATATATATATATATATATATATATATATATATATATATATCTATGTATGTATGTATGTATGTATGTATGTATGTATGTATATGCATAATTATTAGATATTGGATGTTTATCTAATGTTTGATACTTATGACAACGATATTCAACCTAGGGATTTGCCTCAAGATTTCTATGGTTTTTGGCTTGGAAATGCCAAACCTAAAAATCCAACCTAAAAAATGTGTTTATGTGATCTCCTTATGTTTCCAAACTTTGACAATGTAGTTGACGGCTTTTTGTTACCCAAAATCAGTGAAACAAAAAGGGTTGCTTAAGGAGATTCTCAACTTTCCACCAATATAAATTCTATCTAGTTTTGAGTTTAATGAATAAATATTAGTCATTTTCTAATTGAATTACATCTAAATTTTTTATTGATAGACTGATTGAAAAATGTCTATAGCTTTCAAACGATATAACATTTATCAAATATGAAACATGCGTCACATTCTATGCTTTGCATATCATAAGGAAAAAATTAAAATTTATTAAGTTTTAACCAAGTTAAGGTGGTCAGACACACAATTTTTTATATTCCAAAAAAGTTGTAGTAAAAAAATGATAATTAATTATTTATTTAGAAAAAAATGGTGTCACATCCGAACATAAGTCTTCTACTTATATATAGAATTTTATGAAAATATATTATCATTTGATTGTGGTGTTATTGGAAGCTAAAAATAGATTCAATTTCCTATAGATTCTATTTTTACATATTTTTTATATAAGGTTGATAACCTATTTAAATTTTTAAGCCAAGTTGCCTAACTCTATTTTTCTAAAATTTCATTATCACTCAAGGGCCTACCTTGGCCCCTCATGATCCTACACATACCCTATATTTGTAGTGTTTGGTACACTTGCACATCATAAGGTGGACCTACTACTAAATGAGGTATCTTCTCTCCTTGCCCTTGTGGATCTTGGATGTAAGAGAAAAGTGATAGTGACACCCAATTTTTTCATTTTTTAGAGAAGGGTTTTCCTTGGTGGAAAAATGTACTAACCCCAAAGGATGACCCCAAGTGGTATTTTCTTTGGTCTATTATACAAATGAGGTTGAGGTGAAAACCGATACTTCTCGATGAGCTTGATTCTCAATCTAACGGTTCTCCACTACCCACAATTGTGTGAGGTATATTGAATCCTTTCATAGAGCTAGGATATGCTCTTAAGTGAGTCATTGACACTAGGTTGGGTATCGGGTGCCCATGAAGTTCTCCCACTACGAACCATTTTTTTAATAGTCCAAAACTAAATACTTGTTGATTCACAGTGTGTCGATAGTATAACCCCATAGATACTCCTAATGTACCCTTCATTATGAGACATAAATTCATCAGTTCATAAGGTCTTTGGACCTTCAGGGTAAGAGACCAAGTGTGCTCATGCCTTTTAAGGGGGAGCTAGTGCCACTTGATTCTCTACTTGTCCATTTTTTGTTGTATTTTATTATTGTGGAGACCTCAATAAGTATAGCCATTTCCAACCTAGATTTTGATTGCCTTAAAAGTGTTTACGTTTACAGTGAAAAAAAAATTGAGTAACATTTTGAAGATTGTTGTAACTATAAAAAATTTGGAGAAATAATATTAAAAGATATTTGCTTGTGGATTTTTTCCTAGTATAAGTTTACCATGTTTTTCCACCTAAAATTGTGTTGTGTATTTATCTTCTCTGTAATTTTCTTCACTTGTGATTTTCATAAAACCCTTTCATATCCCTTCACTTTTTATTGGAGTTAAAAATGGCCACTTTGTTTGATGTGTCTTATGTGAGTGTTCAAAATAATTTTCCAATTAAACACTACTTGTCTAAAACTTCAAACATTTATCCAAACATATTTGTCAAACCAAACCTTTTTCAAAACTTTTCCCAAATCAAAAATTTGCAAACATAGGAAAACAAAAACTTTGGAACCTTGTTTTAGTTTTCCATGCATAGGTATCCCCTAGATTTCATCATTTGCCTATTCCTCATTCATCTTAGATCTTGAGTCTCTCATAGTCCCCTCCTTTGATCATTGTCTTAGTTCATACCACAACTTCCTTGGTCATTCATTTCACTCATCTTAGTTTATGTCCTTAGATTTCCTTTAGGATCTTTGGCCTTGTTTTCTCTTTATTATTGTCACTTTGGTCTCATCCTCTTCCTTGGTCATCCATTTCATTTATCGTAGTCCTTATTTTTCACTTAGATCCTAACGCAAGGAAGGGATGGAGGATCCAATAATGGACAGTCCAAGCCTACACTGCTAGTTATGACAACAATAAGCATAGCGGAATTCAACAATATGATGCTTCAAAATAGAATGTCATTCAACATGCCCGGCTGTAAGGCCTTCTGGGTTGCAGCCTTATACAATGAAATTACAAAGTATCTCAGTAATCTCCTAGCTATTCCAGCTCTGAAACACATCAGCAACTGATGGAAACACTAAGGTAGATCTGAACTTGAGCTCGCAAGCCTCCAAGCAATCTCCTAGTCTCCAAGTATGCAAACCACTAGCTCTGCTATTACAATATTAGATAAAACATCTAATCTACAAGATCTCTCAAGATAAAATTATGCTTATAATCTCCTTCTAATATCAATCTACCATCCTCTCTACTACCAAACATCTACCCAAGCTCTCAATATATAGCCATCTAAGCCACAAGTCATCCAGTCAGGCATTTAATTACATTATAGATCCAGTCTGGAAGATTTAAACCAAAAATAATGAAAGGGTGATCAAAAATTAATACGCCTTTGGATTTAGGTCCACACATGACCCAAGAGAATTCCCTTAACTATGAAAGGCCCCATTTCATCACACAGAACCACGCAAGAAGAAACACTCCACGTTTCACTTGTAAACTGGCTGAAAATAGGTCCCCGAGCAAAAAGGTCATAACTTTTTACTCATAATGAATTAGGAATTTTGATATTGGGAAAAGATATTATTTTAGGTCATCTTTAATTCACTAAGAGTGAAAATTATGATTCATTAAGGATCAAGGTCTCCATGACGTTCAATCAGCACCAAAACTATAGGAAAATACGGCTCCGACGGCAAGTAAAACAGCTCCAACTTTGAAACGGTCCATCCAATCCTTATGAGATCTTAGGAGAAGGTTTAAAAATAGGTCCTCAAAATCATGTAATATTTTCACAACATGAAACTAACAAATTAAATGATTACAAAGAAAACAACAGAAAATAGGAAATGTTTTTGGTTAATGCAAGATTGCTCTAAGCCCGAGATGCTCCTACATCAGACACCCCAGGTAAATAAAAAGAATGTTCTCATGAACATTTCAAGGGAATAAAAATAGGTATTCCATATCTATTCTTAACCCATATCTCCTCTTGTCCTTCATTCCATGTTGTCTTTACTTTATCCACTGTCACACTCAGCAAATCAGCTTGTCCTGCACTTTTCTCATCTTTTCTTTCTGTTACTAATAGAAACTGATTCTTACCATCTTTTCCACTTTTAATTACACCAGCACTTTGGTGAATCACATCTTCTCCAGTCTTACTAATCAGCTCGGCATCATCTACAGTCCTCTCTGTCACTAGTGCCATCATTTGCTGCACTATCTTTTTTAGAAAGTCCATCTGCCTCTTAATCTCAACAAGTTCCTCAGCCATATCATTCCCTTTTCCTTTCAAACTCAGCTTCCTTTCATCCACAGGAATAGGTTCATCAACTCTCTTCTCCTGATGTTTTTCATAAGGACAAAACTTGATAACTCCACATCCCTTAGCTCCCACTTCCTGCAAGGGTAATAACTTATGCCTAGATCCACCATGCATTACCACATATGTATTTGCACCACCATCAAACATAACATGTCTATCAAGTTGCCAAGGTCTCCCAAGCAATAGATGACAAGCATCCATAGGCAATATATCACACAATATTTCATCATGATAAGATCCAATCTGAAAATTAACCAAGCATTGCTCTTCAATCCTAACCTTAGACACATCTTGTATCCAACTAATCTGATAAGGATTAGGATGTTTCCTTCTTTCCAAATTCAACTTACTAACCATCTCTTCTGAAACAAAATTTTTAGAACTGCCACCATCAACTATAACATTACATACCTTATCCTTGCACTTACATCTAGTTCTAAACAAATTCCTTCTTTGCACTGGTTCCTGGACACATGTAGCCAACCTCCTATTGAGAAGAAATTCACCTTGTTCTGCAACATTCTCAATGTTTTCTTTAGTAGTTAATGCAACTCTTTTCTTAGGACATTCAAAACTTCTATGACCTTGTTCACCACATTGATAACAAGTAAAAGTGAACTCGTTTCTCCTTCTCCCTCTCTGTCCAACATTGTAGTTATTAGCAGCTAGACCACTGCCAGATCCTTCATCAGTCTTCTTAGGATTGCCTCCAGCAATTGTTTCATCAGTCTTTCCACTTTTGTTCCTATTATTTTGTCTTCCTTCAAACCTCTTGTTTAGCTTCTCCTCAATATTCAATGCCATCTGATAAAAATATCCTATAGTTGTCATTCGAATAGTAAGTAACTCTTCTTGAATACTAGGTCTCAAGCCATAAACATACCTAGCAACCTTCTCTTTATCAGCTTCAAAATGACCAATCCTAATCGGGATTCTGTAAAACTCTTCAGTATACTCTTGCACTGATTTATTTGTCTTCTTCAAAGCTTGCATCTTTTTAAACATCTCCAATTCATAATCCACCAAAATGAATTTCTTTTTCAACTTGTCTACCATTCGGTTCCATCTAGTGATCTTTTCTTTTCCTCTTCTACTTCTTTCCAATTGAACTTCTCTCCACCAAATATTTGCATGACCTTTCAACTTAGTCTTTGCAAATTGAACTCTATCAAGATCTTCTATTTCTTCATACTCAAAGTATTCATCTATCTCATTAATCCAATCAATCAACTCTTCTAGCCTATGGCTTCCAGCAAATGTAGAAACTTCAATCTTAGGTCTCTTCCCAATTTTAGACAGCTTTTAGGATTCTACTTTCTTCTGGATCTTTGACTTCTTCTATAGCTTCTTCAAATTGATCTTCTTCAGACTCATCATGTCATCCTTCAAGGTAGTCTTCTTTCTCAATTCCTCTTGCAGATCTTGCACTTGTTTCTACAAAGCCCTAAAATCATCAAGACTGAATTCTCCAACAGGTTCTTCCTCTGAGATCTCACGAGCTCTTCACGGAGACATCTTCAATCCAAGGTCTTGGTGCAAACAGCCTCAACTAGTTTACACACTCAAGATCTTCAAGCTTTGATACCACTTGATCCAGGGCATGGATGGAGGATCCAATAATGGACAATCCAAACCTACACTACCAATTATAACAACAACAAGCACAGCAAAATTCAACAAGATAATGGTTCAAAACAGAATGTCATTCAACATGCCCGACTGTAAGGCCTTTCAGGTTGTTGCCTTATAAAATGAAATTACAAAGTATCTCAGCAATATCCTAGCTAGTCCAGATCTGAAACACATCAACAACTGATGGAAACACTAAGGTAGATCTGAACTTGAGCTCGCAAGCCTCCAAGCAATCTCCTAGTCTCCAAGTATGCAAACCACTAGCTCTGCTATTACAATATTAGATAAAACATCTGATCTACAAGATCTCACAGGATCCAATTATGCTTCTAATCTCCTTCTACTATCAATCTACCATCCTCTATACTACCAAACATCTACCCAAGCTCTCAATATATAGCTAGCTAAGCCACAAGTCAGCCAGTCAGGCATTTAATTACATTATAGATCCAGTCTGGAAGATTTAAACCAAAACTAATGAAAGAGTGATCAAAACTTAATGTGCCTTTGGATTTAGGTCCACACATGACCCAAGAGAATTCTCTTAACTACGCAAGGCCCCATTTCATCACAGGGAACTGCGCAAGAAGAAACACTCCACGTTTCACTTGTAAACTGGCTGAAAATAGGTCCCCAAGCAAAAAGGTCATAACTTTTTACTCATAATGAATTAGGATTTTTGCTCTTGGGAAAAGATATTATTTTAGGTCCTTTTTAAGTCCCTAAGAGAGAAAAGGCTGATTCATTAAGGATCAAGGTCACCATGATGCACAATCAGCACCAAAACTGTAGGAAAATACAGCTCCGACAGCAAGTAAAACAGCTCCAGCTTTGAAACGGTCCATCCAATCCTTATGAGATCTTAGGAGAAGGTTCCAAAATAGGTCCTAAAAATCATGTAAGCTTTGTACAACATGAAACCAATAAATTAAATGATTAAAAAGAAAACAACAAAAAATAGGAAATGTTTTTGGTTGATGCAAGATTGCTCTAAGCCCGAGATGCTCCTACATCAGATCCTTTGACCTTACCATAACCTTTATCCTCATTTTGTTAGTCCATATTTGGAGTTTCATCCCATCACACTTTCCACCCTTAATTTTCATCGTCAAAATATTTTAGAGCTATAGGTTACATATTATCTCCTTTAGGTTACACTTGTCCTCTATTCCTTGGTATCATATTAGTCACTTATTTTAGGTATATCTCATATAGGTCCACACCCATGGTTGAAGCAAGATCACAAGTTTCTAGGAAATGGCCAAATTTACCACATCAACACATGGATAATTTCAACCCACCCCAATTTGATTCCACACAACACCCATATTTTGACCCTAATAAGGGATAACCTACAAAATCAAAAATAGAATTCCATATCGATCTATTTAGAGCACCTCAAAAACCTAAATTTGGAAATGATCCACAATTCCCTAAAATGAGTTCATTATTGACATTTAATTTTGAAAAATGGAACAAAGGTCAAACCTCACATATTGAATCAGGTTTCCATCCAAGTTAGTAATATCCAACCCAAATCACCTTCAAACTTTCAAAAAGAGTCCCATCTCAACATTTAGTCTCAATCATCCTTAGATTTAGAATCCTCACAAGGGATTAATGGCTCTTTAATAGACAAAACATTGAAGAATCCCAACGTTAGGAAATATTTTGAGAGATTAATGCTTGAGGATCCTCTTAGATATTATCTAGCCCCAAGGAAAAACTAGTGTCAAATTTCGAATGAATCTGAATTAAAAATTCTCATGAGCAACCAAACAAACCAAGTGCAAACCCAACCCATCTCATAACAAAACCCACTCATCAATGAAAGATCGCCAGGGTATCTTTCACAAAAAGAGCGCGTCAAGGTTTGACTTAAAAAATTGTCCTGCATTCATTTGATGATCCAACATCGTCAACACATCAAAAGAATACCAATGTGAACCCACACATGATGACATTTGGAACAAAGACATTTCAATCGATTCATCAAAATTTCCCCAAATGAGTCAACAACAAACAGGACATAATGAGATTCCATTTACTATGGGTATGCCCATTTTACTTCCTATAGCATCAAATGTTAGCATACAATAAATTATTCCACTTTGCACATCATACCCTTTAATGAATGCGCTTCAAAAAGGACCAAATGAAAATTTTCCCAAGATATAAATGTCCAAACCAAAAGATTCATCTTCAAATGTGGTAACAAATGTGCCCTTTGGTGGACCACAAGGAAATATGGGTAAAATACCATAGTTCCAACTAACAAATCATGTGCCAGAAATGAATAGGAATGTACCATCTCAAACAAAACACTATAAGGAAAGGAAACATCCACATAAGATTTCTGGTGAATCACTTGGACAATTGGGATGTGGTCTACAAACAAAATAAAATCAATGAATGGCCACCCAATATCCATAAATTTTATTCCATAATGCAACATCAAATAGGATCCCAATATCAACCGTAACAACCACCAATTTTTCCTTATGTTGGATAGGCACACCAAGTGAGATGACAACCTCCTTGTTTTTACTAACCACAATCAACACATGAGAAATATCTTCCATATTAGGAACAAGTCTCATCAACAATGTAATAGGGGCCACAATTCCAATCATTTGTTTGACACAATGCTCAAAAACAAGAAACGGCACATTATTAGAAATACAATCGATCAATGGCACAATTTCCACCATACCAACAATATAAAATTCAATCAGTCATGCAACAAGTTCATCCCATTATGTCATATCAACAATTCCCATGTCCTAATCAATCTCAAACCTCATCACCAACAAGTTAACCTGGGACATCCATCTCTAACCATCATGATCAAAATCCCTTTGGGGGCATGATTTATCAGCAAAGGGACAACCCAAACATGAACTATGAATTGGAAAAAGCACCACCTTTGGATGTGCTAGCACAACAAATTATGAAACTGACATAACAGGTTGAGGCATTTTGAATTAGAGAAACTAAGAAGGGATATACAGAAAAAGACATGTCCAAATCCCTTTGACAAGGTTTTCTATATGCCTCCATTTTTACGAAATTTTGAGGAACCCGAGTTTGAGAAATACAGAGGAAAGGGAGATTCATAGGATCACATTAGAGAATTGTATGCATCATGCATAGTGGTTACTTACGATGACACATACCAGGTGCACCTCTTCCCAAGGAGTCTCGTTGGACAAGCAATGGATTGACAGGCTCATTTACCCAAACATTAGATCCTGGATGGAATTGGCTGAGAAATCCATCTCTCATTTTGCTTTCAATATTAATAATGAGATCACCATGACAGATTTATGTTTTTCCAAACAAAAGATAAGTGAATCTTTCATGGTATTCTTACAACAATGGAAAAGTCTTATCAGCCAATGTTCCTTTGACATCCCCGAGGACAACAAATCAACTTGTTTATTGAAAATCTTATTCCTAAATTGATATTGAATTACAGATCAAAATTCCCACAACTATCACAAAACTCATCAAAAAGGGGACGAACATTGAAAGGGCTCTCACACATAAGGGTGTCATTAAGGATTACAAAGACAATTAAAACAACATGGGTTGGTCAAATGAAAAGAGAAAACTTTGGTCATGAAATAAAAATGTCACCAATGATGGATTTGTTAATGCAAGAAAAATTAGCAATACCCAAACCAAAATTAGTTTCTCAAAACCTACAATGCCAAACACTCAATATATCAATCAACCTCCTCAATAAAATCCAGTGAGGAACGTGATTCAACAAAACATCCAAGACAAACCTCCTAGATATAACGATGCACCTCCTATGCAATTCACACCATTGGGAGAACCCATTGAATCAGCCTTGAAAAAGTTGCTTATGTCAAATCTAATCCACTTGCCCTAGATAAAGAATGAGCCTCTAGTCAAACCTAGATGGTGGAATGACAAAAATTATTGAAAATATCATCACAGTAGGGGGCACAAAATGGTCATGTATTTTTAATTGAAACATACCATCCAAGATTTAATTGATCAAAGCTTAATTAAAGTGGAACTTCATGCAAAGTTCTCCAATAGGCCATGCAATTTGTAAGACTTCATTACCTAATCATCCAACTCAAATTTTGATCCTAAAATAAATGTGAATTACACCAGGACCCCTTACAACTATACGATAAACTGCATCCAATTGCCTAACAATCAAGTGTCTACCATAAACTTCAAAGCACAAAATTACTAGTATGCAGTGACCACCCGAAGGGCCAAAATTACTTTTCAAGGACATTCCCCAAAACCACAACCAACCAATTAGTATAACCTTCTTGATCATTTGGGAAAAGCACCCTCGCACATCTCTATCCTTGAATCGCTTTGCATATCTCCCATGCATGGGACAGACTTAACCAAAACATTACAAGAGTCCCCCATCCCCAGACATAAATGTTGACCAATTTTAGGCCATGGTAGGTCATCTTGCAACCACTTAATATATCACCTTAACTAAGAATGACATCCCTCATGATAAACCTCACCTCAATGACCCATTACATCTAGAGGTATTTGTGCATAGTTGTAAAAACATGGGTATTAATAGATGGTGGAGCGGGACTAAATATTTTCACTTAGGGTCATAATATCTCTCAAATACAATAAAAATGATATAAATACTTCCAAGGGAATAACCACAAAATCATAAGATGATGTTGAATAGCCTTCAAAAGGATTCATTGTGTTACCTATCCAGGTTGGTCCATCTATAGAAAATACATTGCTATACGTATTTGACCTAGATTTACCTTACAAAATGATTCTTGGTTGCCCCTAGATACATGCAATTCCATCTACCTATCATTAGTACTTAAAATACCCATACAATGGCATGGGAGCCATTATTGTTGGAGACCCTAATCCCTTTCAATATTGGGCCAACTTAAGAGGGACTTCTGAATGGCAAATACCCATGAATGTAGAAATAACATCATCTAGTACCTCATAGTATGTGTACCCTATGACTCCACTGAAGGTAAAATTCAAAGTTCGAGATCACAGTTGTGGATAATATACTATGGCTTACCCTTTCCATATTGGGAATCTACCTCCTTCCTTGAGATCCTATGGAAAACCATGTCCCTTACAGAAAGAGCAAAAAGTTGGCATTCAATACCAACCTCCAACTACATTATCAAAATGGAGATAGATAAACAAGGAAAATAATTGAAGAGGACCTCTCCAAATGGATCTACAAAGACAAAGAGGAACAACCACCTATGCAGTTACCCATTTAGCATATGGAGTAGGGTTCAAAATAATGCAAAAGAATGGATATGATGGACATGGTGGTATTGGTGCACAAAAATAAGGCATCATAGAACCCATTTTACCAAAGATGCAACCAAAGCATAGGGGACTCAAATTTGTACCATTACAGATTGGTTCTTCTAGTACCAAGTTACCTTTGAGTGAAAAGGGGGGTGCCTCTAACGATGACACAACAACTGAGGATAAAAATGTTGAAATAGATTCCAATGAATGCAAGTGGGATTCATATTCCTTGGACTCCTATGCCTTAGATAATGTCTTTATTAGTCCTAATGAGCTATCTTTAGAGGAAAATAATATAAACCCTACTCCTGGTCCTACAAACACTTTTCCTCAAGCCTGGATCAAAACCTTTTGGGGCCCTACTACACCTTTAAAACCAAACAATGTTGATACATTTGTTGTAACCGTGATTTTTGTAAACCAAGAACTATAACATGCCAATGATAACATGCCCCTAGTGTACCCTCAACTAATAAATTGGGACCAGCAAGGACCACCAAGATTGAATTATTTTGAAAATGATGAAGCCATAGCTTTGTTCTTCAAACTTTGAGAAGGAATACCAGTGGGAAATCATAAAGTAGGATTCATTATTGATTTAGATTGCATGGCATATTTTGGGGAGTGAACTCCCTCTTCCAATCGCAAAAAAAAAAAAAAAATGGATCTCATAGTAAAAACTCCAAGATGCCTTTAGACCATAACAAAATACTGAAAGGAAGGGACATATCTGAGCGTAAAAACCTCTCTAAGGTTCCTAAGGATACAATATTTGACATATCCCCAATATATCAAGAAAGTACTCTCTTACCAGTATAAGACACGTGAGAAATCAATCTAGGAATAGTTAAGATCCAAAAATCATTCACTTTGCAACTTCATTGATAGAACAATAAAAGGCAAAGTTTATTAAGTTCTCATAAAGGAAAGTCAATTTTGCATGGAATTATGCAGATATGTCATGACTTGATCCTGAGTTAGTCTATCATTTGCCGCTACAACTAGGTGTGAAACCAATCAAACAAAAATTGAGAAAAAAATGCATCCTTAGATCACATTGTTGGTCAAGGAAAAACTAAATAAATTATTAGATGTAGGTTTCACTAGGCCCATTAACTATGTAGAATGGATCTCAAATTTAGTCCCAGTGGGTAAGCCCACTTGGGCCATTAGAATATGTACCTTCTTCAAATATTTGAACTAGACATGTCCAAAGGATTACTTTCCTTTACCTAATATTGATATCATAGTGGATTTGACAGTTGGTCATGAAATGTTGTCATTGATGGACGATGTTTCAAGACATTATCAAATCATAATAGCCCCAAAAGATCAACATAAAATAAAATTCACTTGTGCATGGGGAACATACCGTTTGAATGTAATGCCCTTTAGTCTTAACAATGTTGGAAAGACATATCAAAGACAAATGACAACAATATTTCATGATTTCATGTGCAAACAAATGGAAGATTATTTGGATAACCTACTATGTAAGTCACTTACCAAGAACATTCATCTGAATATCCTGGATATGATATTTTCTAGAATTAATAAATAATAGCTTTGATTTATTCCTAAGAAGTGCGTCTTTGAGGTTATGTCAGGAAAACTCCTTGAATATATTATTTCTCATTGATGCATCAAAGTGGATCCAACAAAGTTCAAAGCGATAATGGAAATGGACCCACTTGCTAACCATACCCAACTAAGAAGTCTCCAAGAAAAATTACAATCTATCAAAAAACTTACAATCTATCAGAAGATTTATTGCTCAATTGGTTAATAAATGTCACCCATTCCAATACTTGCTTCCTAAGGGTGTCACTTTCAAATGGAATGAACAATGTCAACAAGCATTTCAAAAAATCAAGGATTATCTACTAGATTATATACTATCGCCACCTATACCAGTATCATCCATTGCAAGTAAACCATTCATTGTGTATATCTCAACAACTACCACATCTCTAGGGGATCCCTTAGCGCAACACAATGAAGAAGGAAAAGAGAGCAATATTATATATCATTCCAACGCTTTTTGGCTATGAATTGAATACCATGTCTATTGAGTGTATGTCTAGCATTTGTCTTCACTTTTCAGAACCTTAGACATTACATGTTGAACCACAAAACACTACAAGTGGAAAAATAGATCCATTGAAATATCTGCTCAACAAGACAACTCTTACAGGGCATGTAGCTAGGTGGGTAATGATTCTCAATGAGTTTTACATTGAGAACATAGATTTAAAGGAAACAAAAGGAAAATTTATAGATAATCAACTTGTGGAGGAACCAGTTCTGGATTGTCATTCTTTACTATCAGATTTTCCAAATGAAGCAGTCTTCTCAGTTACAATCTCCAACAAATGATAGTTTTACATTGATGGATCACATACAATAAATGTCTCGAGGGAAGGTATTTTATTTTTCGCACAATAAGGATATGTAATCATAAAGTCTTACAAAATAAATTTTTGAATGCACAAAAAATATTATTGAATATTAGGAATCTTCGACTATATGGCGACTCCCAATTTGTCATCTATCAGGTGAATGATGACTATGAGACAAAAGATCTGAGAAACTTGTCCCCTATAAAAAATTGGTTGATACTCTCAAGGAAAAATTTCATAGTGTCGCATTCCATCAGCTGTCACGACTTCATAATAAATCAGCAGACGCAATAGCTATTATTTCATCTATGCTTGATGTGTCACAAAATTTAAAAAGTGTGAATTCTTGGTGGAATAGTTGTTCATGGTAGCTATTGAAGTTCGTAAATCTAATCTTGTGTGTAAAATTGTTGGTCCCAATTCCCCTTGGTACCATCCTATCTATGACTACCTAACTCCCTAGACATTACCTCTCAACATATCTAGAAACCAATGTTGATCATTTATCCATCAAGCCTCTAGATATGTTTTTCTCAGGGGTCTAGACTTGAAAGAGGAGTGAACCGTATTACACAAAGTACACAATAGTATATGTGGAGGCCACTTCAATGGTATGAATCTAGAAAAGAAACATATCAGATTTGGATACTATTGGTCAACCATGGAATAGGACGCTCACAACTTCACAAAACAATGTTATAAATGTCAAATGCATGGGGATATAATTCATGCACGAGTGCAAGAAATCTAACCTATTATATCACATGGCCCTTTTCTCAATGTGGTCTTGATCTTATAGGAAAAATTCATCCTACCTCTGCTAATGGCCACAAGTTCATAATTACTGATACATAATACTTTACAAAATGAATTGAGGTTATTCTTGTTAATTACATCATAAGAAAGAAGATTACAAAGTTCAGTATGAACTACATCATGTGCAAATATGGGATACCTTTGGCCATTTTTACAGATAACTGGTGACCATTCAAGAATCAATATGTAAGAGAACTCTGTGAGAAATTTCATATCTAGCATCGATTCTCTACACCTTATTATCCATAGAGTAATGGCCAAGTTGAGACATCTAGCAAAACTATCATCAAAATTCTCAAAAAGATTATCAATTACGTTGGCCTTGATTGACATGTACAGTTGAATCCATATTTGTGGATGTATCACACCAACATCCACATCCCTTATAGGTGCTACTATGTATTCATTAGTCTATTATGTAGAAGTGATACTCCTTTTTGAAGTGTTGAAACCTTGAGACTTTCTTTGCACCGCTTGGTTGACGAAGAATATTATAGACTATCTAGATTACACAAGCTAGAAATGTTAGATGAGAAACAATAGGTTTCACTAGCTCATTTGCAAGCATGTCATAATCAACTTAGATGGAGTTACAATGAAAGGGTCAGAGATTGGCGATTTGAAGTTGAAGATGTGGTCCTTAGCACCAATTCTAAAAATCAGTTGGACAAAGACAAACCAAGGAAGTTTGAAGTTAATTAGTTAGGGTGGTTCATAATAATTGCATCTTCTGAGACCAAAGCATATAAGTTGGCAACATGAGAGGGAGAATCATTGTCAAATCTTGTCAATAGCATGGACCTCTAGAAATATTATACATTAATAAAAAAAGAAATAAAAAATTTGTCTTGATGAAAGCCTAGCAAATAGGTATCTTGTGTGACAAAATAATAAAGATAACTAATTCCACCCTATAGTGAAAACCTATCAAACAAACACTTGGGGTAACTAGTGTGGTGAAAACCTAGCATACCTGGCATACAGGTGCCATACATAGCATTCATTGCTCCATTATCTATCTCTACTCTATCTAACTTGGCAGACCATCAGTACAACCTTCACCTGTTTCATTACCAATCTTTCATCCATTTCATTATTTGACATTTGTGCATACACATATTTCCCATGTCGTCCATTTTCTCATTGGATCCAATCATCCTTTTATGGCCTATGATTGGTCAATGTTTAGCATCTTCCCTTTCGGAATCCAATTTTCACATCTTGGTCCTTGCATACAACATAGAATTTGGCTCGAAGAAATCCCCTAAACATGGTCAATAGAAGGAGTCACTTTCATTAACAAATTGGAGGGTACTAAATGTATATATTCTAATACTATAAAAAATCATAAAAATTAAATAAAGTCTTTAAATATCCCTAAAATTTATAAAATATCCTAACTAAAAAGGCAAAAAACCTTAAAAATCAAAAAACTTTAATTAACAATCAAAAAAATCCAAAGCAATAAAGTGTCAATTTCCATCATCGATTTCATTTCATTTTTGTTTCATCGATAAATTGTCCCTTGCGATAAGACAGACATTTAAGAAAATGCAATCAAGAGACGGAACCATGTACTTCACAAATCATCATCAACAGACAAATCACCCAATCAAGTCATTAATAAGACAGATTGAACTCATCATATCAATCTTTCATCGTCATCAGTTTGTCCTTTATCAACTCATCATTTATCCTATACAGGGTGTAGTGCACTCGAAACCAGATAGTATATGTCTTATACGGGGTAAGGCATTCTTGAAACCATGCCTCACGACTGTCCTTTTGAACAGAAATAAGCAATTTGACAATAAGATCAAAATGTTTGTTGGCTCATTTGGTTGAGTGAGTCTTATCTTTTATTGATTTCATTTCTCACCATGTTCCTATGCTACTCAAGGATATAACCAAGTGATGAGAGTGGTTGGGATGGTTCGCGGTATTTTATTTTTGTTTTCTCTTCTATTTTTAGGATGTTTCATGAAGTTTTAGGGCATGTATGTTTAGGGTGTCTATTTTGGCACATTCACTTGTTAATTGTCACACATACCTCGACCCTTCAAGTACATATGTGTCAGGATGAATTGAAGCATTTCTTGTCTGCAATATGTTTGACTTTATGCAAAAGGATAACAAGATTGATCTAACTTCATATGATGTGATGCATTTGTTTTTCTATAGCAAAAATCTCTACAAAAGACAAAAAGCTCACTTATAAATAAAAACAAGGATTAGTTTTGTTTTTCTTTTGTTTGGTTTGTGTCCTTTAAAATTGGCTTATGTTTTCCTTTTGTTTGGTTTTAAAGAAAAACAAGGATTAGTTTTGTTTTCCTTTTGTTTGGTTTGTGTCCTTTAGAATTGGCTTATGTTTTCCTTCTGGATCGTCTTGTGTCATTTTTTCTAGTTGAGTTGTGTTTTCTCTTTGTCAATCTTGTGTTCCTTTTGGGTCAGTCTCGTGGTTCCATCAATCTAATTCTCTAGTATGCAAAAACAATTGCATCCTACATCCACCACATGTTAGGACATATGCATATCATAGTCATACATTTCATACATCTATGGCATATAACATAAGGATCATCACATCTAGCATGTACATTTAAGTATCATGATATAGCAGTGCATACATACAGTTACATACATGAGAATAATATCATCGTATATATAACATCCATAAGTCAACATGTCATAACATCATCACAATATACATCACATGCACATAATCATATAAGAAAGTAAAACATGCATACCAAATAAGACATCATATAGTCATTATTTAGTCTACTCCATCATATGTATGTATGTTTGTGTGTGTGTGTGTGTGTGTGTGTGTGTATCAGAGTACAAAATCAATGTCAACATGTCAAAAAGAGCTCGTAGGCTAGATATAAGGTATATGTGTATGCTAATTGGTAATTCCTCTTGGTATGCTATCTGATGCAGATGGAAGTATAGCATGCATGGTCCTCAACTGTAGACGTCCCTTCTAGTAGCATTTTCTCCAACACTTGTCCCCATCCAATAGGGGATCCATGGCCTCTTTTGTTCGATGCTATCAACCCTACAATGACCAAACTGATCACCATCACTAGCTTCTTGCATTGTGCTGACTTAGTCTCCCATCTGATCTCGTAGTCCACAATGTAAAACTCATTTGTGTTACATCCAAATAGTCTACTCAAAGTCAATCATCTGTCAATGGCTCATATATCACCCGCTCACAATGTATAGGTATCTACAGTATGAGCCACATGTCCTCCAGTGTGATCATGGCCTCTCCTATAGCTAGATGAAATGAGCTCATCTCTAAATGCCACCACTTAGCTAATGTGGTGATAAGTCCCATGCTTGCCCATATCTTGAGCATGTATGTGATGTTGTGCAAGCCTAATGCCAAGAGATGGTTTCTCTCATGATCACCCGGTCGATGGTGCAATGACAAGATGGTCGGCTTGCTCTCTCAAATTTGTAGTAGTTTCAGGCCAACCTATATGTAATGGGGCAAGGTTGTCAATTTTATGTCTTAGTGGATCATAGATAACACATTTCATGTCTAAGTCACCTAGTTTCCATGTGTCTATGTTACTATGCATGTGTTTTTTATGTAATTTTATTATACATTATGCAAGTGGGCACTTTGCTTAAGCAAGTGTGCACTATATGCACACAAGTGCCCAACCCCATTTTTTGGTCATGGCAAGTGCCCAAGGAAATGTGCCCTCATTTCCCAGATCCCCCCTCTCCCCCCAATAAAATGCATTAAAAAATGTGATATTCAACTAAATGACAAGTGGATATGGGGTACATACCTCTAGTCCTACATCTACTCGCTACCTGTAGGACTAAACCCACTTGCTACTATGCTTTTCCACCGGAATGCACAACATGCTTCCTGAATTCCCCTTGCTCCAAATCTTCCAAATGAGAGTGAAAATGACCTCTTTCACCCAATCCAAGCTCTTTTATACCCCTTGGAGATGCCTAGATGGATGTGCATGCATGACTATTTGTGTTGGTTGTGGTCTTTTCTGCCTTCCAGGACCCATATCTTTTGCATTTGACCTTGGATTTTGATTACATCAATGTTCTTTGATTCTTGGCATCATTTTCAACAAATTGGCCCCTTCTTTTGATTTTTTGCCCAAATTTTTCGAGGAGGCACCCTAATAGCCTATTGTGTTTTAATCACCTTTTTAATGCAATTTTCTCAAAAAAATTTTGAAACAACACATAAAATCGCAATCTCAAAGAGGGGCAAAATGTAGACACCCAAAAATGGCAAACGTTTGTGACTCTACTTGTCAGAGTGTCGTTTGTCCAATTTTGTGTCGATTATTTACATTTTTAATCAATTTTGGACCATTTTAATTATTTTGATTAATCTTTCATTTTTGTCATCTTGTAGTCTATTTTTTATCTTGTCATCACATTTTATCTCTTGTCGCTTATCTGATTAAATAATTTTGATAATTATTTAAATGAAGTCCTTAGTTTGTCCCTAGAGTATTAATCATTTAATTAGTTCCTCAATGTCCTAACATGTCCCCTTTAGGTATAAATAAATCACATGTATTTATGTCTTTTTGTCATTTGTATCACAATTAAATATGAAATATTAAATTGTCCTTTGGTCTTTTTGGAGGGAATTGGTAAGTAGGTTTTTATTATTTCCTTTTTATTATTGACCTTTGGCCCTTCTTTCCCACTTGTCTTTTCGTCTTCTTTTGCTTGGTTCTTTTATGTGATCTTGTTCATCCATTGTCTTTGATCTTAACCGTTCATTTTGAATTTGAAGTCTATAAGTTTGCCTCTTGTCCATCATTTTTGGCAACCATGATTTCTAGTATCCTTGCCCATATGCAGTCAAATTTATCCTTATTTTTAGGCTATATTTGTGCACTTGTCTATAAAGAGCAACATGTTAAATTAGAGGAGAGAGAAAAGGCAATGAGATGCCATCAGAGGAATGGTTGAATTTTGGTTTGAAGTGCATTGTTATATGTGCATTTTGTTTCGATAATCTTATGGGTAAGATTAGGATTGTTTTCAATTTAGATAAAAACAAGTTATGAAGGGGCCCCGAAACCTTGTACATGATAAAGAGGGGAGAAAGAACCCCACAAAGACAAGGCACTACCACAAATAGAACACTTATAGTCTAGTAGCCCAAGACAAACAAACAACAACCTGGAAAAAAATAATTAAAGCACAAGCTACCCAAAAAAACATCAACCAACAGTCAGAGAATAAGACCTTTGAAGACCAAACTACTCCTAGGGCTTTTGAACACAGGCTCCCAGAACCTAGAGAAAGAGAAGCACAAAAAACCTAAGACTTCCCTTTATCTCCCTTCTTATGGGAACGAAGGGTCATATCAAAAGAAGATGAGGACTTCTTGAAATGTTTACCTATTATTGGAATCCAGCCCTCTTCTACCTTAGCAGCCTCATTCTGCCAAGCTAGCGAGTCCAAACTAGAGATCCCAACCCCCTTAGAGAGACCAACACATTGCAGAGAACTAGCAGATTGAGGTCCAGAATGAAGTACAAAGACAGCAATAGAGTCTTGCATAGAGCCAGAAAATGCACTAGTAGGGGCTCTCACATCTAGCAAAGTTGGAGCGACAACAACAGATCTAGTAGAATCGATCAAAACTTCCTCAACAACACCCTTTGACCCAAAAGAAGTCAACTCAAGCGCAGCCAAAGATCTGACAAGAGGATCAACCCTTTCAACAATAGTCATTGAAGCCAGGACTAGAGCCAACCCAGAAACCTCAGGATCAGAGCCAGTGACCGCATCAAAACCGTGTGAACCATTAACAAGAGGATCTTTCTCAACCACTTTGGAGGAGCTCTTAGATACAGTATAGTGTTGAGAAGAAGCATCTTTCCACAATGAAGAGGACTTCTTGGACTTCACTTTCTCTAGATCACACTTAGCCACCACATGCCCTATCTTGAAACATCTTCTACATCTGAAGGGGATCCCTTCATAGTCCAAAGGTTGAATCCACAAACCCTTAGGAGAAATAAGTTTAATCTTTGTAGGAAATCCCTTAGAAGAGTCAATATCTACCAAAATACGAGCATAGGTAGAGTGAAAAATATCAGAGGATTCTGCATCGACCATCAAAAAATCACCAAGAGCCTCACCAACTTCCTCAAGCAGTGAGTCCACCCACAAATTAAGAGGAAGGTAAGGAAGTCTCGCCCAAATAGGCATCTTACAAAAAGATCCTGAAGAAGGGTTGAAATCTAGGTGCCAGGGTTTGATCATCAAAGAGAAATGATTCTCCCAAGTGAAAAGATGCTCGCATAGAATAATCCTTCTATCCTCCACGTTATCAAATCTAGCAATATAGAAACCCTTAGCCATTGAAAAAATCTGAATTGAATCTGAAATTATGGGTTCCCAATGCTTGGAAATCTAAGCATGGATCCCCAAAAGACTAGGCCAGTATCCGCTAAAGTGACAGATAACAACATCAGAAGAGAGGCCAACATCACACAGATCAATCTCTGAAACCATCTCCTCATCAAGATCAAGAGTAATAGATCAACACGCAGGAAAAGCCTTAGTTTTTGCATGCTTCACATTAGAGGTAGGGACAGGTCCCTTACCCCCACATTTAGCTAGACATTTTGCATAGGAAGCCCCTAAAGCCACGGTGGGCTTCCCAAAAAGTTTTGACGCAGGACCTCTTGCATCACATGAGTCCTTCCCCACCACTGGCCCAGCCGGGCCCAAACCCAAAGACGAATAGGGCACAGAGGAACCCACAGCCACCCCCACCATAGTAGAATGAATCCCACAACCTATAGTAGCCAAAGATGGACAGAATGGAGATGCAGGAAGAGCCACACTCTCCACACCGTGAGCGCATCCCCCACCTCAAACACTAACACCAACAATCTTCGCAGAGGAAGGGCCTTTTGCAAAGGTCGCGCAAGCAGAAGATGCAACCTCATGAGAAGGCAAGACAACAACAAGCAAGACACCATGAGCTTCATTTGAATTTGCAATGCAAGCGACGTTAAACATGCAAAGCGGGAACTCATTGTTATCCTCTATATCGTCAACCATAAGATTAGGATTGTTTTGATTACGTAAAAATAGGTTTTGAAAGGACCTGAAACCTTGTGCAAGAGCATGAAAAGATATAGCAATAAAAGATCAAAACAACTGTGGTGCCCCACCAAACAAACCTAAGGAACAAACCAGAGTTCCTACCAAAAGAACAAAAGCCCAGACCAAGTACTACAAAGGGCAATCAAGATTTACATTTTAGCCCTGTTGGTACCCATATAGACCCCGAAAATAAACTTTCAAGTTTAAGGTCTTGAATCTCTTTGAACTACTTCGAACCAAGGTTCAAAGAGGTTCGAAGTGGTTCAGTTTGCATAAGAAGATTTACAGGTTCAAAGGTTTAGGTTCAAGTGCAGGTTCAGAGGTTCAAAAATTCAGAATGCAGGTTCAAAGCACAATTTTACTTTGTTGATCCACTTTGAAAAGAGTTCAAAATGTTTCAAACAGGTTCAGGAGGTTCGTAGGTTCAAAAGTGCAGTTCACTGGTCCAAATTGGTTCAAATTAATGCATGAAAGTGCATGTAAGAACATTTAGGCTTGGCATGATTCATTTCAGTTCAGAGGCATAGTGAACAAATTCAAGGCTCAAAAACATTATCTTTTCCTATTTGAAATTATTTTTATAAGAATGTTTAAGTGTCTTTATTACCAAGTGCAAAAGATGTGAAACATTGGTGATAACATTAACACAGCAAGTTGGTTATTTTGGCAATTTTATATACCTCCACTCAGACCTTAATAACTTTTGACTCGGACATAATTTGCTCGATCGCTCTGGTCAAGTTGTGCGCAACTAGGATCTCTCCAACATATCTAAAAATGAAGAAAATCCAACGGTGGAATAATTAGTTATGCCCCCCGCACCAAGGCCTATTTTGACTGTCATAAATATTTTTAAATCCGCCCAGCATCAGAAATGTTTTTATTTATGACTAATGTATGCTTATGCCACCTGTCCAGATATCATTTAAAACATTGAAGTATATCTTTAAAAGCTTTTCATAAATACTTTATGAAGATATCAAATTAAAGGAAGCAGGCATATTATCAAACAGACTTTGAGCTGTAGCAAAATAAGAGCTGTAAATATAGGTAGGAGGGGAGGCTTTTCTTTTCTACAGACTTTGTGTTGTGGGATGAAGAGTTTTTTGTTCTTGTTTTCATTTGTAGTTGTAAGGGACAGAGACTAGATTTTTCTTTCTATGCATATGTAATGTACAGCTCATCTTGGATATTGAAATAATGGAGAAATAGTTTATGGATCTTTGAATTCATTATTGTTCCTTTAGATTTCATTGAGCTTTGTCTCATTAAAATCTTTTTCAGCATCATATTTTACTTATTCAGTTGTGCATGTGCTTGATTTTGGAACTTTGTTTTCAGAATTAGGCTATGTTTGGAAAGAATACTTGTTTGTAGATTTAATGAGTTATGATTTGTACGTGTGAGAGAAGTGGGCTTTGTATCAACATCTCATATTCATTTTGGTTTATATCTTTAAAATCTTTGCACATCTACATCATGTTTATGGGTAGATGTTGATGCCTTTGATGTTTTCTGGTGAAAAGCATACCAGCGATATAAATTCATTGCATATCAGACGGAGGGAGTTGTACCTTCATACCAAAATTCAAAGGGCATTTGTGTATCTTAATTACAAATGACCAAAATGTTGGTTGCTGATTGTGTCTTCTTGTTTAGGCATTAAAGAGTCATTTGAAAGGTTTTTGTTGAAAGACAAATCTGTTCACCAACAAGCCCATTCTTATATGAACGTAAGTTCATATCAAAAGAGGGAGTGGATGATTTAGATTTCTTTCCCTTCACAGTAGTCCATCCATCCTCCATCCTACCAATAGCCTTATGTACTCCAGAAGAGGTGGAAAAGCCCACAAAAGGGCAGGTAACATCAAAAACCCCAGAAGGGGCAAGAATAGCACCCCGACCATTCCCCCGAACCCTCACTGGAGAAATAGGGGTCAAAGAACGCGTCGCATCAACATCCAAAGCGGCAGAAACAGAGACAGCACCACGAACACCCATGCTAGAGACAGCATCCTGGCCAACAGCACTAGAAGACAACGTAAAACTAGCAGCAACATCCTAGACAAGGATAGCATCAGCATGATCCAAGGCCAAATTAAAAGCAGTGACAGCAGCAGTAGAGACATCTAGGACTTCCACATAAGCATCATCCAAAGCCTTATCAGAAGGAGGAGAGACAGCATCCGAACCCTCAATAATTGGGGCTTTACGGAACGTATAATGATGGGCAGCAACCCCTGACCACCAAGTAGGTGTTTTCTTTGTTTTAACCTTGTCTGAACCACACCGCGCAGCGAGATGACCAGTCATGTGGCATTTCCAGCAATGGAACAGAATACCCTCATAATCAAGAGTTTGTGTCCAAGAGCCCGAAGAAGAAGCCAAAGTGATCTTCTCATGAAGACCCTTGGAGACATCAACCTCCACAAGAATACGAGCATAAGTTGTTTTGAAAATATCAGAGGAATCGGGATCCACCATTTGGAAATCCCCAATAGCCTCACCCATTGCTTCATAAGATTAGGATTGTTATTAACATGATTGTATAGCTTTTCATGATTGGAAAATCATGTTTTCGATCTAACACATGATTTTCCTAGTCTATACTTTTGTTTTTTAATTAAAATAAGTCAAAATACAAGATGTTTGCATCTATCTTTATAGAATGGATTACAACAATTTGAGTGAGGATACATGTTAACCACAAGTTGCCTTTAGGAAAACAACCACATGCAAGGATATATAATCTATCAACGTCACCCAAGTTTTGAACTTGGCTTGAACATACCTCCGACAGTTTGAACCTTGGTGGTTGGCTTTATATAACATACCATCATCGTCACCTATTGTACTAAATCAATTCAACTAAAATTTGAATTGTTCCATCGACTAACACAAAGAACAATAATCCAATCTGAATTTGTTTAGCAAGGTGGTATCTTGTGATATGCTATCAAGATTCAACTGTGTAGTTTTTGAGTCAAACTCATTGACCCATGTTTCAATGAAACATGGTCAATGAGTTTGTCTCAAAAACCATGCAATTGAATACTTATAGCAATATCACAATGACTTGCAATGGAAAATATCTCCTACTTATCAAGGTGGTATCTTCCTATTTTCAAACTATGAAAGGTCATATCAAAGTTCTTACAACCCAATTTGTCAACTTGTGGAATAATTGGCAAGTTGTCATTTGTGTCATCCAATTCACTATTATAGAGATTATGATTGGCCAAGTTATGAGTCTCAATTGCAAAAGTTGAAAGGTGTAACATCCAGGAGAAAGGAAAAAGAATTTATAAATTTCTTCCTTGATGAAGGTAAATCCCTACTTTGCCATCAACTTAGGTTCAAGAGTGTGTTCCTACCATTGCCATAGCCCTCTAGAAATTGATTCTCAATATATATTTACTTTGGAAGATAGATTTTTTATAGTTCATACTTATCACTTCCCTAATTGGATCCTCTTAGACATAACTTTGTTAGAATTCTCCTTTCTTTTCTTTTTTGCTTTCTTCCCTAGAAAACTATGCAACACAAATGGTGTCTCCTTTATTTCATCAAGGTTTAATTTGTCGTTTCTACCAAGAATCCTCAAGCTAACCCAAAAGAAAAAGATAATAGAAAATGTGCCTTCCATCTTTGTATGCTTTCTTTTTTCTGTGTTAAAGGTAAAAGAATTTTCTTCAACTAATGTTTTCAAATGCTTCCCTTTCTTCCTTCGTATTAAGGGTTAAAAGAACTTTCTTCAACTGATGTTTCTAGTCATCTTGTCTATCCTACTACTAATGATGTCGAAATTGACAATAATCCTACGCCCAACATCCATGTTTAAAAAAACAAGGATAACAAGAGTAAACAGACAAATGAGTTGCCACAAGATCTCATCCCAAAGGTTGTAAAACTTAAATCTAATTCTGCTAGCCTTGATATTGACGCAACCTTCTTGTTTCATACTCTTAAAAGGAAAGATGATAACTTCATTGAGGTTTATACTAGGGCTACTTGTGGGAGTAGATAGTATGATCTGTTGGTGAAAGTTTCTAGAGCCACTAGAGGTGAGAAGTGTCCTAATGAGGAAAGATTATGAGAATGCGCAGGAAATTACTTCTAAATATATTCCCTCTTAGAATTTTCACTTCAGGATCCAACTTGAAGATGGAAACCGTTTTGAATTCCCATTGAAGATCCGAAAGACAATATTTTCCTTTCTCCCAATGATACGACTAAGGAAAACGAAGAGAATGTAAAATTTTGAGAGGGATAGTGTTGACTTGAAAGATGACTTGGGGAGAGTCTTCAAGGACGTCAATTCAAATGATTGATAAACTATATTATATTCTCCTTTGAAAGAGCTTAGTGGGAAAGACAATTTGTGATAAGTGCAATAAAAAAGGGAGAATATTTTTGTGAGCATAAATGCTTTCCAAAACAAACTGATGAAAATTGTGAAGGTTAAATATGATTTTATCAAAACAAATGATAAGATAATGAAAAACATTGTTCAAGGGTGGTCATTCTTAAAGAGGAAACTTATAGAATACGCAATCTCATTCAAGAAAAGGAGGAAAAAAACAAACTTCCAAGAAGTTTAAAATGACTAACCCACAAATCGATACAAGCACTGCAAAATGAGAGGATACGCTTAATACTATCTAAAATTGAAAAAGCCTAGTTACTCCTTTACAAGGTATCAGTTTTTGTTAAGTCGTGTTCTTGTCTTGCTAACCAGTGCTAACCGTGTATCTGCGTTGTTTCATGTTTTGTTTGTAAACTTTCTGCTTGTATAACGGACTGAGACCCTTTTCCCAACTTATCTAATCAAAAACAAAAACATTGGAGTAAAGGATGACCTGTATGTTACTTCAAATCATTAGTCTACTAGAATTTCATATTAGGTTCATACTCCTGATGGTTTCACTATTCAGAATCTATTTTATAACCCCTAATATATTTCTAGCTTAATAATGTACTTATTACACCCTAACGGTATTCACAATTAAGAATATAGTTTTAAGTCGCACCTAGTAATTTGTGAAATAGAATAGAAAAGAACACATTCCATCCTTTCAAGCATGCCAAATGGCCCCTATTTCGTAGTAAGGGCAAAACTTTTAACACATTAGTCCTAAAAGCATTTTTCTCTTGTAAAATCATCCTAATCATTTTTCAACTATTACGTTCACCTCTTTAGATGACAGGAAAAAAAATACATGTTATTTAACAAGTAAAATTACCTGTTGATGCTTAAAAAAAAATGAGATGAATGGTTATTTAATACAGAAATATGGTCCCAAAAAAGCAGAAAAATTTTCAAAAGAGTTGGCAAATTACGATACATAAAAAACCCATTAGCTAAGTGAGGTGACCAAGATTTTGTTCACTGAAAAAAAATGATCAATGGGCAAAGTACAATACATAAAAAACCCGCTAGCTAAGTGAGGTGACAAAGATTTTGTTCACTGAAAAAAAATTATCAATGATCTTAGAGAAGCACTATTGTCTGTGTTAAAGCAATCTAGATTAATTAGAATTGACATAACCTTGGAGTTGTGCACTACCCATGAAATCAAATATTTATTTTTTCAAGCATATAAAATGAGCTAATCAGAGCACACAATTTCTTTAAAACAATTATCCTCTTGAAGAAATAGCAGAATGGTAGAATTGTGCATCAAACAGATATCATTGTAAATCAACTTGAGATACAAACAGTACCTCGTTACACAAGAACCAAATAATTTCTCTGTTGGATCTTAAAAATGCCAACTTTTATAAAACTCGATTAAAATAACTAATAAAGAGCCCATAAGTTAAAACTTATTGATTAGATTGTTCCTACACAATCCGTTCCAGTTCTCTTGCGTATCCCAGTGTTTGATTTATGAGCTGCAACGAAGGGATTTCTTTACATGGGGCAGACTCTTTCACCTTTTGAAAAAATACACAGCCATTTCTTATCTCCCACTCAGGATGCTCCTGCACAGAGGAAGAATCGACATACTTCAATATGCTTCTCATATAAAGTGTTTCCAAGATCATCATTCTAAGCATTCATCCTTGTCTTGTAGAGAAGAAAAAATAAAACACTAATGGGGAAAAGTTGCAGTGAGAGACACCAACTATCAGTAATTGAGAGAAACTCCAAATATTTTGAAGAAGCTATATGGTAGTTTAAAAAGTCAATTAATATCTACAGGGATGATGTCATTAAGATAAACAAATTTAAGCAATGTCACTAAAAATAATGCAAGCCACCCAATGGCAAACATGTAATAACCAAAAGCTTCATGATATAAGAACTTATGTCTCTTGCAGATCGGTTTACATGAGGGAAAGCAAGATGTGTTGCTGCCTTCTACCTTCCAGAAAGAAGGATAATCTCAAAGATTGAGAATATTTTACTGAAAAATGCAGGAAAGAATGAAAAGGGAAAATGTCCTAATAATTATTTACTTTTGTAGATAATATCAGCCAATCAGCAATAGACGATTCAACTTTTTCCCTAAAATAGTAAACTCTTCTCCTAGTAAATGCAATTTTAAAGTCTTAAAAATATCTGAGATTCTAGGCATACTTCTCCGACATATTCCTCCAATTCCTGATCAGAAGAAAACATCAAGATTTGCTTAGCATGTTGTAGTGATAAATAGTCATATGCCTTCTCACTGCAACCTGCAATTTCATCTCTGCATCAAAAGGAACAGAAAATCCATTAAAACATACTAAACAAAGAAGTCACCCAATAAAAGGTATTGGGCATTAAAAAATATCACAATGGAATTATATCTATATTAGGAAACAACGCATATTCTACATCCTTAATTTAGAGAACATATGGCATATGCATTTATAGTAGGAGGCAATACAAAAATTTAATGCATACGCTTGTCTAATAGCCAAGCATGTTTCTGTGTTTTTTTAATTCTGAAAAGCTTCTCTCCTAAGGAACAGACAGCTAGTAAGGAACATATGGAAAATTCCATGTTTCCAGTATGTCGGTGGTTAACACTTCACATATCATGAAAGCATAAAATAGATGTATAAAATTTTGTCTGTAGCATGCTTATTTTTTCTTTATATTGACTTCTATTTTTGCTTACTGAGACTTGAGACACATCGTTATGGCTTCTATCTATATTTGACAACACTCCATGTTTGTCATACTTAATGTACAACACAAATGCATTGACAGAAGAAATCAATACAGAAACTTGATTCATATGCCTGTCTAATAACCAAGCATGTTTATTTGTGTTTTCGAACTCTGAAAAGTCAATCTTTCTCAAGGACAGACATCCACAAAGGAAGAAACGGAAAATTCCATGTTCCTAGGTCATGGAAAGTTACACTTGCATACCATGAAAGTTAAAAAGAGATGTATAAATTTTTAATATTTTATCTGTAGCAAGTTTATTCTCTTCATAACCTCTTTTATTTATTTCAGTTTTTAGTAATGGAAGTATAAATTCATCCATAAAACAACTAAAGACCATTTAATATTCATAAAGGCATACTGCATAAACTATGATATCAGGAAATGAGAATTTCAACTCATCAATCAAATTGTAGAAGAATGAGCCCATGGAAATGTTGTCATACTAACAACATCACAAGAAGAAAATGATTAGTGGCTGGATATATTACTATATAGACATCAAAATCCATACGTCCAGCTATATAGACAGATACATCACAACTCATTACTTAAAAAATTAGGACTGCTTATAGGCATACACTACATAGTTGAAAATTTCTCTAGCAAAAAGAAAAGGCATCATATCCATCTGCATCTAAATATTGACAGAAGTAACTCAATTTTATAATTGTTTAAAACTTCATAGAAACAACTGTTTGAACATCTCAAAAAGTAACAATTGCAGCTTATTCTGACACCTTTGAACTAAGCCTATCAGTCTTCTGGCTTCTGCATGCCTAGGTTCTTTGCATATCTATGCATACCAGCTGTCATAAAATGCTACTCTTAAACTTTATCTCCTGCTCAAATTTAAAGAAAGAATAATGGGAAAGAGCAAAAACAGTTGAGAAATGCTTTAAACATTCCCTAAAGTGAAACCAAAACAGAAATTACTTCCATGCAAAGATGATCACAGATAAAGATTTATTCAATATTTGAAAGGGGTGCCATAAGAATCTGTGTTAAGTGTGGCCCGCACCAATTTTTATCTTGTTTCCTCAAGAGTTACCAGAATCATGAACAGTGCAAGCTTATAAGTTTTCTTTTGATGTAAACTTATACCTCTTTTTCAACATAGCTATGAAAATGGAAAATCGTGTTAAAAAGATCAAAGAGAATCTATGCTAAATAAAATCACTGACAAATGATAACAGAGATACATACACACACATACCTCACAGTCTTAGCAAGAAGATCCATGAAATATACATAAGTTTCATGTGGGACAGCCTGTCTTGCACTTAGAACACGGTTGTATGCACCTTCCATAAAAGATTGTTCTAATTCAACAGCATGCCTAATGCATGCATTATCAAGAGCCTCAGGTGACAACAACTCAAGCTCTGTGTGAAATTCAGCAATCCTGTTCTGAACCAGTAAGCGAAGTAGATTAAGCCCCAGAATTGGGAACTCTTCAGTCGATGGCTGAAGAATGCCTCTGTGTCAAATCAAAGAATGACAATAAGCAGCTGTGAGTAATCAAAAACACAGAACAAAAATGACTGGATTATCAACATGGACATTAAAGAAAGCATACACACAGTTCTCCATAGAAACAGCAGCAGAAAATGTTCTATAAGAATGTAACAATTCTGAAGTTCCCATTCATATGATAGATTAAAATCATGCAAGGCACAAACAAATTATCTACTTTTGGAGAAAAATTCAAAGCACCATATACACCAAAAAACACTTCATCCTAGCCCAGAACAGCCAAGGAGAAAATATATTCTTACTACAAAAAACAACAACAGAAAGTGAAACAACTTAAAAGAATTGCAAATATTGATCACAGAGACAAAACACCAGATAACAACAGATCTAATATATAATTAAAACTACAAGAACATTATAATTCCAATAATTTATTCCCTTGGGTTAAATTTTTATAACCCTTTATGGAGATCTCCAAAATCATGGTAAGTCCACCTAGTGATTTCACATAGTATGCATCAAGAGGGCCTCTACCTAGTGATTTCACATAGTATGGTAAGTCCACCAAGTCTATAGTGATATTTTTTTATCGTTAGAAAGAGCTGGTTCTTCATGATGATGTGTGACATAGCTTCTTCATTTAATCTCAAAAATAAAAATAATCAATCGTATTGATGACATGAAACCAATATTCTCAGTAAATTCTTCCTCAACTTGGCCAAAGCAAGCACAAGGACTTAATCGAAGCTTTAACTAAACTAAGGCAAACTTACTCTATGAGTATCAAACACAGCTTGAAAAATCAACAAATTGAACAGCCAAGCTCGACAATAATTTCTTCAAAAGTTGCTTTATTTTTAACCTAAATAAATGTACCCATCAAAGTCAACAATTTAACCCACCACTTTGATGGAAGTTGTTGAGTTGGCTAAATTAGCTGAAGATAAATTTGCAGCCCAACATCATACCTATAAAGTATAGCATGTTGGGACTACACAACCATTCCAACCACCATTAAATCAAGGCTCCCACACACCACCCATAAAATACCTTAACGCACAAGAAGATGGTGACTTGCTGAGTGAAGCAACTATGTTACAATTGTGATCAGCAATATGCTTCAGGGAATAAGTGCACAAAACGAAACCAATATCCACTTGATCTGAAGGCACATTATTTTTATAACAAACTGGGTGCATGAAATGACAATATGGTCAAGGAGCAGCCTATCCAGAATAGTGTAGATGATGAATCATTTATTGAAATATCTATACATGCATCAACAAGGACTACCTCACCCTAAACTATGGTGTTGAATTATTTCAAAGGGCGTGTCTTAATAATCTTAATCAACTCTGGTATCACTAATAAACTCCAATAGCCCTTGAATAGTAATGCAAGCAGATTGGATTGTATATCAATGCAATCACTTTGAAGTGATTATTCACTAATGGTTAATATAGTGGAATGTAAGGGCAAATGTCAAACTTTCCAGTTCCACGTTCGTTCTTTCCTTAGGAAGTTGCAACAGAGTCTTGGCATTCGAGGCTTTGTACATTGATACCCATCTATGAGATTTCATTCAAATGTGGATGCAAATCAATGTAAATGGACACTAATACACCTTAAAGGCTATGTCTACAAGATCCTACCAAATTGTTAATTCACATCATATGGAATAAGTAAACAACCTAGGAAGCCTTCCAAGTATTGGCTCAACTTTGTACCATGTAGATGACCCCAACTATACACTCAACTAAATCTAAGGACTTGCAATCACTCCTTGATAAACATTATCGTATCTTCATAATTGCTCTTGATTTTGCAGATTTGGCCCCTAGGTTTAAAAATGATTTGAAGTAGGTTAAGGGTTAATTGATTCTCCTAGTAATCCATCCAATATTTTATTTTCCAGTTGTGGGTTGTCCTGGATGAATGTCCAAGATGAACTCAAGTGAACCAGCATCAATTTTAATAAATTTATAATAGACTAGCAAGTCTGTTTTTTGTTTTTTGTCTTTTTAATCTTCTTGGGCTTTTGACTTTACCTAAACAGGACCCCTAACCCTAAAAGTGATTTGTAAAGCATTTGAAACACTTATACAAACTCATTTACCTCACAGTGAATGCAAAATAGGAAAAAAAAGTCCTTGCTTAACTTCCATTATTGATTTGCCAATACACAAATAGAGCAGAAGATTGATCATTAAAGATTCAAAAGCAATTGGAATGACGTTCCTATGTGTGTGCAAAAGCTGAAGTACATAGTTTTAATGCTCCCATTTCCCAACATGCTGCATTTGAGCACCCAGATACCAAACATATCTTTAGTGCAAGTGCCAACAGAACTGCTTGTTGGCTTGTTGTTCTTCTAATCTACCTACACCATCTAATGTCAATGATGATGATGATGATCTTTCTGAAAAATCCATATGATGCTAATTGATGCCATTATTACTTTAATATTGAACAATGATGTGTTATAACTTATTATGAGATTTGAAGTTTTTTTTGCATTGGTAATAGATTACTAAAAGAGATCAAAAATATATAGTCTGCTTACAATAGCAGATTGCCAGTTAAAGCATAGAAGCTGTTAACAAGACATAACAACATACATAAAGGCCATAAATACTGCCCACAAAAGTCATATTGTGACTCACTGTAGATATCTACGTTATTCCAACCAATAGGAGGATCAATTACAGAAATTATATCATTGAATCTAACAAATCCAATTGCTGCATCATCATCATAGGTAATCTGCTTGTTTTTGAAGCCCAGGTCCTCCATCAAGGTATCTTTAATGTACTTCTGTTAAATCTCTTCTGGAATTCCAAATAGTTCCACATGAATTCTTCATTACCATCCCTGGCAAATGGCCAAATACCTAGCATATTTAACTCTTCTTTGTTGAATGTAGCCTGACTCGTGTCCATAAGCTCTTGGAATTTTTCTTCAAAAATATCCATGGTGATGACAAGTTGCATAGAAATAATGTGAAATGAAATATGAGTCTTCAAGAAGACTCAGTAAGCAATCTCTTCCTGCCTTGGAACCAATCCTCATTCCTAGACTTCCAGATAAACCAAAGAATTTCAACAGATTAAATAAGCCAAAAAAGTTTACAGACTTTGCTCATTCCATCAATAAAACCAAAAAGGATCTGGAACTAAAAACAGATTCTCATTCACCCCATGTACCCTGCCCACCCGCACCCAACCCAGACAAAAGAGAAACCAGACCTCTCTAGCATAGAAGCAAAAAAAACAATATGTCAATACTATCAGAAACCCTACATATAGGACAAATAATAACATTAGGATTCAAAGAAGACACAGCTGGGCAATTTTTCCAAAAACAGCAACCATTTGAAGCAAGATTTTTTAGGCTCAAGGACCATAGACCAGAGATGATTATGGACTTTAGACCAAAAGGTACAGCTAACGATTAAATTACAGCACACATTGAGACATCTGAACACCCCCAGGGAGCTCACAAGAGAGTTGTAAATCAGCTTGCTGTCAACATTGTGCAGCTCAAACCATTTGGACTCACTATTCAAGTCAGAATCTGAAATGCCACGAACAGGAAATTGCAAGAATCTACAGGCTTCTCTAAGCACACACAGTAGGCTCTCCAATTAGTGTGAGGGCTGAAATTTGTGCCTGACGAAGACCAAGATTTCAACTTATCATTTTCAAGAATATTGTTAAAGTCCATAATGCCTGTTTTGCTCCCAGAGTTAAAAGAACAACCCTGCAAAAGTGCAAAGGGCTTATCTTTATGAGTCAAGTCCACCAAATAGATCTAGAACAGCAGATTTTATTGCCCTGTTCATTGGAGAAGACACAATCAACAACTAAATGGTCCAAACCTTATACAAGTTCCCAAGCTCTCCATATACTCTTGAAAACATTTGATCCAGATGGGGTGACAGAGAATTTGCCGAACAAGGAGTTATAGAGGTGTATGTCTTCAAAGAATTTAGCATGTTTAGTTATTTCTGATCAGAACTTTCCAAGGTTCATTCCCTACTAAAGCCTTTAAATATATTTCACAATCGGGGAAACACCCTGAATTTTTAGGTCTTTCAGACCCTAACCACCTGCATTCTTACCAAGACAGCACCAAACTCACTTCACAGCATGTCTTTTACCGCTTACCTTTACCATTGGACCACAGAAAGTCTCTTTTTTTTCTCAATGGCATCAACTAGTAAACTCTTGTAAAGCCAAACAAAAGAGTAATACAGGCTATAGGAGAGTTTTTTTTTAGCAAACGTGAAGCCTCCAAGCCAAAGACAGATGCTGCCTATTACATTTTGCATTCCTATTTCCAATTTTGTCCTTGATCTGATTCTATGTGTCATTAAGAGAAGGGTTAACAGCAAAAGGTACGCCCAAATAACTGACTTGTGCATTAGGGACTCCCCATTGAAAGTTAAACTTACTAAACCAGTTAGGAGGGGACTCCCACCAACCAAGGACAAAAGGATTTAGCAGAAGACAATTTTGTTCCTGAAGCTTAACAAAAGATATCCAACCTTTGTATTACATTGACAAAATTATTTTCTTACGTTAGACAAACAATGCAGCATCATCCGCAAACGAAATATTAAACAGATCCTCCTAATTAAACAAAGCCACCCCTTTGACCCTAGGACCCAGGCTACAATCCCTTAGCATGTAAAAATAACATCAGAGACAATGACGTATAAAGCAAGGGCAAGTGGGCCATCCCTGCCAGACTGATCTTTGAAGAGCTAAGGAATCAGATAAGGATCCATTCACATCAACATGAGCAATAGCATCCTAAAGAAGGGTTTTGACAATGTGATAGAATTTCAGAGGGAAAGCCAAAGGCTTTCAGAGAATCAGAACCATAAGAATGAAAGGCCATTCTATCATATGCTTTTTCAAAATCAATAAGGAACATGCAAATATCCTGATTTGACACTTCTGCTCAGTCCATTGCTTCCCAACTTGTTATCAAGTTTTCTAAGATGTACCTTCCTTTAAGAAACTATGTTTGGGTATTACTGATGAAGGTTGGAAGGGTATTAATTAATCTCAAGGCCAAGATCTTGGCTAGGATCTTAAAAAGAAATGGAGAAAGGTGATGCGTCTCCAGCTCTTGATCGAGGACTTGTCTCCGTCTTTTGGAAGGAGTCTTATAATGCCTCTATTGATTTGGCTCACTAGGGATCCCTTGTTGATAGCTTTAGAGCAGAGTTGCACCAAATCATCACTGATCCATTGAGCATTTTTCTATCATTTTTTGCATGAAGACAATCCGCACCAAGAGATTTATAATTTGTAAGGGTTTGAATGGCTTTTACCACTTCATCCATGGAGATGTCCATACTTAATAGTTCATAGTCTTCCCGTTGAATCTTTTTAGGAATAAGCCTTTTGCAACAGTTTCTAGCAGTTTCACACTCAGGTCTATCCCCTCCAAAGGAGAAAAGTGTCTTGTGAAACAGAAAAAAAATGATTTTTGACCTCCTCCAGGTCATCCATTGCAGAACCATCTCACCTTTTTTTTACAGTTTCTTTGCTTAATGAATCTGAATACAACTTTAAAACTTCTATCACCAAAACTAAGCTACTTCAACTTAGATATAACTTCAGACCTTGGATCTTTTTTGTTTGAAGAGACCTAAGGCTATGCTTAACAACAACCCACTCATCACTGATTCCTTCATTACAAAGTGCAAATTGAAGTTCAGTCTCCAACAGATAGAGCCTATTTTGAAGTTCACTCCTAGATTTTCTGTAGTCCATGGCCCTTTTCTTTCCAATAGTCTGGAAGAGCACAATCGAGCTGTTCACGTTAGTATTCCATTTGTCAATTGCAGAATGGTCCCTCAGCATAGCTCTGTTAAGCAAGGATGTGTTGAGCATAAAACTATTTCTCTTCTTGGTTATTCCGGATCCATCATTAATAAGTTGAATCCTAGTTTCAATGAGATGATGGTCTGAGAGAGAACTAGGGTGGACCTTCGTCTGGTACCACCCTCCAATTGCTCAAGGGTCAAAACTAAATAATTCCTGGTTAACATAGAATTTGTCAAGCCTACAATACATCCTCTTAGAACCTTTCTATGAATTGCAACAAGTAAACCATACAATCTTATTTTCTTTTCTAAGACCTTCTCGAGGATCAATGAGTTTTAATCTATTCTTCATTTTGAACAGACAGTATTTTTCATTATCCTTCCACCTCATATCAACTGGGACAAGCGGGACATAGAAACGCCCAGTTCTGCTTTATCTCACTTCAGACTCAGCTTCAGCAGGACATTCATGCAATAATGAAGAACTGCCCACTATCAAGTAGTCATTTTGCCAGTGCTTCCTCAAACCCGCCCTTTCACTCAAACTCCAATTCTAGTTGCCACAAGAATTCCCCCCCCCCCCCCCCCCCCCAATTGCCGGTGTGGGCGGGAGGCCAGGGGTGGGTGGGAATGATAGGGTTCCCACCCCGAAGTCGTATAGAATCTGGCAAGATTGCTCTTTCTATATATTGTTATTATTGGCCTGCCTATAATAATAGTACAAGACGGATAATTGTATGGTTCTAACAAGAAACAACAACTATAATGGGCAGGGGGTTATTACGTTGGTAGATTAGTTGGTTGTCTCCTTCCACTGTTCTCACCATCTAGCCAAACCAATTCTATCAATTTGATAGATAGGACCATAGGCTATAGATGGGGCCAAAGATAGGAAATGGTCGACTGACTCTCCTCTTATCGAGGCCGATCGAATAACACACCAGCATCATGCAACATGGTAAGTGACAAGGGATGACCAGCACCACAACCTTCTAGAGGATCAATGAGTTTAATCTATTCTTCATTTTGAACCAAAAGCAATTTTCATTACCCTTCCACCCCATATCAAGGCCACCAATTTTATCCTTACTGTTTTCTATCATGTTGAAGTCCCCACCAATAATCCAAGGCATAGCGGGCAGGTTGTAAAGCCATTTCCACAACTCAAATCTTTCATTGTATTGGTTAGGTACATAAATTGAACAGTTACCATTTTTGTGAATCTCAAGCTCTAGAACAACCTGTACAGCCTTGTTAGAGGTAGAGACCCCAACATCAATTACAAATTGTGCCGATTTAATACTTCACACAATACTAGTACCTCCTCTACCCTTATCATGGTTAGTGAGAAAAGGACTTAATCCATTCAAATAAAATTCAAGTTGGTCTCAAGAGTGAAACCAACAGTTTTCACCTCATGTCCAAAAGCCAAATCTATATTCCTATATTGGATCAAAAGCTTTCCAACGACATTTTCTTAGGCAACTCAAGTCCCCCAACATTCCAGTTAATACAATTCAACATCATCCTCATTTAGGATTTGAGAATCTTCTTTAGAATTCATGTCTTCTTTACCTTTCTTTTTTTAATTATAATCATTGTCCCCTCTACTCAAATGTTTCCTCTTCTTATCCTCTTTCTTTTCATTGAAAAGTTATTTTTTTCAATTTCTTTTGAAGAGCCTTGTTTACTGCTATACCTAGTAATTTACATCCATGAAATAATAATACAAATAGAAGTGCATACTAGATATAGGAGTATAATATATCTTTATTAGCTCATGAATTCATTACAGAGAAGAAGACTCAAGATGGTCGGCCAAGGATTACAATTCATCTGATGATACCATCCCCCTTCCTTGGCAGTTCACAACATATTTAAAGGACCTAACGGTTGCCAAGAGGAACACAACCATCAACCAACTGACAGGACAACTACTCGAGAGTGACAACCAATGGGCAATTAATACATTGACAGATAATCATTATTATCAACATAACAATAGGCATTATGCCGACTACATCGTACCCCCCAAAAGAAAAAGTCGTCTTCCAGATGACAACTATACATCAAATAATATTCAAAAATACTAATGGGAAGAGTGTAGACAATGACTGTGTGGTTAGGTTTGTCCAGTACGGCCCAATTGGCACCTCCACGTACGACTTGCAACATTTTCTCACATACAGCTTGGAAATCATGTATAGATTGGTTATTCGCTCTACGTACGGCCTCTTCATCACTTGCTCATATGGTGTACTCTCCATGTACAACCTTGGTCTGTACCATAGTTCAAAATATCGCAGATAATTTGGCAATAAGATGTTTTATCGCAATAAGTTGGGTGCGGCAATAAAATACACAACTTTATCGACGATAAGTTGGATTTTATCGGCTATCCCCGATAAACCGGCAATAGGCTGGTTATTTATCAGCCGTAGTCTACTAATAAGGATTGTCGGCCCAATTCAATTTCGTTTGACATTTTGAGAATTGCAAACTGTTGTTTGGGGAGAAAAAAAGGGTTCCAAGGAAAAGAAAGGTGATTTGCAGGGATCTAGAGCATCTTAAAAAATCAAGAAAATGGTGTGCGCCATAGAGTTTTGTGTGGTTCTCAAGGTGCTAATTTGGTCTTGGTGGTGGGGCACTACCCCTTGACCCCACCCTATACTGCGACAAGGAGAGCGCCTGGGGCACTGTCCCTGAACCCCGTAAGGGGCGCTGCCCCTTAACCCTACTAGGGGCACTACTCCCAGACCCCTTGCAAGGGGCGCTACCCCTTGACCTTGTTCGGGGTGTTGCCCCTAGACCCTCGCAAGGAGTGCTGCCCCTAGACTCCTGCAAGGGGTGCTGCCCCTTGACCCTGCTGGGGTGTTGCCCCCAAACCCCCATTTTATTTCTGGAGTACACAACTTTGAGTTTGTGCAGTACAAGTCATTATCTAGTAGGCTATGGCTGCCAACCATTAGCATTCCACATGAGGATGCTATTTTGTACCCTATTTGCATTTAAACATATCTAGACTCAACTTGTTTGTTTTGTTTACTCATTTACTAACTCATTAGATGCATCTCCTCATTGAATTTTGCACAAAAAAGGCATTTCTAATTAAATTTTAGCAATTTTTTAAGTTCCCATTTTTTGTTGATAAGTTGTCGATTTATCTTTGATATTTTGCCGATAATTTTTAGCCCTTGGCAATAAGTTGTCGATAACGATATTTTGAACTATGGAACTTTGTACAGTGTTCTCTCCATGTACTACCTTGATGCTTCTTTCCTGTGCAGGGTTTTCCTTTCTTCGATCAAGGAACTTATGCGTGGTGGCTGCAACTAATGTACTACTTCCCCTCATGCGGTGTTTCCCAGCATTTTTTAGTGTACAGTGTCTCTTACAAGTGTTGTGTCGTACCTAGCCCATATAGATGCAATTCTTTCCTCTTGTTAGCTCCTCTTTCCACCTTTACTTTGTTTTCTTTTTTCCTTTCATTTTTTGTCTCTATAGTGTCAGATGTATCACATGCTTCCATCCCCTAGTCTTCACCAAGTGTTGTAGCTTCCAAAAAATTACACATTAATGAGTGTACCTTATAGTCATCCATTTGCGAGTAGAACAGTCCATTCAAATCTTTTTGCTCATAATCCATTTCAAGCCAAAAAGTGGACCTAACCCCATCTTGCTGCTTATAATTAATTTCAAGCCAAAAAGTGGGCTTAACCCCATCTTTCTGCTCATAATCCCTTTCGAGCCAAAAAGTGAGCCTAACCCCAATCTTGTTGCTCATAATCCATTTCAAGCCAGAATGTGGACCTAACCCCAATCTTGTTGCTAAGAACTTGTCTCATCCTTCTAGCAACTTTCGAGTTCTAACACCCCTTCGTCATTGGGTTCCATTGTCCTTCCTTCCTCCATCCCAAACTCTCTGCCTTCAGACTCTGAGTCTAAGGCCAACTCCTAGCTCACTGCCTAGCTACACAAGTTGATGACGTACTTCCTCCCGTCACTCTCGTTGGATAGTGTGTTCTTTTTCCAATTGTGATTTTCTTTCACTATGATCAACCAGCCTCTTTCGAGGAGGGCAGTTTACACCTTTTTCAATGGAATGACAACAAAGTCCAAAAAGAAGTGTTGAGTGCCAATGATGACCTTTTGTGCCATGAGTGTCCAAAGTGGTTTGATGTCATATTGGTTGGTACCTACCAAATGGAAGGTTAGTGGCTAGAGTGTTGGCTTGCTAAGGACCTTCCATGTCTCCTTCGGCAATATATTCACGTCGAAGCCTTTGTCAACAATAGTATTTGTTAGTTTTCACCCTGTTATCTCCATCTCAACCACTGCAGGTTTCCTCCCAATGCCTACCACCAGTAGCATCAAGTTGGTGGTGAGACTATCTTTTTGTTCCTCTATCGGCTTGCCATGGTCCTAGCCAAGTGTGTTGTTACTGACTAAATTGGTAATGGCCATCTTCAATTGTGGCACGGTTTGCAGAAGATCACATACCCATACAAGTACGATGGCTTGCAACATTTGTCTCATGATAGCCTTCTCAGACTCCGACCGCAATGGAGTAATGGCAACATCATTCAAGGCTCTACTCTACTCCACCACGCCCATTCAACGTCAACCTTTGCTTCCCAAAGTCTTTCCTTCTCCGTACAAGGATCGAAATATACTGCCTTCTTGATTTGGAGTCTGGTAATTGGAAACCTTCCTCCTCTGCGTCTTTTACGTCCAACATATCTACTCCCTTTTGCTTTGGGCAGTCAGTGTCCTCGTGGTTCTCCAAACCACACCACTTGCACAGCAAACTCCTATTGTTCTACCTGCTTTGACAATCCCACACAAAGTGACCTCACCCGTTACATTGTCGGCACTGTATGATAGGACGTCCTCTCAAGTCGTACTATATTTGATTTTGTAGTTGATTTTCATAACTACCTTGCAACCCATTTTGTTGTTTGGATGTAGACTCTCCCTGTGTGAAGAGTTCTTGTGTGCTTCTAGTCTTCAAATAATATGGCACTCCTTTATTGAATGACCCGTCACCTAGCAAATCTCATAGAACATCATTTTAGGACAATTAACTTCCATGTGCCCTTCAACATTGCACTCATTACACCATAGTTCATTACTTTCTTTACTAGTTCCTTTCTCGGCCTTCCGTTCTTTCATCATTCTCATCATGTCTCACCGCAGGGCATGGACTAATGTTGATTCATCATCAATACTACCCTCGATGCAATCGTTGTCATGTGTCTTCCTCTTCCCTTGGAAGGATATCTTGTTTTCACTCTCTATGTCCATCACCCGATTATAGGCATCAGTGTACAAGGGTGGAGACACCACTTTCATCTTCTTGCACAAGGAGGGAATCAACCCCTCAATGAACCACCTCTTCTTCAACCCGTCAGCGAGCTAATTCTCCAACTTGTCCAGCAATTCCTTGAGCCTATGATTGTAAGCTCGTACACTCTCATACTTCCCTTGTTTGGTATTATAAATTTCAGCAACAATCTCGTTGTCGTCTCGTAGCAATTTAAAATCAGCCTCGAATGCCCTCATGAGCGTGTTCAAAGAAGCTATGGTTGATGCATCTTAGTTTGTGAACCAATCAATGATTGTACCCCATTGCGTTGTTGGAAACGCTCTCAGCCAATAGTCCTTGTCATCTTGACCATTTGCTACCCAAATAGTCTCACACATCTTCCAATGCCTCGTATGATCTTTCGGCTTGTTCCTCGTGAACCTCAATAGTTTTTGTTGATCCACATTCGAACTTGTTAGTGGAGTACTATCTTTCTTGCCTACTTGCTCCCGTGTGCGTCAAACCTAGATGGATTGTTCTGACCACTACATTCTGGTGCTTTCCCTACACTCTCAGCCACACGTACGTCTTCTACACGTCCCTAACACCTTCGATACTTCCAGGCCTTGACTCATACTTGTACTCCCTTCATCTAAGGGTCTTCGGTTCAGATCCTCCAATGATGGGTTCTTCTGAGGTGGATAGGTTATCAATGTCGTGCAATATGTCTATCAGTTCAAGATTTCCTTTGTACTCCTCGTCTGATGTCGTTTGTATGGACGGTTGTCTTGCTTGGTCAAAAAAGGTATGTTTTCATTGTTTTTGCTCTGCAATTCTTAAAGATCGCCTAATCACATGATCTTGACCACCTTGTGGCCTCTTCTTGCCTTTATTGGGATCCAAGGGCATGAATCACGCAATGCTGACCCGATTTGTTTTAAAGCAAAAGTGCCAAATGTTTTTTGCTATACTTGGTAATTTACATACATGAAATAATAATACAAATGGCAGTGTGTACTAGATATAGGAGTATAATATATCTTTATTAGCTCATGAATTCATTACAGAGAAGAAGACCGAAGATGGTCACCAAAGGATTACAATTCATTTGACGGTACCATCCCCCTTCCTTGGTGGTACATGACATATTTAAGATTTGACGGTTGCCAAGAGGAACACAACCCTCAACCAACCAACACAACAACTACCCAAGAGTGACAACCAATGGACAATACATTGACAACAATTAATACATCCACGGATCACCAATATTATCAACATAACAATAGGCATTGTACACTGATCACAACCCTCATCACTAGAGAATGGAGAGTTGTTCATAATGTTATCATCAATATACTCTAGGGTGACCTTATTTACCAAAGACACTACCATCCCCTCTAGTTCTACGTGTCCAATTATGTCATGCGTAAGTTTTCTTTTTAGCCTCTTCAATTTTTTTTCTTATTTTTCTAATATTGATTCCTAAGCATTCTTCTTATGTTTTGGTTGGTATTAGGCAACTTTGTCAATTTCTCTAAGGTAGTGCTAGGACTACGAATTTCAAAAGTACTATCTTGAACAAAAAGACTATTGTTAGCCAAGTTCTAAGAGTCAAACTTACTTTTATCAATCATTTCAATCTCAATTGTTTCATTTCTTTTAGGTAAGTCCACATTATAGTATTAGGTTTAGAAATGATAGTTTTCATGTCAAACTTAGGGTCCTTGACTGGTCTTGATCTACAATAAGACAAAATCTTATTTAATGTCCTCTTTTACAAATAAAGCAAGAATTCAAGCCCCGCAACTTCTAGTTTGCAAGTCAACAAGTTACCTTCGAGATCAACCCCATTTTGGTCAAGAAAGTACACATTTAGAGAGAGAGAGAGAGAGAGAGAGAGAGAGAGAGAGATTAAAACTTTGGCATCCATGTGAGGGAGGGTAGATCTTGTCTCCTCAACTTGGACTTTCCTAACAGAGGGCAATAATTGTAGTGGTACATTTTTCATTGTCTCACCTAGGGACAAAGAAACCCATGACTTCTTCATTAAGGACATCTAGGCACCATTCAAAAGTACTAAGCATAGAACTACCAACATTCCAAAACAATTTAGCAACAGCTCTCTCTTGCATGATGTGGGTTTTCAAGAAGATAATAAATAAGCACTTTTGCACCATATTCTAGAAAAGGAAATGTGCATTCTAATTTTTTTGCCCCTTACATAACTAATCCAATCATTTAAGAACTTTCTTGCAAGAACCATACTATTATCAAGTGCCACAAAAAACATTACCACATTCTTAAACCTTGTCTCTTCTCTATTCAAAGCACAAATCATATCCCCATTAGGCTCGACAAGCAAGGTGTTAAGCCCAGGGGAGAGATGCTTACTTTCCTCTCCACTAGCTTCCATTCTTCCACCGACACCTCCATGCTCCACCGCTTTAGCTTCAAACCTAGTTGTGGATGGAACTCTATCGACCTCACCTGCAACGGCCTCCTTGAAAGACTTACCAAATGCATTAATGATTAAAGCATTCCCTCCTTTTGGCTCCTCAAGCGACTCCCCTAAGGCATCACCACCTTTGGGCATTAAATGAAGGTGTCAAGCACCTCAAGAGACCAAAACCCAATTACCAATTCAAAAAGATGGAAAAACAAGATACAAAAAGGAAATAGCACATATGGGAAAACAAATTCAAACAAATAAAATAAAGTAAACAATGCATCATAGCCTAAAAGACCACCCAAGACAACTAGAATCGGTCCACAAGGCAAACAAAAGGCACAAAGAGCATTCAAGAGGCCAGAGCAAGATCGAAAGAGGTCAGCAATGGAGAATGACTGGTCATCTTCTAGCCAGACCTCAGAGCTCACTCCAACCTCCAAGCTTCCTTTCCCATGAGATTTGAGCCTGACTAATTCACATTGAAGTATTATTTTTATTTTTATGGTATTTTTGTTTATTACATGATATTTTGTGGTATTCTAAACTTAAATCCTACTTTCAGGCTGAAAATACATATACATATTTTTTAATGGACAAATCTGACCGCCCCAAAGAAAAGATCGCTGAATCCATGTACCGAAGGTCCAATATCCATACTAAAACCAGCAACATTGACTCCTTCATTACTCCTTTTTCATTAAATAGATGAGATTTACTCCTGAATCCAAACCTCGCCTACCATCACCTTTTAGTATTGAGGTTGCAGTTACTACATGTTGCAACAAAGTAGAAAAATTATCTTGCCTCATTGACGGTTGTCCTTTGGAAGGCCAGATTTCAGTGTGATGCAAATTGCATTTCACCAAGATTTGACAATTAATTCAAGACCTAAGAAGAGGGGTATGGCTGGTGCTTATTGTATTCTTCATAAAAAATGAATCAACTAGGCACGTTCACTGGAGATGCTTATCATCCAAGACCCTTAAGTGTACTTGCAAGCCAGAATTATCTGTGTATTGGACCTTTGTAGGCATAGCCTCTGTTAAGAGACACCTGATGATCCAAGATGCAGATTACACTGAGCTTGTTTACTTTTGCTTTCAACTGGAAATCAAGATGTAATACAAGTTACAACCTTTCATTATATGGACATCATATCAGCTTTAAGGGGTTTGAATATTTCAATCGGGACTAGACTATGCAAATAAAGCCACAATAGTTTCTTTTTGAGATGCAGTCTTTGCCTCTTGCAGAAAATAAAATGAAATTTTCTGCACAATCCTCTTGCTCATCTGTAAATTTCATGTTCTTCATTATAATGTAAGATGCATTTCTTCAAAATTACACTCTAACATCTTGATAGTTTTGACTTTGGCCCATAAAGATGTAAGTTCAATTTCATTAAACATTAGTCTTGTACACTTAACAAGCAAATTTTAGATAAATTATTCTGCATTTAATTTCAATTTCTGAAATCTTCAACAAGTTCACATATTCCTCTTTTAAGATGTAAATGCATGCCATTTGAGAAAATATCTAACAATTAACCCAAATGCAGTTCAGGGCTCATTTTCCACATATTCAATCAGAAGTACCTTTCTCTGGCTAAGAGATGCATCAACAGACTAGCAACATTTTTGGCCAACCTTAATTATACTTCCTTACAAATCTGCATCAGTGCAGGCATGTGTGTGCCATATGTGCATGCACACAAGCTTGAGTGTGTGCACGTGTGACCCACAGAAATGTAACTATTATGAGAAGAAGCACACCTTGTATCGGTGTAATAAGGTTTAAGCTGTAGAAAATCCCTCTCAAAAGCATCCTGATCTTCATTTTTTACGCTAAGGACAACAGCATGCTCAAAAATACCCCCTGCAGCATTAAAAAAATAGATTTTGACTTTCAGTTCTCTAAAAGTGAACACAATGAGATTGTAATATTGGAGCTTTCTACATTCACTTCAAAAGAAATATTTCTATTTACAAATATCAAATATGATATAGGCAAAAATGTAGAGAAACACAAGACACAATACAGGTAACAGCATAGAAGATTTTGATGCTCCAGACTATGCACCAGTTAGGTTGACACAAAGATAGAAAGGATAGAACCATATAGAATAGTTAGCACAACAAATAAACACAAACCAACACTCCATATTGCACAAAAATTGCACTAGAACAAAAGGGCAAGAGAGTAAGGTAGCATAACAATGGACAAGGAGCATTGATACACGACTATACTAGAAGCTGAAATCAGGAAAAAATCCCGATTATACCCACTTAATTGGGAATTGTGGCTCTTCCAAACTTTCCCCCAAAAAAATCTGGAAAAATCAATCAAAAGTGGTCAATGATTTTTGCTGAAAAAATCAGGATTGGTCGGGTGAAATATCGGGATTAATTGGCGTAAAAATTGTGTTAAAATCTGCACCAAAAAACATATCCAAAACCTAAAATGCACGAAAAATAACGCGCCATTTCTTACAAGTGCCAACGCGGGTTGATTTTGTGAATACATCCGACAGGTTGAATACAGCCAATGGAGCTCTGCGAGTGCGGATTTGCTGAGCATCGTTTTGCGGATTTGTTTGGTCAGGTTTGTTTTTGTGTGGCACTTCAAAACCTCCTTCCAGGGTTGATTTCGTTTTTGCATAGCAGAAGGATGGTTTCATTTCAGATAGCCAAGTAGCAGAGGATTACCGACGGAGCCAGGCATTTATTTAACTATCTAACTGTCTATTTCTAAGTATAAAATTTTATACGATAAAATTTTACCACATATTTTCATAGAGTATAAATACTTAAAAATAATTACTATCTATACTTAGAAAGTTAGAAATAAATTTCAGTATATACAGTTAGGAATATTATCAAAAACTTAGATCAATACAGTCTCTAAATTTTAACTGTATATATTATCTGTCCATAAAATAAACAGTATATACAAATATACAAATGAGAATAGACAATCTATATAGAGTTAAATTTATACAGTTAAGCGGTTATAGACAGTCTAAAAATATACAAATTTATACAGTTACTGTATTTTCATTTATTGCCAGAAGTCTATATACAGTGTATACAAATATAAATTTTGTACAAATTTTATTGCCATATTTCAGTACATACAGTTAGAAAATAAATAGACAGTTAGATAATATGAAGTTTAATATATACTTAGAAATAAATTTGTATATTTCTGTATGAAGTAAAGTTTTATAAATTTTATACAGTAAAGTTTATAAATGCATTATATGTTTCTGTATACATTTGTAAAGTTTACATTTACATTAAAGTTTGAAAAAAACTATACAGTAAGTTTCTGTATGTATAAAACGTTACATTTTGTATGTATTTCTTTATATATTCTTTACTTTACTTTATAAAATTTATACAGAGTTTTACACAAATTTATATATATTCTGTATAAATTTTTAAATTTATAATTCTATATTCTGTATTTATAAAACTTTACATTTTATAGAATATTCTGTATAAATTTTTTAATTAATATATATTCTGTATAAAACAAATTTGCAGATTCTTGATCACAATGCCACGTACAAAAGACTTTGCATGGACACATTGCACATCTATTACTGGTACAACTACGGTTAAATGCAATTGGTGTCTGAATGATGTTAGTGGTGGAATTTACCACTTCAAATGGCATTTGGCAAAAGAAGCGAGAAATAACACCATGGCATGTGCTAAATGCCTTGCAGATGTGACATACCAAGCCAAAAAAGCTCCTGAAGGAATTATTGAGAACAAGGCAAAAAGGGCAAGAACTGGGACTGAAATAGGTTCTAGTTCTACAAGTGTTAGAAGGAATCAATTGAATAAGGAATATGGTAGAGGGGAGGATTTCAAGGAATCTGAGACTAGTGGGAGAACACTTACTACAGCACATGGCCCAAACACGGGTGGAGGGAACATCAATGATTTCGTCGCACCTCGTACTACACCAAGATCTCAAACCACTTTGGAGAGTACAGGGTGGAGGAAAGTTGTCCTTGAACAGGCAAAGAAGGGGATTTCAAAAAAGAAAATCTCCTCTACCTTGGCATTCCACGCTTGCAGATCCCCATATTGGCAAGCTATGATGGATGGCATTGCAACTGCAGGGCATGGGTTTAAAGCCTTGTCTTACGATTCAAGGAGGGTTGGTATGCTCAATGATGCAATAAAAGATGTTCAACATGTTGACGAGCATTGGTTAGAGTGGGCTAGTAGTGGATGCACCATTATGTCAGATGGATGGACAGATAGAAGGAACTGATCCTCAACAGCTTCCTATTCTCTTGTGATAGAGGCACTATATTTCTGAAATTTGTGGATATATCACATGTAATGAAAACTGCAACTGCATTGTTCAAAATGTATGACTCAGTAATCATGGATGTGGGGTCACAAAATGTGGTTCAATTTATTACAGACAATGTTGCTGCTGGAAAACTCCTAAAAGACAAATACCCCTCCATGTTTTTTAACCCATGTGCAGCACATTGCCTTGATCTAACCCTAGAAGACATTGGAAAAATTGAATTGTTAAGGAGGCATTGCAAAAGGCTCGCACAACTACCAAATTTATCTACAATCACACAAGGGTTTTGAGTATGATGTGCCAATTCACAAGGGGCAAGGAGCTGGTTCGACCAAGGGTGACAAGGTTTGCAACACACTTCCTTGCACTACAGACTCTAGTTTAACAAAAAATGAACTTGAGACACATGTTTGTTTCAGCCGAGTGGATGGACTTAGGCTTCACAAATCAAACAGATGGTGTGAGAGTGGCAGAGTACATATATTCTACCAGTTTTTGGGAAGCAATTGAATAGGTGATACAATTCTCGAAGCCTCTAGTAAAAGTTTTGAGACTAATGGATGGGGATAAATCCCCAATGGGATATTTGTATGAGGCCATGGATAGGGCCTAGGCGTGATGAAGGGTAGGTTGGCAAATGACAGGACGAGGTATCAGTCATTATGGGACATAATTGATAGGAGGAGATTGGATGGACAGATGCACTCTCCTCTTCATGTTGTCGGATACTTTATCAATCCATCATTGTTCTACGACATGAATTTCACAGAGATTGATGTTGAGATCACACAAGGCTTGTTCAAGTGCATGGAAAAAATGTTTCAAAGAACAATAAAATTGAAAGCTGCTATGTCAGAGTTGCATATGTATAAGCAGGCAAAGGGTTTTCTCTCATCTAGGGTTGTCGAGGAAGGCAAAACGACCTTCCAACTAGGTAGACTCTATAAACTTTTGATAGTCAATTTATTTTATTGACATGATCAGCAAATTTGTTAAGATTTGAAGATATTCTTAGATGATATCATCTCCCCATAATGTGTTTTTCAGCTCAATGGTGGGAATTTTTTGGTTACGAATGCAAAAATCTCAAGTGGATGGCAATATGCATTTTGACCCAACCATGTAGCTCATCCACCTGTGAGCGTAATTAGAGTGGTTTTTAACACATACATTCCAAGAAACGCAACCGTCTAACACAAAAACAGATGAGTGACTTAGTATTTGTTCACCACAACCTTTGCTTGAAGCTGAAGAAAGCTCAAGGTAGGAATTTTAATAATTTGCACTCAATTGAAGTTGTATTCATTGTGTTTTTCACTTGTAGGCAAAGACTAATTTCTACATGGAAACAAACAGGAACTATTGAGGATGACTCTTCAAATGATCTTGACAAGATAGATCCAAAGTCTGGGTGGATTGTTGTGCCTCAAAGTGATGATGATGATGATGATAATGTTTTTGCGCCTAAACATTTGGATTTTTTAAGCCCCCTACCATGTCATTGGCTACATTTGAATTTTTGGAACTTTGTACTTAGTTTATAGGTTGCCTTTGTACAAAGTCACAAACTATATTGTACTTGGCATTTTGACAATTGTCTCCATCTAGTTATCTTTTATGGAATTGTGGTATTTTTTGTGCAATGTAATCAGCGATATGGATATAAATGATGAAAATCTATTCTCTACAATTTACTGGTTGCACTCTATATTTTATTCGCTCTCAATATATCTATGATGTGGAAATGCCCTTTAATTTATTTATTTTTTAAGTAATTTTTTACTGTTTTTCTTCAAATTTTTACATTTTTGTTTTAAATCCAATTTTTTCAAAAAATCCTACTCTTGTTTGCCCATTTTTTCCCAGAACAATTTATGCTTCTAGAATATCAATAGCTAAGTTTCGCCAAGTTTTTGGGATGGTAGGATGTATTATAGAGTCAAAAAAAAGGATTTAGAGACAACAAAAAAGCATTAATAAAATTTAAAATACAAGAGAGTCGACAAAATGCATATAGTTTGCTTTACGAATACATAATTCTAGAAACTAAAGAGCTGATTTATTAAATTAAAAAGCTGCTTTCTTGTAAAATTGAAACCTAATTTAAGGTGGGGCCCGGGTTTTTTGTTTTCTCGACTTTCCTTTACATTGTCCTTTTGCCAATGGTTTTCCCGGAATGATCAACAAGCATCCCCAACCTACTGGGGACATCTGCACATCCCTATTAGACCGAACATTCTATTTTGGGGGCATTGCTGGACAGTCCAGGGATATCATGACAACTCCATTTTCCACAAACTAACACAAAACATCATCCAGCACATGAGAAAAATTTGCAAACAATCTCCATGATATTAAACAGAAAGGGTAACTTTTACCTTTTCAATTTTATGATTCTAAGAGCTGGGCATTTAATTAAAAAAATTAAAATGCTGTTCTTAGTTAAATTAAAAACTGCATTGAAGTGGGACCCTACTTTTGATTTTCCTTGAATTTCTTTTTAGCTGGTGATTCCCTCAGGATGATCGACATACATCCCCTACATGCTGGCGATGTCTGTGCATCCATTGCAGATTTTTTAAATTAAAACTAAAATGCCATTCTTATTTAAACTAAAAACTGCACTAGAGTTGGGGCCCTACTTTTTAATTTGTCTTTATGTTGTTCTTTTGGTGGTGATTCCCACAGTATGATGAACAGACATCCCCAACATGCTGGGGATGTCTTTATATCCCTGGCAGACTGGTGATGCTTGGAAACCCTAACCGTTTTTTAACATTCCTAGAGTGCCCAGGGACATCATAATGCCTCCTCTTGTAATCATTTTAACTTAACATCCCCCACAACATTCACAAATTAGTTAAAATTCCATGGTTATTACAAAAACTTGCTAAATGGAAAGGAGCATGTGGGAGGCAGCAGCATGTGTAGTCTCGTCCATCAGGTAAGGCCCAAAATGGCAGGGGAGGCACCTCAATGGAACAATGTATCAGAGGTGGTGAGATGACAAACAACCAGATTATGATTTGTAAGCAGATTGTTGGGATTAGAACAGTATCAATGCAGTACAAATATAGGAGAAAACGAGTTTCCAGATAACAATCAGATGTCCATCCATGCAAAATCAAAATGAGTTGTTGTTAATGTGGCCAATTATATGGTTAGTTCATTGTTTTATTCCTGATTTACTACATGCTTAAAAAGATTAAAGAAAATTTCAAGAAAAGTAAAGCATTTAATGTCAGAGTAGTTACTTGCTAAAGTCAGTTCCTGGACTGCTGTAGGTGATTCATGATACAAAGGAGGAAGGCTTGGAATCTCTGTCAACAGAACCTGCATGACCAATTGAAGACATCCAGTACAACTCTACAATTAGTCCTGTCATAACAATGTATAATTTTTACAATAGATCAAAACAAAATTTAAACAAAACAAATTCATCAACATTTACCAAGCAACAAGATATATAAGAGAATAGTTGTACATCAAAATACTAAAGGTTTGGAAACATATATTAAAAAGCTGAATGATCTACTTAAGTACAAGAAACAGATTTCCAACTCAATAAAACAATATAAAATGGAAAAGAATATGGAAATTTGACACCTTTACAGTGACCTAAAAAAATTAATCTAAGTAAATTCAGGAAATGGCACCTCAAATCCATTAAACTATATGAAACAAAGAAACACCTCATATAGCCTGACAGAAAATAAGAGACTACAACAGTCTGATATGGCCCAAAAATAGAAAAGGCCTCACTCAAAAGTTCAAAACCCATCAGACACCCAAGAAATATACAGATAAATAACATAATTACTAAAAATCCCATTAACAAGTTGAATTTTAATTTGGTAGCTCTTTTATCCAATCACAGCTGTTAAAACAGACCCATGTCATAACCTCGCACAAGACCAGGGCTTTATAAAACATATTGCAGCATTATATAATAAATGCATGAGCGATTGAATAGATAAAATGGTGGTAGGGGGGAGCTCAAAAATGAAAATAATTAAAATTGGCTGTGAAAAGTTAAAGAAGAACGACTAAGAAAAATAAAATCCTGATTTAAGGGTGCCGACTGAGGTTTGTTAAGACAGCACTCAACTTTGAAAGGGTGTGACTCTTGCCAAGGGAAAGGGGTGTTATGAAGAGAAACAACTCTCCCCAAATGGGAGATATAAAAGGAAGAACCACTCATCCAAGAAAGTCATTGAATGAGCAAGAAAAAGATAAGAAAATAAGTAATCTGATTTGACTAAGAGCAGAAGTAAATATCCAATTGCAGCAAATAGATTAAAGATAATTTCTGTGAATAAAGTTAAATTATAGGCATGCATATGTGTTCATGCTATAGTAATATTTACAGCAATTGTTAAATTTTGTTAGCAATCTAAATGTTTCTCTTACTTAAATGCAAATAAGGATTCATTTCATAATCCATTTTAATTTTAGAGAAACAGATTGCAAATAGAGAGGACAGCCAGCCTTCCAAGTTCACGAGACCCATGTACGCCACCCCAAGATGAAAGTTATGCTCATGGGCCAGGGGGCTTAAATTGCCCTTGGGCTTGAAATCCCATCAATTACGCCCCCATGGAATGGAATGAACGGCCAGCCTTCCATGTCCTTGGGCCTGGAGGTGGAATGCAAGACCAGTCTTCCCTGCTCTTAGGCTTGAACAAGGACTGCCAGCCTCCAAGGGCCCACCTTCCATGCTCTCACAGTACAAGGGCGACCGACCTTGAGACTGTGGTTTGCAAATGTTTGAACATATTCCCAATAAGGTTATTATGGGAATCCACATGGGAATGGCTAATGCCTTAATTAGAACTTATTAAGAGAATGTTATATGATTTCATGATGTATACTGATGATGCTCAAAAATAGATGTTATCTTGACATATGATTTAATGTCAATTTCCAAGTGACTAATATTGTGTGCAGGACCTAAAGCAGAATCTAAGTTGTTATAAGGCATTCCAATTGGTAACTTTTATACTCTTAACTATATTGCATTTCCTATTTTTAGTTGGAATTGTGATTTTAGGGCATAATATAAGAATATCCCAACAGGAGACATTAGACTAATTTAGATGAGAGGTATAAGGAAGCATCAAAAATTGGATGACAATTCACAAAAATAGCTTAAGGTTTGTTAAGATCTGCCTTTATCCTGTACAAGGAAACTATAATGTTTCTACTGCACTGCCTTCTCAGAAGTGCAGCTATACATGGTTACTGATTTGAGATATTCAAGATTTATCCTGCTTTCTAACAATAATAAGCTGAACAACATTATGTGGATAGCTAAAAAATTTGTTGCACGTGCTCAGAGCATGATCTGACATACTCCCACTTATGATTTTGCACATCTTAACTACAAATGAAACTAAAATAGTATTCTTGACATAAAAACCATGTAACTCAGAAGGGATCAATTTATTATTTTCACCAAATCATTTCATATGTTCCCAACCAGTTCACACACCCTCAAAATATAGCCATGAAATATTCAGAAAATATACCTGTACAATATTCAGGGATTCTCAACTGTAGAGGCAATTCTGAATTCATACAATCTAACATACCAATCGTCAGCATACATGAAGACTTCCCACATAGTAGATAAGACCAACTCGAAAGTACAATAACGGTCCGAGAGGGTGGCATTGAGCTTCCACATGCCTGGCTGTATATGCAGCGATATGCTTGCATTCAGACTTAGTTACCGATTCTTGCTGGATATGCCCGGAGGCGGAAGCTGATGTGGGCAGATGCTGATTCTGGCCCGGGTGCCTTGTGGATGCCACCCGGAAGCACATCATGGGCCCCCGAATGCCTGTGGATGCACAACCCGGAAGCACATCCGGGGGCTGAGGATGCGCTTCTGGGTGGCATCCACAGGGCACCCGGGCGCTTCCTTAGGCATCTGCAGGCCCAGTCAATAAAAAACCTCACTTTCAGCCAAAAACCAACTTAAAAAATATTAAAACATGTGCAAAATAACTTTTTTTATTCCGTTTTTTTGCTCCTAAACCCTTGAATGGCCCTAAAAGAGGCCATTCAATCATTTTGCATCTCATTTTGTTTGCAGCTAAGCTCTCTTCTCATTTGGTCTCCATTTTGGCATTTTAAAGGCAAGGTGATTATTTTTGAAGAGGATCATTCGTGGGGTGAGAGATAGCTTCCACAAAGGAATTTTAAGCATCTCAGTAAGCATTTGATCCCATTCTTGAGTCTTTTAATGAATTCTTTTGAGATTTTGATGAATTTTTTCAAGTTTGGGAAGAAAATTTTCAAGTTTTTTTCATTTTTTTTAAAGAAGTAAAGAAACAAGTTTAGCTATCTATTTTAGTATTTATGAATCATTTTTTTGCACTTGTATGCTTTGATGTTCATAGTTTTTACTAATTTAAATTTATTTAATTTCTTATTATAGCAACAGATTAGATTGTACTGTGCAAGAATGGCTGCCACTAGTAGTCAAAGTTCAGTGGGAGGGCAATGAGCCGATAGTTTCAAAATTGATGTAGGATCTCCTTTATGGTGACATACCACAAGAATATCACAAGTTTCAGGAGGTGGCTCATATCTTTGGAAATGTAATTATTGTCGAAGTAACAAAGGCAAACCATTCAATAGCTCATATTCCCGGGTCAAACTTCATTTTATGGGCCCTTTTGGCCAAGGAATGGCAATGTGCAAAGGCAATGATGGGAAGGGGATATCTAATGCACAAATAGCTTCATATGTAAAAGAACAAGAAGCTGCTGATAAATTGGTTAAAAGATCAAACAAACTTCTTATCAACCTCCATCCGGAAAGAACAAAAAGCAATTACCCACTGAACCAATTGTATCCTCCAAACATCCATTCTTGCAAGTACCTGTACCGTGAGAGGTCCATTAGACACCGCATTTAAAGTGGAGGCAAGAGAGCTTGCTGATCAAGTCATTGCACGTTGCCTCTATGCCAATGGTCTTCCTTTCAAAATGGTGAGATCACCATATTGGAAGGAAATGGTGGCAGTCATCAATAAAGCACCGATTGATTACACAAGTCTTGGATATGAAAAGGTGTGTGCCAATTAGTTGCAAAAAGAGAAGACTTCTACAAAGAGAGCTCTTCAACCAATTAGAACTTCTTGGAAAACTTCAAGTGTTTCTATTGTTTGTGATGGATGGAAAGATACAAGAAACCAGTCATTGATTAATGTGATTGCAGTGTCCCCCAAAGGGGCAATGTTTTTAAAGGCGGTTGATTGTAAAGGGGAAGTGAAAGATTCACAGTTCATTTCCAGAATTCTCATTGAAGCCATAGAGATGGTGGGTAGTGAGAATGTGGTCCAAGTGATTACAGACAATGTCAAAATCGTAGGGGTGCAAGTGCTTTGGTTGAGGGCCAGTATGACCATATTTTTTGGACACCATGCACCATACACTCCCTAAACTGGGTCATGCAACAAATTGGCACTCAAATAGATTGGGTGAAGCAAATTTACCAAGAGGAGGAGGAGATACAAATGTTTGTGACAAACCATCACATGTCACAATCCATATTCAGATCATTCTCCAAATTGGAGTTGTTGAAGGTAAATTGTAATTACTAAGTTTAATTTATTTATTTAATTTGAATAAAATTTATGTCATGTTCAATTATCAAATTGTATATAACTTTGCTTAATATTTATTGACATATTGTTATTAACTTGCTTAGGTTGTTGAGATCCGATTTGCGTCTCATACCATTGTTATGAGACGACTTGTCAAGGTGCAAGGGGCATTAAGCCAAATGGTTATTTCTAGCCAGTGGAGCATATGGAAGGCTTCGAATTCAGAGAGGGCCCAAAAGGTCAAGGCATTGATCTTGGATGACAGTTGGTGGGCTCGTGTGCAATTTCTATTGGATTTCATAGAGCCTATCATGACTATGCTCTACTTTGCTGATACAGATAAACCTTGTTTGGGGGATGTCTGTGATGGCATGGACACAATGGTAGAGAAGGTAAAACTTTCCATACAAACACATGAGAATGACCCCAAATAATGTGAAGCCTTATGCAATAAGTTGGAAACAATCATTCATCATCGTTGGGAAAAGATGACTACCCCATTGCACCTCCTTGCATATGCCCTATCTGTAATGTCCCCAAATAATTTAACATTAATATTTGGCGTAAAAATAAAGAATAAATAACGAATTAAGAATTTTGGCTATTCCCAACCCATATTATAAGACTGATCTTATTATTCCTTCAATCCATGAGAAGGGAGAAGACATTGGAGGCAGACCAAAGCACTTAGAGACCATTAATAGACTCCCTCAAAGTTTACAAACTCAGCCTTTAACCTGTCTCGAGCGCAAGCTCTCAAGGTTAAAGATTAGCTGGTCCCCACCCTATCTTGGGAGCTATCCTGTTGGATTTAGACTGCCCCTCTTTGGTGGCCTCTGCCTTCCATTCTCATGTAAGAAGTAGTAATCGAAATCAATTTATATTATATTTGGGATATCTGATTATCTTAATTCCTTACCAGATAATATAGATTAATACCTCCTCCATAATATTAGTGATATTAATTTAACCATATATATATATATATATTAGAATCTTAACAATATACATATACAAATGGTCTATATGTTAGCCCTTATATTTCTGATTATTATTAATATATATAACAGTATATATCTTAATCTATATATATATTTCTGATTCATTAATATTAGCACATATATATTTATGCAATATATATATATATATATTAGTTCATATATATACTTGTGATTTATTATTATTAATCTATATATAAATGTGGATATATGTAAGATCATATATATGTATATATATTCCTGATATCGCTGTTATTCATATATAAATACTATATATAGATGTACATAATTCTGATTGTATTATTATCGCTATATATATATATTTACTCATATATGCATTTTATCATTATATAACGTTCTGCTGTTCTTTTCTTTATGTCATTGTAATCCTTCTTTACTATAGTGTATATTCTACTATCCTTTGAAGATATCCAATTTATGTAATATTATTTAATCTTTCTGTTACATCTCTTCCTTCCATGACTTAATTCCTATTCGATCTGTACGATCTCTTCTCTGCTATTTTCCTCATAATACCAGATATATAACACAGACCAATACCTTCGATTCCATTTATATCATTCTTATTCCATGATATAATATTATATGATCTCATCTGTCCTCTGTTCCTCTTTAGCGACAACCTTCATATCTCTTGCGAACTGCAATGTTTATTACTATTTCCCCTTCTCTTCCATGCCCTTCAAACAATGGTAAGAACTTCTCTTATACCTGTGTTCTGAACTGAAAAGTCGTATTGGATATGACACATCTGTGTCATCCGATAATCACACCATTCACAAACAATAATTGATGTATAAAGAATCTTAGTTGGTGATAATTAGATCATCATCGTGTCACTTAATTAAGGTTAATTTCCTTCTCATAATTGCTGATCATTGTACCCTTTCATATTAATAATAAGTAATCGCATCTACACTTAGTGAAGTCACCGTAGCCTTTCATTACGCATAACTTCCCTTAGTCACTGTCGTATCATAATCATTGTTCCTTAATATCTCTACTAATTACGGTTGCTGTATATAATATCGTTATTAATTTAATTGTTAAATTTCACGACTTAGTCATTCTGTTAATCTGCATCATCTAATTAGCCACCGATCTTGTCAGTTAATTCTGTGATTAATAATATGGATTTACTTGTCTGTAATGTATGCACTATCGCTATTATTGTTGACCATGCTAATCTTCAGCATCGACGGTTTATACATTAATAAACACAGCAAGGGCATCCGAATATTATCGTGCAGCTTTATTATAATAATAGTAGTATTATTCATATATTTATTAAATATATATTTGTTATTCATAATATATTTACTTATTACTTATCTATTCATTATTCTTTCAATAATAGATAATCATATTATAATAATGACAATCTTTGTTTGTCATTTAATCTTTTGGTTTATATAATGATATTTTATTCAACTATTGTATTTTATAAAATATTTCTTTTGAGATTTAACTAAATTATTTATTATCAAACTCTAGGATGGGGACATCACACTATCTTTGAGGTACTATAGCGAGGAAGTACTTGCTATGCCAAATAGAGTAGCACCATATGCAGATGAAGTTGCTAAAGGGTGCTACAAATCTTTTGCAAGACTCTTCCAAGATGATGAAATGCACAAAAAAGTTAAGCTAGAATTTGGCTTATTTGCTTCGGGAGAAAAACTTAGTCCAATTGCAATAAAGGACCAAAATGACTTCAACATGGGAGCTATCACATGGCAGTACCTCTATGGTCAACCATTTAAGAATCTACTACCTCTTGCAATCAAGATCCTCTCACAAGTAAGTTTCTCTTGTTTTTTGTTTACCACTTGTATTCTACAATTCAATGCTTAACATTCTTTAATTTGCTTTTCATTTGTATGTTTAATTTTGTGAACACTATCCAGGTTGCAAGTTCTTTTGCTGCTGAACAGAATTGGAGTACATACTTCTTTATCCACTCAGTGAAACGTAACCGGTTGGGCTCAAAAAAAGCTGAGGACTTGGTTTACATTCATACCAACTTGTGTCTTTTGTCATGTAAGGAGGATCACTAAAAGGAAGGGGCAGCCAAGCATTGGGATGTAGCCCCTGAGTGTGCCAACTTGGATGCAATGTTTCATGATCTTACTACAACCATAGATGATGATGATGATGATAACATCATGACACATGGTGCATCTAGCGCAAGTGGAACCATTTTGGGTTCAAATGATACTGAACTTGCAGCAGTTGGAGATGATGAGGATGCGGATTTTCTTGAGAATCCTTATGATTCTGAATCTAATTAGTGAATCTTGAATCTTGATTGATGAACATTGAATCATAAACTAAATTTTGATTTTGTAATTCAAATTGCATTGGAATCGTGCACATAGACATATATGATATGGCTTATTAGTTATTGAACTTATTTCAATTTGAATATTTGTAAATTTGAATATCTTTGATCAATGGTGAAGTATCATACTATCAAATGATTTAATTTTGTATATTTCTTGCATTTCTTTGCATATATATATATATATAAACACATCCACACGCATCCAAAACCACCAACAAAAAAAATTGTGCATCCGCCATTCGATTCTTGCATCTACATCTGAATTGATAACTTAGCATTCAGAAGTGCAAGCAGTAGTTTCTATTGAGAGTTCCTTGTCTTAGTCCCGGTACCATTCCACTATACTCCTATTCCGTTCAACCTGATTCGATGTTGAATTCATATCTAATCACCATCCTATGCCCAATCAGGATCTCTGCACAGATTCTCCTCAGTAGCTATAGCAAGGACCAATTTGCATGATATCTCCTTGTGGATTGTCTTGTTCCCTAAATCTATATGGTGTAATTCAACAAGAATCAGATTGACCCAAAATAATGAATGACGGCAATGCATGAAATAGTAGAATGCTTTAAAGGATGATGCTAGCAGGGGCTATGTCCCGCCAATCCCAAATGCTTAGGTTCAAATCTAAGCATCTAATGCATTCATTTAATGCAAGAATATTAAGAAACCTTCAATGACAAATGCTATCTCCAAGACACCTTTATGTACCAAATAATTACGTCACATCATTGGTCATAAAAGAAGAAACAGCCACAAAACAAGTTGGCCTCTAGATAGTTTTATTTAAATCATTATTGATTACCAACCATAAAATAGGTCAGTCAAAAGGATGAAACAGCCTTAGGGTGGTTGGGTCAAGTCGGCCCAAGATACACAAAATTTATTAATAATTAACATTTATTATAAATTTAAGTTATTGATTGTTTAATGTTTCATTTATTTATTTAATCATTGGGCTAGCTAACCTAAACTGAAATCAAGGACATTACAGTCCTTTTGTCCTAGAGATTGCTTGTTCAAGCAATAAGCAACTGCATACCAAAATTGAGTGTGAGGATCCATATCTGCCTCATAATCACTGCTTCACCATTCTATTGCGCTACTCTGAGAAAAAAATCTCTTTTCCAAACTCCCCCACTGATCTTATCAATCTTGGAACAAACTAGCGTGAATGTTTATTGGCCCACCTCCATGTAATTAGAATGCATAATCATGGGACTTTCTAGATAGCCCTACAGTTCTTCCTGGCCCTCAATCTCGAACAAGACAATCATCTCAACATCACTTTTAATATATTGCATAATATCGTATGATCCACTCATTCTCATACACTGTGAATCATCACAATTACATGATGCATTTTTATCCATACCTAGAATTTTGAATATTGTCCCCTGGACATTACAATCTGTTGTCATTGAGGAGTCCTTTTGCTTAACAACTTGAGACTGTGATCTTTCTTCCCCCTTTACTACCACTTCTTTCTTGTCCTCCTCCCATGCTTCTCTATCCTTCACCCCTTCAAGCTCCACCTTTGTTGCTTTTGAGTATTTCTCTTTTTTTCTCATTCATCTTATGTACTCTTAAAGTCCCCATTCACTTAGATTTATTCAATCCAAGTATCCCAAATAATCATCAAAAGGAAATAAATATTTAATCTAACTCAGGTATCCCTAAGTCGTCATCAAAGGTTTTGGTAGCTTTAAAAGTTTACCTTTCATGATCCCTTCATTGCATTCGCAAATTCCCCTCGCAAGGCTGGTCCACAAATCTTATTCACCTTTGTCTGTGTGTTTGAAGCTCAAAATATTCAACAAAGGTAATATCTTGCCAAATGGTTGGGCCAAGGTTCACATATTTAGCATACCATCTTGCTACTTCTTTGGTAGGATCTTTTGGGTGTCTAGTTGCCGTAATGGCATTAGACCAATAGCTTCGTCTTTTCATGAACATGCAAAAACTTCTAACAGGCATCATCACTGGCCAATACCTCAAGGCATCAATCGAGGATGATCAAACCATTGAGCAATAATGCTCATCCAAACGAGCAAAAATCAGCATCCAAAGAGAGGAAGTCAACAGATTTGATATTTACATGGTGCTTGGGAAAGATTTTGCACAATCCCCAAAAGAGGGCATTACAAAAGATGCAAGGAATATCACAAAGTACATCTACAACCACACATAGATCCTAAATTTTATGAAAGAGCGCTCTAGTGGCAACGATCTCATGCAATCAGGAGTCACATGCTTTGCCACTAATTTCTTCACCTTGAAAAGTATATTAGTTACAATGTCCAACCTTAAGCACATGTTTGTGAGTGAAAGATGGTTGGAGGGTCCTTATTGTAGGACGATTGAAGCAAAGGTCGTGAAGAGCGTTTTTAAATCTTTTAGAATAGATTTGCCTAATATATGAAGGAGATCATCAACATAAGTTTTCAAACTTTGATTTCTATTTTATTTTTTATTTTCTAATGTTACAATTTGCTGATTTTGTTAAATTTCAATACTTAGGAGTCAACCATTGGTTAGAGTTCTATGCTTGGTTGATGGAATCAAAACCTCGTGCAACATCTATGTGAGGCCACAGATAAGGCCAAAAAGGTGATTCACCATTCATATGGGTTGAACAAAACCAAACGTGAACCAATATGGTGCATAATTGATCAGAGTTGGAACCAAACAACTCCAACAACATATTCATGTTGTTTCCTATTATTTGAACCCCAATTTTCGTTTATCCCCTACTTTCAAAGCAGATGCAGAGGTTGTTCTTGGCCTCAACACATGTATTGAGAGATAGGTTGATGGCAATGACCCTCAAAACCTTAAACTTGATGAGATATAGAGTTATATGAAAGTCAGGCTGGAGGACATTATTTTCTTCAGATTATTGCATTCGTAGAAAACCCACTCTGCAATCAGGTGAAATAAAATGTGTCTAATCCTAATTTACTATTTATTTTAAAATGTAAGTTTACTAGAATCCTTATTAAGTTTTAATGGCAATCACCATCCTTGCAAAGTTGTGGTGGAAAGAATATGGTACCACAATGACTAATCCTCAAAATCTTGTCATCTGCATTTTATCCCAAACTTGTAGTGCTTCAAGTTGTAAAAAGAGTGTTTTTGAGACCATTCACACAAAGAGATACAATAGGTTGACTTGAGCATCTGAATGAGACCATTCCACATGGATTAGTGGGAAAAGTAGGCATTATAAGGGTGATTCCACAAAGCAAAACATTTAGAAATTTGATGGAGAAAGAATATAAAAACAAGTGCAGTCCTATATGCAGAGAAAAGGGCCTGTAGTGAAAGTAACAATTGCAATTTAACATAAAATAACACAGGAGGCTGCGAACCAACAAGCAATAGCACTTCTTCGACACTGCTATTATGGTGATTCTTCCACACCATACAACAGGCTGAAACCTTTTATGATTCTACCACTGCAGCAAAACCTTTGCAGCGCAAACAATGGTCTGCAAGCTATTCACAAAGTCCCCACAACACCATCATTGTGGCAAAGCTTCCAAAGATCGGACAATATTCATGTTACAAACAGATTACATGCTCTTGCATTTCTAAATAATATCTTTAACAGATGAAATTCCCAGATGGGAAGCCATAGAACACTAACCAATCGTAATCACTGGATATAATTGGTTAGGAAAGTGCTGAGGATTCACAAGAAGAATGCTAGTACCAACTGTAAGTACCAGTTGTAGGCAAGCTGTTTGCAAATGGGTAAAGTGCCAGAAAATCAATTAACTCCTATACTGAACATTTACAAAATCAGCATTCAAGAGAACTAAATCTCATATCAACTCAACTTCTGCAACAAATTTATTAAATAATTCACATACACTACAGCCTACTTCTAGGTCCTTAGAATTTAATCCTACTCAATCATTTCCTGTATCATTTAATATGAACATTACTCATTCTATGATATACATGAGCAACAGCAGCAAGTCATGCTATTTGTTTTCAGTTTTTTTAATTCATGGAATGTGCAATTTAATGAGACTAATGCATATTCATAGCTTTTGCTCGACCTGTTGCCAAAATTCAAATCTTTATGGTTTGATTCTATTAACTTAAAGCTAACAGAATTGCACTTACCAACTTAAGTTATACAGTGACTTATGTGAAATTAAGCATGCTCGCAAAATGAAGAAATGTTATGGTGCAAGTGAAGCTATCCCATAGCTCTAATTGTTTGGGTTATGGTAATTTAAAACAGGAAAAGTTTACATATCTTTGTTAGTATGGATGTTGCATAAGTAATTTAGTTAACATTTGATATTACAAGTTGATCAACATCAGAAAGATAAAAGAGCAAAATTAAGAACTGTCATGCAAGCAAAAGAAACATTACATTATTAACATAAGGAGACAACTAATTGTGCATTAAAACAAATGATGGACATATTTCTTTATTAACTCCTATACTGAGCATTTACAAAATCAGCATTCAAGAGAACTAAATCTCATATCAACTCAACTTCTGCAACAAATTTATTAAATAATTCACATACACTACAGCCTACTTCTAGGTCCTTAGAATTTAATCCTACTCAATCATTTCCTGTATCATTTAATATGAACGTTACTCATTCTATGATATACATGAGCAACAGCAGCATGTCAAGCTATTTGTTTTCAGTTTTTTTAATTCATGGAATGTGCAATTTAATGAGACTAATGCATATTCATAGCTTTTGCTCGACCTGTTGCCAAAATTCAAATCTTTGTGGTTTGATTCTATTAACTTAAAGCTAACAGAATTGCACTTACCAACTTAAGTTATACAGTGACTTATGTGAAATTAAGCATGCTCACAAAATGAAGAAATGTTATGGTGCAAGTGAAGCTATCCCATAGCTCTAGTTGTTTGGGTTATGGTAATTTAAAACAGGAAAAGTTTACATATCTTTGTTAGTATGGATGTTGCATAAGTAATTTAGTCAACATTTGATATTACAAGTTGATCAACATCAGAAAGATAAAGAGCAAAATTAAGAACTGTCATGCAAGCAAGAGAAACATTACATTATTAACATAAGGAGACAACTAATTGTGCATTAAAACAAATGATAGACATATTTCTTTATAAATTGTAAATTCGTCAATGGTCCCTTGGTCGACTGATGAAGTTGAAAAGTTCTTAATGAACAAACCAAGAATCAAGTCATGTTGAGTTCAAGGCCTCAACATCTGAAAGGGATGACATTGGGATCGTGCCCCAGGCAGATTTGGCAGAATAGATACGCCTTAATCCTTGGCTCTTAGCTGACAAGGCTCAGTCTAAAGACTGATCTCCATCAAAATAAATAAAAAATTGTAAACCCACGGACAATGTTACCCATAATTAAAGCCTTCACTATTGCATATGTAAAGACTGCTCAACCGAGTATATCTAACTATTAGATGGATCTTACAAATCCCCATCAACAAGAACCGTAGAATCCTAAAATTAATGTTTTCAGATTCCCTGCATAAAGATCATTGTTCATGCATTTTTCCAGTATTTATTAAACTTCTCATGCAGTTTGTTAAAAGGAACAACACAGAAATGTGATAAAAAATTTATTTCATGGGGCAGTTAATTAAGCATATGAATTGGTATATAAAGGCAAAGAATTAAAAAAACAATAGAAAATGCATTCATAGGGTAATTTTGCAAAGTTGAGCTCGGTTGAACAAAAATCTAGCATGTAAACTAAATCGATAAACTTCTTAGCTTGACGTTAGCCAGAGCCCTACTTTGAATATGTCAAGCTGCAAGAATCCATCAATGGCCTATTTTAACAGACATTTTTAAACATAAAACAGAGGAGATTCAAATGCATAAATACTGGCCGAAATTTCCCCCTTTAGTGATAATATTTGAAAACCTATTCTCTGGTTGTTATCTTACAGGAAGTTATTACCTTAAGCTGCGATAAGAGTGAGGAGCAAGTATCCAAATCATTTCTGCTAAACGCAGATTTGAACTGATCGAACAACTTCGAGACTTCCGAAATTTTGGCAACCATGGCTGCCTTCTACAATGATAATTCCTCTTTACGAAACCTTGAAACCCTAACAAATTTTAAAAAAGCATTGTCGTAAACAGAAAAAACACTCCTGCCACATTTCTAACCCACTCTTGTAAAAAGAAAAAGTTTACTAATTTACTATTTCTGATTCTATCAAGCATTGTTCTGAAAATAAGAAAACAACTGTTATTCTAGGGCCGTCATTCATACAAAAACAAAAGGGAAAAAACATTGCATTCTACACATAACTGGTTGAAATGAGAAACGTGAACTACCTTCCTGGAAATGGTAGAGGAGAAACCGGCCCAATACGCTGCTCGATGTTCGATCTAAACTTCAATTTAACTTTGCTTGCTCGTGTTTTCTTGTAAAAAAAAAAGGAAAAGAGATTGATCCCCTCTGAAGCCCGTCTGTAATAACGGGTTGGCGACCTTTAATAGAAGAGGACATGGTGCTCACAAAAGTGGTTTTATTAGTCAAGTGGTAGGGAAAAGACCTTGTTGAGAAATTTTGGTCCTTCGTTAGAATTTATCATAGGTTCATATTTTATTAGAGGAGTGGTGTATTAAGTTTTTAAAGGTGGGGAAAAAAAAATTGTCAAAATCTATAGTTTATGTATAGTATGTGATATGTAATTTTTTCTTGCGATTTTTTAAAATTAGTTGATTGGTTGATTATTTTTTAAATGTGAAATTTTGGAAGAAAAAAAAAGAGGGGGTTCATATTTGTTGTGATTGTAACATAGAGGTTGGTGGAGTAAATGTATGTGGCAATGGTAAATGTCATATGTGGTAGTGGTAAATGTTAGCTGTGGTAGTGGTAAATGGGATGTGATTTTTCCCAATTTGTATTGTTTTTGTTCTGCAAGCACGGAGCAAGAAGCGAAGTAGGGTTTGTGAATGAGAGGTCAAGGGTGGATTTGAGGTATCGGGAATGGTTTTTGTTGTTTCATTGCTAGGTTTACCTATTGCATGACTTGGTGTCTACTATGTTGGTTCCTTGCTTGATTGTTAAAGCAGTCTATGTACTATTTTTTATTATTTGTTGGTTCTAAAAAAATTATGGTTCTTTGGATTATATTGAATCGTATACAAGTCGTGATAGACATTTTATCCATTTATTTGTGAAGAACGCACCAAGATGAAACGAAGCAATGACTGAGTTAGAGGCAAGGGAGGGTTTTGAGGTATGATGGGTTTTTTTTCACCTTGTTGTTTGGTTTATCTGTGTCATAGGTTGATGTTCAAAGTGTTTATTTGTATTACCTGAGTGGAGTGTGTGTACTAGAATTTGTACCTTTATAGGGTTAGTATTGACAATAATTGAATAAAATAACTAAATTACCACAAAGGAAGAGTTATTTTAACAAATAAAGACAATTAAACACTTTATGGATCTCTAACTAGGGATGTTAATGGTGAAGCTCTCAGCAAGCCTCCATTAATGACAGTCCTAGAATGAGAATATATGATAAAGCAAGCTAAAATATTTAATTCCAAATTGAAATGCTTAATTAACTTCTAAATTTGCCTTCCTAGCTCAAAATCTCAAGAGGTTAGATGCAATTCTCAGATTTGTGGATTAATTATGAGTGAATTAGGCCTCCTTTTTATAGATTTTGGCAAGGGTAGGTGGTGTAGTTGGATTTGATCAAGGTTGAGTTGGGGTTAAGTCCTTGGTTCCACCCTTTGGAGATAATTTAAATGGATTGTCCTCAAAGCTTGGGACAAGAAGACAAGATGTTCTTTCCAATTGAGTGATTGAGATTCATTTTGGCTTGATCCATGTGAGCTCTTTCCTTAAATCCTATTGGTTGAGGCTTTTTCCTCCCATGTGGTGTTGAGAGAAAATAGGACTTAATTAATTGAATTTAATTAATTTGTTTAGCCATGTGTACCCCTTGATTGGGTTGATTTGATTTTAAATTGAACTATACAATTAATTTGATTAATTGTACATTGATTTAATTTATCATGATTTGATAGGTTTTAATTGATCTTTTGTCTTTTGATTTTTAATTAAATTGAATTAAAGCTTGATTTTAATTTTGATTGGCTAAATGCTTGTTTCGATTCAATTGCTTTGATTTTGCCTTGGTTTTGCCTTGATTAATCACATGAATGATCATATCCACTTTTCGGTGATTACAAATGCCCCTCTTTGAGTCGACATGTGAAGCGTGTCGATTCAAAGAATGTCTTGATCTTGATAAAAGGTCCTGGTTCTGTCGATGGTCAATCTTGATATGAGATATGAGATGCAGATTCTAATGATAGGATTGATGCAGTTCTGATTGATTTGATATCTTTGATGGTCGATTCAATGATAGATTGCTTGATATGGTACCTGATTTGATTCGATTTGATGTTTGATGCCCCTTTCAATTGATAAGTGAAAAAAATTTTGATAAAATATTACGCTCTGATTTGATGGTCGTGCCCCTGATTTGATTATTTGTTGTTGTTTTTTATTATCTGAGTGTATGCTCCCTCAGGAAATGAATCAAAATGATTTTGGATGAGTTGGTTGAGAATGGGGAATTTCGATTTGTTTCCCAATATAGAAATTTGGAAATGCCCCAATCATGAGAGAATTTGATGAGAAAAGATTTGATTGATAAGATGTTGATGCTCCAGGTAAGTTGATGATGGTTTTGGTATCGTTTGATGTTAGTCAGAATCACTTGGTTGATGTTGATGTCAATCTGATAGGATAATTTGATGGGTTGATATTTCATTCTCAAGATCTAGAGAGACAAAATAATGTTTTTCCTTCCTCATGATATAGAGTTAGAAGATTTGATGTGCTCAAGATGAGCAAATTGATGATAGGATAACTTGATTGACGTTAGATGATCAATTGGATGATTTGACTAATTGATATTTGATATGACATGATTAGATATTTTAATGATACAAGGTTGATTGGATGTTCTCATGATGAAAAATAGGGATTGATAAAAGAGAAGGTGATGAACAGGATTAGGTTGCCCCTAATTGATCAACATGATTGATTATTGATGATGTCCTTGATGAAGCATGAATCATTTTGATGATATATCTTGATGACATTGATGTACCTTTGATGATCATATTGAGCATGATTTTTGATGATGGATACTTCAGACATTGATGATGTTAGTCAAGACTTTGATTACAAATTAATGGAGATTTGATGATGTAGATTTCAATAGATTTGGTGATGTACCATTGATGATATCATTGATCATTTGATGTAGCTTGATTTGGTCTTTTGATGATGATAACTCTACCCCCTTTAGCTTTCCTTACATATATTGATAAAAAGGATCCACCCATGCAAACTAACATGTAATTAATCTATATGGATGCAGCTAGCTGTCACTATTCAAAATTTGGATGCTTATTTTCATCATCGAGCTTTTGGAACATGAAATTGGTACAACCCTCACTGATTTAACCATGATGATATGAATACCTCATTCCTTAGATTTTAACGATTTCAAGTAAACAGACAAAGAATTGATCGCTTTCATATACAAATGTCCTCGATGATTCTTTGATGATCATGTCATTAGATGAAGTTGTATACTACTATGAATCAACCTAACAATCACTCAAGTAGAAATCAAAAAAATATCATGTCTTCATCATCGCTCATCTAGTCAACCATCATCGATTTGCTAAAAGACATGATTTCACCAATCAAGTAATCACTTTGAACATTTTTGTTTTTGTTTGTAGATCCATATTTCAAAAACTTCATCCACTTTGATCCTTAGTTATGTTTAAGCTTTTTAGATTTTGATCTGATTTGTTGTTTGAAGATTTAATGTGTCAAATGTTGTTGTTTAAATCAAGTGTTTGGATGTTTGAAATGTAATATTAATCAATAAGTTCAAGTGTAGAAATTTTTCAATTTTGATGCAATGATTTTGAACCAACTCGTGTCTATTTTTTATAAGCTCATTGAATTTGGATTGGTGCCCCTGGTTTGAAATAGCAAAGATCATACTTTGTTGGGCAATGCAACTTTTGAGTGTTTACTTAAGATTTGCAATTTTTGGATTTTTTTTAAAGATTTTTTATGTTTTTTGGATTTTTAGAGATTTTTTATGTTTTTGAATTTTAGAGATTTTTAATGTTTTTTAGATTTTAGATATTTTGTAATTTTTTATGGATTATTTGAGGAACATTTTCACTTTTTTTATTTAGATTTTTAGAGATTGTTAATTCTCAAACAAGATCACATTGAATTTGTCCCCAATGTCTAGCAAGGTATAGGACATGAAAGATGGATTTGGAAACTGATGATTCACCAATGAATAGACAATGATGGATGAAGCAAGTGTGTTACCCATAGGACCATCTCCTCAGGATTATCCAAGCTAGGGAAAAATAATATCTCAATATAGGCCAATGATGTGATGTTGGATAGCATATGGAATAATGACCCAGTGTCATGACAATGGTCCAAAGGAGTGGACATATCAAGAGACTTTTTCTAACATTTTTTTTTCATTTCTTTTATTTTTCAATTGGATCAAGATTAAGGGATCAATGTGGATAGGATCACACAATCATGATAAAGGGGGGGTGAAGGCTATGAGTGAATGGTTTGGGATTATGGAAGGCTTCTTGGGAATAATGAAGGTGGCTTTAGGATAAGCAAGATCATGATAAGGTAGCGTGAATGCCACAAGTGAATAGGCTGATGAATAAGATAACTCATGTCAAGATACTTAATGCTCGTGGATATGTTCAACCTTGTCAAGATCAAAGGCGAAAGATGTAATACAGATGCAAGTGAGATCAATGGTAGAAAGATGGAGGATATGATGGATGGAACTTGCCCCCAAGTGTAGAGTGCAAGAGAGAGGAATTACGCATGACACATGTTTGCTAGGTTTTCATCATGGTACTTGTCCAAGATGCCACAAGAAGTGGGTTTCACCATAGGATGAATTTGTTTTTCTTTTCTTTTCTTTTTCTTGTTCTTTTTTTTTTTTCTCTTTTTGGATGGACTCAAGCCTCATGCTCTTTGTATACTCCTTGATAGGGTATGATATGATGGGCCAAAACTGCTAAAAAGTATGCTCAAAGATGTTGATAGGGTGACAAAAACATGATATGGTGGATAAGGTAGAGGGTGGCTAAAGCTTTACACTAGTACATTTGACCTAGTTTTTCTACCAAAATTTTCGACCATGAAGCCAAAAGGTTTTGGTTGGTTGGAATATAGAAGGAAAACTTTTTTTTAAAAAAGTTATGCCCGTGTTAGTCAAAATTTGACCAATACCATGTTAGTCAAAATTTCAACTAACACGAGCATAATGTTAAAAAAAAGGTTTCATTTCTCATTCATTATTACCATGGTGAATTTGTTTCAAGGGAATTTCACCGCGCGATTTGTTTGAAACGTGAATTCGAAGATCATCTCATCGTTGCTTCATCTGGTTGAGCGTCATCAGCTTTATCCCAGGGTTTGTCTTTTACCTATTCTTTTCATGGCTCAATGAGGGTTCCATTATATAATGTTATGGTTAGTCTTAAATCCCCTAATTCTTTTACCTATTCTTTTCATGCTTTGATGAGGGTTCCATTTCTTCCTATAATTTGTGAACTTATTTTATGTTTCTGATGGTGGGTTATATTTCATTTCTCATGACATTGAGAATTGATGAGTCATGCAGAAAAGTCTTCAAACAAAACTCCAATCATTCTGGGCTATCTTGGCGGCTTGATTATCCTCATTTTATTAGGAGGGTTGCTTGTAGCGTGAAGAAAATTGAAGTTTGCAATATTTGGGAAGGGTACGAACCGAGGTAACTTTCAATTGAATCTCTGTACAATCTTCTCTACAATGCTTTGTTTACATGTGTTTGATAATGGGCGGTCTATTTTAAATGCATAATCTTGGAATGAAATGTTGAAACATAATTAACAAGCGATGCAACCCATTTCCCCTTTCACTAAATTTCAATATTCAAGAGACTATTATAAATCTTAATAACACCATGATTAGTTCTCCCTACAATCAGCACTAGACTAAGCTTAGAAGGCTTCTCCACAATAATGTCCTCAGCTCTTTCCCATGTTGCACTTCAGAGCTCTTCTCACCAGGCAAGTGTGAAGAAACTCATTAGCAAGTTAGAAAAGGGGGTGAAAAAGAACAATGGAGTGGTGAAGCCCTAGTTAATGATCAATTCTAGATCTTAGTTAACATTCACTGTTATGATCTCTATAATCTGCATCTAGCACATCTGAAACATATAACATAATGACAATACATTGTTTTTAACTCCATTTCATTCATGGAAAACAATAAATACTTTCGATCCATCATTTCTTCATGATATTTCACTGGTGCACTGTTTAGGAACAATCACTCTTCCTTGGACTCCCACACACTAACCTTCTTCATAACCCTTGGACATTCACAAAGGGATTCAACTTAAATGGCATCCATTCCAACATACTCACTATGCATGAAAAAGAAACAAACTGAAATCCAATCATTGCATCAATTTATCATGACTGTTACATTCCCTGACTGTATAGGGACAGTCATGTTTTGAGGACCCAAAACACCTTCCAAATGTGGACAAAACTATTCAAAACTCTAATGAAATGTAACACCATATCCTAGAAATCATTTGAATCCATATCAAACATAAAAATAAACGTTTGTCAACAATATAGTCAGACTGTACCCTCACGAGCAGTGACTAGTAGATTTCAAATGAATTTACATTTTCATTGCTTGAACATAGTTTACATTCACTGTTATGATCTGGAATCGATCATTAACTTGGTCCATTCCCAATACTCATTAACTTAGTTTACATTCATTGTTATGATCTCTATAATCTGGAACAATGGAGTTTTTAATTTCTAGTTTCTAGAGTGTATTTATTTTGATGTTATGTAAATTTAATTTAAAAATCAATATTATCAATACAAGTATAAGCATTGTTAAGTGGATTTGTATTCTCAATTCAATTCATGCAAGAATATGATGTACTTTGCGTACTATTAAATTTTTGACAAACTTTCACATATTAACTTTTGAAGTAGAACTAAAGGCAATGCATTGTTGTTAACTTGTTATTAATAAAAAAATTATTGGCAAATCAAAAATCAGTTATTGTTCACGTTTTAACTAAACTATTTTAACTAAAGTATACATGCGGTTTTTACGGGAAGAGGTTGAACAAACTATAATCTTGAACAAACTAAGCGAAATATGTAAACATTTGCTACACTGCCTCTTTTCTCTGTGATTGATTATAAATATCATGGTGTTTTATGGCACTTTCATTAATTGTATCATGGTTGTGCTCTACTATTGTACTTAACCTTTAACATATCTCCAATGATTACAATGACTTGCACATGCTTGTACCTTGTGGTTGTTCCATCTTCTTATTGTGATTGTTGCCGATTTAAGGCATGATATGTCAATGTCTTCTTATTGTATTTATTCTATTAGGACTTTAAACTAAGTGGCATTTCCTTTTCACATAAGCATAGAATTCAAAATTTCCTCTATAGAAGAAATTGTTCATGAATAGTAGATAGATGTGTTTTGCCCTATGATCTCATGATAATGGCCATATTCAATAACTCTATAACATGATGGTTGTTCCTTTTAAGAGAGATGGTTGTTCCATTGTTCTAAAAACTACACTTTGTTGTCCTTTTGACATGATAGCATTATATGTCAGAAACTTTGAGGTTCTCTACCTTTTGTATGTCATGGCTTCACCTCTATGTAGCTAAATCTCACTCTGAAAATGATCTTCTTTTAGGAAATAATGAAAATCCTTTATGGGTTCATACTTATTGTGACTTCCCGTGGTGCACTATCATTGCTTGTACACTGTATTTTTCCAATTCTTTTAAATTGTCACTGCCTTTGAAAATTAATGCCATATGTTGCTTACATTTGATTCAATTTCCATATTAATTAATCTCTTCAATTGTATTAGGAACTTTTGCCTAAAGCATGTGTGATGCAAACCCGTAACATCTCTTTTATCCTCTAGTTTTTTTTGTTCATTTATAGTTCACTTTTGATGGCTTCTCTATATGTAATCATGATGCTCTATTTATTGGTAATTGTGACTCTTAATGATTAAACCATCTCTTGATCATGTTATTACACTTGATTAATAAATGCTTTCAAAATCCAATAACTGTTTAACATTAGATATAGAAGTACAAAAAATAAGGCCCCAATATACATACATCATCAGAGAGCTTCATATTCTTTGTATGGATGCGAAGCACTTCCAAGCTACCTACTTCATCCGGAACCCCAATATCAATCTCCATGTTGAACCTTCCAAATGTTCCGAGTGCTGGATCAATACTGTTTGGCAGCCTTCAAATAACACAGTCCGCCATTAAAGGAGATAATTCAGCCTCCTTATGATGCTCAATTAATGAAGAATTTTGAAATTCCAACCTTGATAATTTGCAGCTTGATGTAATTGCTTCAACTTCACATTCTTGATTTACTTCAGAATCAAGAATAATATCCACAGATTCAGTAGTCTAGTGAGGAGATTTGTGTAACTCCCAAAATACTTATCCTTTTGAATATTTCATGGTCTAGTGAGCATGATTTGTGCGTGTATTTGTAAATCTTGTATAATCTTATAATATTTTATTTTTTTTATTATATACAAGATACTACTAATGTTTGTATGTTTACATTTTGTATATTTATAGCCTGTGAAGAAAGTCCACACCTATTAATATGAACCCAGAACAAAATAACGAGACAATTGCTAGATTGTGGTCTCATTTCCAAAGAAAAGATGTTGATAAATGTAATTGTCCTTGCAAAAAGTGTAAGAGCTTAAAGAATCAAAGAATTCTAATCACAACAGCCCAGAGTCATTCTAGGCAACATGGTCACATTGAAGGGGGGCACGATTTTCTTCGATTGGTGAATGTGGATTTCCAATTGGAGGAACATGGAGGTGTGAATATCCAAGCCGATGATAACGCTCCCATGGAAGAAGATGATCCTATGGAAAAGAACACAATTGAAGACGATGGTATTGGTGTAAATGATAATGTGTCAGAGGACATGATTGAAGAAGATGGTATTGGCGTAGTTGATCAAGATGATCATGATGATGGTACTAGTGCATCTGATAATGATGATGAAGATGGTATTGATATAGCTATACTTGAGAAGGCATACGAGCCCCTATACCAAGGCTCCCAAATAACTCTTCTCTCTGCTATAGTGTTGTTGGTGAACTTGAAGGTTATGAATGGTTTATCCAATGTAGCAATGTCACATATGCTAAGGTATGCCATTTTTGTCATCTTCAATGTTAGCATACCATTACGATTCATTATATTAACAATTCATATTTGTTGTTGTAGGTTGATAGGTGAGTTTTTGTTACCACCATCAAACATTCTGCCTCATTCATACCGAGAATTATCTACCATTATGAATCAAATTGGAATGAAGTATCAAACAATACATGCATGTCCCAATGATCACATTCTATATCATAAACAACATGAATTTGCAACATAATACCATGATTGTCATATTAGTAGATATCAGTCAGATCAAATAACAAAAAAAGTGCCTCACAAGACTCTTCGGTACATTCCCATTATTCCATGTCTTCAACGATTATTCAGGTGCACTAGCTTGGCACAATTTATGGATTACCATGCATGCAATAGAAGTCAAGATGACATTATGCAAATGTCTGCGGATGGTTCTACATTTAAAGACATAGAAACAACATGGCCACACTTTAAAGAAGAACCTCACAATCTCAAGATTTCAGTGGCATTGGACAGTGTCAATCCATTTGGAGATATGAGATCTGTTTACTCAGTGTGGCCTATTTTTGTTATTAACAATAACATTCCTCCTTAGATGTCCATAAAGAGGGAGCACATAATGTTGTTAATGATTGTACCAGGTATTTTTTCATTTAATGGTTATGTAAATTAATTTATAAATACCACATCAAGATGGTCATAATTATTATGTAATGTTTTTTGTTCATTCAACTAGGTAAGTACCGAGTTAAAGATATGAACGTGTATATTGAGCCCCTTATTGATGAGTTGTTGATTTTATGGAATGGGGTCACTATGTATGACATCTCTAGACCAATAAGACAAAAAAAATTTCAATTCCATGCAATGCTTGTATGGACAATACATGATGCCCCTAGGCTAACTCATTTTTGTGGTATGTTATATATTCATGTTAAGGTCACGTATTTTTGGTATGTTATAGTGCTTACACATTATTGTTGTATGTTTAAGTTACACATGATAATTGTACATGATCCAGTTGTACGGTATCTTTTAGGTCTTCAAACAAAGGGTAAATTCACATGTCTAGTTTGTGGTCCAAAGATGAAATCTTGTCATTCAAGAAATTTAGGAAATCAGTTGTTCATTGAGTTTAGGCACTTTCTCCACAATAATCATAAGTATCAAACTATCAAAAAACATATTTTTAATGGGAAAGAAGAGACAACATCAAGGCCACGAAGAATGACACCTCGTCTATGGAAGTTGGAATACAATAGACTAAATTGTTGAGGTAATGTCATTCCATTTGATGATTTTTGTTTGAAATTTATATTTTGATATTGTCTTTTATTTACTAATGATGTTATTGATTCTCGTGAAGGTCGCCAAGGCATCAATGAACAACTTCCTAGAGGAATAAAAATTTATCCTAGTCAATTTAGTAGGTTGTCGTACTACAAGGATCTCCCAATCGTGCATTTGTTTGATGCTATGCATATTGGAAAGAATGTAATAGAGACACTATGGAAAATATTGGATGGAAGGCATGACAAAGAAAAAAATGCCAAAATTTGTAATGACATTCATGAATCCAATCATGCACTGAAAACTTTCATTAAATCAAATAGCAATGGAGACTACATAAATACGAGTGCCCTTCCCTGGTTATTAACTGAGCAGCAAAGTGATGCATTAAAAGTCATAAAAAAAACAAAATTTTCAACAGGATTTGCTGCAAATATAAGCAGTCTTGTATCAAAGAAAGGTGATTTTGGGCCAAGGTTGAAAACACATGATTGGCATACCTTCGTCAAGGTAAGTCATGTTCTCTATTTACAATATATTTGTAAAATTGTATGTACTTTTTATTGTATTATTTTACAATATATTGAAAAGATCATTTTTTAATCATTGCAGTATGTCCTACCTCTATCCCTCGCAGACCAGTTTGACAACAATGTTAAACAAGTTATATATGATCTTGGAGAATACATGAGGTTAGAAGTGTTATTTCTTAGACTTGTACAAATATTATATTTATGACTTGCTTTACTTTTTATGTAATTTATTGTATATTTTTATCTAAAATTTTGTTTATATGTTCTTGCGAGTTGAATCTCTTTTAGGTGGTTATCATCTAAAGAAATTGATAAAAAAGATATAAAATATTGGAAGAGAAAAATTCCCTAGGTTATGTGTGAAATGAAAAAGTGTCTACCTCTAACTTTTTTCAATGCTCAAGAACACTACCTCATACATCAAGTTGAAGAGATTGAATTGTGTGGACCTGTACAAACTATGTCAATGTGGATGGTTGAGAGGCACTTGAAATTTATGAAGGGTTTGGTTCAACAAAGAGCACGTCTTGAGGGTTCTATGGTGGAGGGATATATGGTATACTAGACCATGGTGTACATTAGTGAATATCTTCCCAAGTTTGCAGCAAATATCCATGTAGATCGCATTTGGGATCCCAACTCTATTAACAAATTCGAAGGGGAGTACTTGATGGGAAAGGTAGATTGAGAAAAGTGAGAAGTAATTATATGATGTTATTATAGTTTATTAATTCTTATAGATCTTCAATATAAGTTATTTCTAAGCGGTCTATTTGTTTTCTTTACAGTTGGTCATGAGTGGGATGCACTACATTTGTATATTGTAAATAATCTTGATTGGATGACGGTATGGATTCAACAATCTCAAAAAAATGGTCACTCATTAACATGGGATGGTGTTGCATCATTGGTTAAAAAAGCTCATCGTAATGGAGATCCCAATGTTACGCCAATGGTACTTGGTCTAGCATATGGTTTAAGAGGTAGAAAGGTACGTATAAGTTTACTAACCATGACCCATAAGTTTAATATCAACTCATGGATCGATGCAAATAATCTTGACATGTTTGAATAATTTCAGATCAAACACCACAAAGCTATGTACTACCATGGCCATAAATTTTGCATAAAAAATTTTGATGACACAAAGAAAACTTATGATTTTGGGATAAGTGCAGTCTTCGAGGTCACTAATATTTCATCTAGAAATGACATACATCCTCAACAATCTGAAAATCAATACTATGGCATTTTGGATGATATACTTGAGTGCGACTTTAATTCATTCAAATTAGTTCTATTTATTGTCAAATGGTATAGGCTACGGCTGAATCAAAATGATCCTGATAGGACTATTATTGAACATGATAGTGGATTTACAATGATTAATACAAGTTCATTTGAGCCAATTGGAGATGAGCCCTATGTTCTTCCAAGCCAATGTGAAAAATTTTTTTACTTTGTCATTCCACATAAATCGGGTTGGTCATTTGTTGTTAGACATGATCCAAGAGGAAGGCCGGTACAGTATAATGTGATGGAAGAAGAAGATATTGAAGAATCAGAAGACAAAGTAAATGATGATCACAGATGATTGTTACACAATGAAGAAAAAGAAGAAGAAGAAAATGATGATGATTCTAGTGATGCTGACAATATTGATAGTGATGATGGTGATGATCATGATCATGGTGATGAAGATGGTGTTGATCAAGGCGACGATGGTCATGATGATGATGGTGATGATGACGATGACGATGATAGTAGTTGTGATGATGGTGATGATGATGATGGTGATGATGATGATGATAGTAGTCATGATGATGATGATGCCATGGATGAGGAGGATGATCAATGAAATGTATGTCAAGGTATGATCAATGTCACGTATGAGGTATTGATTTATTCATAGAAATTTGAATTAAGTTATTATGTGTTGAACTCTATAGTCATGGAGTATATTTTGCATCATGTAAATTTTGTCTCCTATGTAATTTGTAGCTTACATATCATGTAATTTTTGGCTAACATAAGATAAATGATTTACATATGCAGGAAATTTAACGCCTTTGACATGGATCGACAGGTATAATTTATTATTTGGTTTCCTTCTCTTTAGTCAGCAAAATATATAGATCCTACTATGTCTCTCATTTGATGGATTACAGATATCACCAAATAGGTATTTGTCTAATTTGTCTTCCTCAAGTGAGGAAAATACGGGAATAGAAGACAAAAGTGAGACATCTAGTAGGTCTAAAATAGGGAGATCAACTAGAGGTCAAAAGATTAGAAGAAAATTTGATAAACGAATGCAATTTTTCCTTGCTAAGGGGGGGGGGTCATGTTTTTATGATAATGAGACCAAAGGTGACATGGAGGTTCCCTTAAGGTACACACATCTTCAGAAAGAATGGGTACCCAAGGAACTACCTCCAGTTAACACTGCTTTTTTTGTTAACAAAAGGATATATCACATAGCTCCATCTTCATTACATGGTTTGGGCTTATTTTCCATGGATAGCATAAAGGTCAGTTATAATCAAGTTGTTGAATTGATGGAGTATGTAGGACCTTGTTACAATTACAAGAATTGGATGTGGATTGTGAAATATAAAAAAAGTATGCGTAGGTATGCATTGTCAGCAAATTATATACAATGCAAAGCAAATGATCAAACTAAAAGGCTCGCTATGTATATTGATGGAAGGCCAAAAGCAACAGGGAATATTGTAGGTTTTATAAATAGTTCTCAACTTGTGTCTACTAATAAGCAGCCGAATTGTATATTCAAGGCACGCAAGGGAAATCATGTATTTGTATGTGCGATAAAATCAATAAGTGCAGGGGAAGAGCTTCTGATAGATTACAATTTGAATCGTGTAGATACAAAAAAAATCCCTATCATGGGACTGGTAAGTATAACATTCAAACCAATTGCCTCTAATTAATATTGACTCCAATAGCTTCTGATTGCTAAGAATTAATAATCTTTGTCACAGGGCGACATGGATCCACCTCAAGATATAGGCGAGGATGTTCCTCACAGTACACCTTCTTCATCAAAGGTAAACCTTAATTAGTGTAATTTTACAAATTATATAGAAATAAATGTCATATTATTATGTTCTTTTCTTTATGGCTTTGGAGTTATTTTGATAGAATTTTATTGATATTGATGTCACAACTTAATACTTATTGATAGAGAAAAGCAAAAATGGCAGCAGATCAATTGCGATCTGAAGTTGAGGCAACATTTATAGATGACATCGAATCTAACTCTAACCATGTATTAATGGCTACTCAAATAAAAACTAAATATGGTAAAGAAATTCTTAACCTTATAATGGAAGCAAACAAAACTGAGGAGTCAAAGGAACTCGAAGAATAATTGATACATAGAGTCAATTGTATTAATGTAAGCAGTAATTAATCTTAAGCAATAATTAAAGTTCAATAGATGTTTATATTTTAGACTATCTTATGGATCATGATCTAAAATATGATGTGTCCTTCTTACAGGATTTTTTGACACGTGTGAATCGTGTTCAATATGGTGAGGGTTGTAGTGCCACACCACCTTCATGTAAAAAATCCTTAAACCTTTAACCATTGATTTAACCTTTGTATGCATTATTGACACAACTTATGTTTGGAATGCTTCTAGTACCCCATTTAATCTTTATCCATTGCAAATGTCTTTGTTAACAATGTATTCTTCAGCTCATGATGAAGTACAGACACCTCCTTTGATTAACATTTTTCTATCGATGGCTACATTGTCCACAATAAGGTGCTTGTAGACATCTTCCTTTGTACCAACTACAACTGGTAAAACCTTATTTTTCTATATTTTGTTATGTGCTAATCATGCATTGATTATTTTTCTTCTGTGAATTTTATACATTGCATGGACCTATTTTGTGCACTAATAGATACAAGGACAGATCAAACCAGTACTAGTGAAGATCAACCATTTCCTGGATCAGCCTATGTTACTAGTACTGGTTCATTTGTGGGGACATTGTTGTTGAACAAGAACAATATGGTTTCGTTAAAAGTACCAATTATAATTGACCAAGTGCTTTAAAATTGTTATTATTTACAGTGTAATTATAGTTTACTTATACATAACTCATTTTGGACTGATAATCCCATGATGTTTTTGTAGGAAATGATGTTTTTTTATGTTACTCTTTTTTAAATGGCATTGAAGCTATTTGGGCCCACCATACGTAAAAGGTACGTAGATTCATAATATTGGTACAATATTTTTCTTATCTTCCATTTATTGTACTATATTAAAGTTATGATATCTAACAATTTTGTTTTTTCAAAAAAGGTGGAATGAACAAGATGCTGACTTAAAAAATAAGGTCATTAAATCTTTAGAGGACCTCTTTGGAAATAAAACTTTTGACAGTGCCATGATTCTTAAAAAAGCATCCAAACATATAAAGACTGTGAGGGACCAATATAGAAGGGCTCTAAAGGATAACCCAAAGTACAAGCGTCCTCCTATGATTCCACTGATGAGGTGGAATGAAATAATGGAAGATGCAAAAGAGAAAAGGCTAAAGGGTAGTGGAATTCAACCAGAAGATGACAAAAGAAGGTATGTCATGATAGTATTAAGTATAATGTAATCATGCACTAATTAGTGATCTTTGTAAATATATAATCTAACATGTTTCAAACTTTTCATAGACTCTAAGACACATCAAAAGCCACACAAGCGAGATTAACAAAGGTTGGCCAACACAAACTTGGCTCTGGTGGCTATATGAAACTTCACTTTCGAATTGTAAGTAGTAGCATTGGAATTTCATATCAAATTTTTATATATAAGGTTGCAAACAATTCTGTTTAATCAAATCATACATGTAAAAGTGACGATATTAAACAAAAAATACAGGACACATAATTCAATGTAGAGCTCACAGATGAAGACAAAAGAATAGCCTTGAAGGAAGGCTATAAAGTTGTGGTTACACGCCTACGCCAAGAATCCCAAAGCCATAATGAAGAATCTGCTGCACCATATGAGACACATGTAAATTGGTCAAATGAAAAGTAAATCAAATTGAATAGTTAATTTCGAATATAAATTGACTATTTCATGATAACAATGTGCATGACATTTCACTACAACCTTCAAATCCTACCACATAACCTGGGCGTGACGAAGGCCATGATGTGCATCACAGTGGTGGAGGTATTAATTTGCTATTGGAAATAAATTGTGTAATTATTAATAGAATTTAACATCTTTAATTGCAATTGGTCGTGTAACCTTTTTTTGAATATTGTAGAGCATGTTGAGCATGTTGAGGTGGCGGAAGATCAAAATGTTATTGTACATGATGATGTGGCATTTTTAGGTAAAGAAAAATGTATGTTATGTTCTACTGGTTAATGAAATACATGTAACAGTAAAAAAAGTATGCGAATTTAACCCATTTACTTGTTATTGCAGTAGACCCCCCTTTAGTGTAGCAGCCTCATCCTCCTCGAGACATGAGGAAGCGTCATAATTTGAGATCACAACCACAAGAGGAGGAAGATAATATTGATGCTCCTCTCAGTCTTTACCTAAATAAGAAATCTAAGAAAAACCAAAAAAAAAAATGATTTCTTAAAAATGCTCTTTGATAAAACTTGTTTGATTAACTTTGTTGGATAATGAAAGAACGTTGTTTTAAGTAATTATCTATGAATGTTGTGTATTAATATTGAATTACATGTCATGTTAATGAATATTGTTATGTGTTAATGAATTATTGATTAGTGTTGCGTATTAATGAATGTTATATCATATTAATGAATGTTATGTGATTGTATTGATTGAATGTTATAGTTCATAAATAGATGAATGAAGTGTGTAATTAGATGTTAATGGGGAATTTAGATTGATGTTAGGGGGAGGGGGGGTGAGGCCAGATGAGCTTCCACCTTCATGTGGTTGGCCTTTTTAAGTAGAGAATATTAAAGTATTCTCGAAACCAAGTGAAGCTCAAACTAACATACCTTCATTATTTAATCAATTTCATGCATTCTAGGTCTTTGCTCATAAGTGCATTTTGAATGTGTCATTGTCAGGAAACTATCAAATTAAAAAATAGAAGGCCCAGTAGTCAACTTCTCATTGTCATTGTCTGGCATGATTCAAATTCATTTTGTGTAAGTATTCTCATATTGAATGCGTCAACCTCTCTTGGCCTAATGTGGATTATTTCATTGGTTTGTGTTTTTGAGTAGGTGAAGTGTTAAATTAGTTCCTATCTTCTATTCTTAATTCATTCAAACTACAAGAGGATACAACTACTCAGATATCAGTTGGATCTATAAGTAGCATAGATATTCTATAGCTAATAGCCTAATACACCCACGTGAATAAATTTACTTGATGTCCCCTTAGGATTTACTCAAGCAAACAATCCTTATGTGCTCAAAAATCAGTTGTTTTAGTGCTACAATTGTAGATGATTATATGCATGAATTCAATGACAAGAACTGAACATTAAGAAATAGAGCAATAACACAAGATAATACTGTAGAGAAGCGCGATGTGGTGAAAACTCTTGCACAACAAGGTTGTACCTTCCCTTGACACTGTCTCCTTATGAAGTTACAAGCTTATTGACCTTCCCAGCCCTTCAAGGACACCAATCAACAAGTACCAAAAGGTATAAACATAAGTTTTACCATAATTCACCAATCAACAATATCTCCCATTCATCTACTTAACTACTTCAAATGTAGAATTAATGCAATACTATAATCAACTTTCACTATTGATCAAAATTACAAAATATTGGGTTACAATAATAAAGAAACTTTGAATGCCTCTCTATTTAATTCCTTGCAAATGATGACAACGTCAAAAGACCTACTTCCTCAAATAATGTCTTTAATGCACTCAAAGTGCTAAAATGTTGTCTAACCAAGCAGATGTTTCAGATATTGTTCACTTTATGCTTTTGACTAAAATCACAAAACATGGAGTTACACTAATCAAGGAGAAGATTTAAATACATGTTTGTTTAGGTCTTTGCAAATGATGACTTGATGTAGTTAAGTATCAAGCACCTACTGAAGGGTGGCTAATCCAAGAAGCTATGTATGCATAATGATGATCTCTTAAAAGCAAAATTACAACTCTGAATAACAACATTCCATTTCTTCATTGGTTAAATCTATTGCAATCTTTTTAATGGTGGTTCTCTTTATGATGTTTGTAATTTTTTGGATTTTCATTTGACCATCCTTTGTGGTTATTAATTGACTTACCTTATGCACATTGTTGCTCATCCAATGCCCTGGTGTGCCAAATGTTTAGTTGGATTCCACAAACATTGTATAAAATTTTTATGTCATTGTTTCTCTAGTAAATCTATTTGTGTCCATTGAGTCCTATTATTCCCTTGAAGGTTTTATTGGGTAATATAAGTTGTGGAACTTTGTTGGTTGACTTTGTTTTTAAAATGGTGTGGGAGCTATTTGAAACATGGGCATTGCTCTTGGAAGGGTTTACATTTCTTATAAGTTTTTTTGTAACTTTTAAGCTCTATGATAATGCATGTCATCCTTATATGGTAGGCAAATGAATCCAAGAAGGAAGTTTTCAGGAAATATTTGGAGTCAAGCGGCGTGCTTGATACCCTCACAAAAAGTCTCCATGATTTATGTTTTTGTACTTGTATTAAACAATGAATGCAAGGCTAACATTTTTCTTAGGCTTGTTATAGAATTCATTAGTTTCTTATGAGAACAATCATTTAAATCATAAAGAAGTTGAACCTTATGTTTTCTTTGAGAAGTTCTAGATGGCTATCTTTTTAGGCTAAATCAAATCTTTTTTTTTTGTTGCAGTTCGTGTTGCTTTGTATGAGGAGAATCAAAAACCCTTAGTGGCAATTGAGTAAAATTTTGAATCAGATATTTTCTTTCATTATAACAAATTGCATGTTTATCGACATAGATGAAATTGTGGCAGCTAAATAATTTATTAGAAGAATGCATGGATAGCACATAGTTGTGGAAATTTGCAAAAAAAGTGTGATTAATTGGCATTCAACCTGGACACCAATTTGTTCATTTAAAATATTGTGATTTTTTAGTTTAATTGGTTAACCCAACTATTGATCCCCTTTTTAGTGATTTCATTAGAAAAATCCATTTTTAAAGATAAAAACATGATTTTTTGGTAAATTTTTTAATGGTTTATGGGCTTTTTTTTTCTCGTTTGTGGCATTCTTTTTGTTCTAAGTTTTCCTAATCCTTACCCAAATTTTTCCTAATTAATTGAAAAAAATACACCGATCTCACTTTATTTCAAAGATTACACAATCCACATTTCTGCCAAGAGATGTGAACCCTCCTTTGCTCCATGAAGGGACATAAAATGAAACTAGTGCTTCTTGTGCAAAGTATTGTCTCTGAGCAAGAAGCTAGCTTAAGTTGATAAAAATACCTCATGCCTCTGATGCCTCCAACATCCAATATTAACCTATTATACTTTATTAATTTGATGTTGCATTAGACTCTTTGAGAGAAAACATCCAAATATATATTAGGTATAACATGGATAGCTTCAAGAACGCAAATGTTATGTGAAGCAACCATATGTAAAGGTGAAATTTTGAGTATCAATACCCTCAAAATAAAACATCTCTGCTCTTATAAACTCTGAATTTGCAAAATAAATTCTCCTTGAGACATACTTCTCTAACTTATTACATCTAATTTAGAACAAGTACCCTAAAAAAGTTCATAGGCCCATACAAGACACCGAACAAAATATAGACCATCAATTTATAGAACCCTTGCAAGATATCCCAAGGAACGATAGGTAGTGAAAACTAGATAGATAGAAAAAAGAACATAACCATATGTTGCCTCACCTATTTGAGGTAAGCCAAACTCAGTCCAATAATCTTAACAATGGTACATATTCATCCAAGTGCAGCAACCTTCAAAGATTTGCAGCGGTAAAGAGAATCCCCATATTTTATTAGCCTAACATAGTCTTTGGCCACTTTGGCAATGAGATTGTGAGCAATATTGATCTGGCCAAGGGCCAACTTGTAGTGATCTTTATCATATAAAACATTTAATAGATCTCCATAAAATGGATGCACATCATCTTGGCAAGGGAAATCATCTTGGTAGATCTCCATAAAATGGATGCACACCATACCTATCAGTTGAACTAAACTTTCTTTGTTGTAGAATTGATTTAGTATATAATATTTTTCAACAAGATTTTTTTTTTCAAAAAGCAAGGTTTTCGTAGCATTATCTACCACTTGAGCAAAAGTTTCCATAGCTAAATTTCCTTGCCACAGTTAATATTTCTCTAAAGACTTACAAGTTAGTAAGTCCTCAGCTAAAGGGCTGATAAACTAAATAAAGTTTCAAACATATGAACATATAAAACTCATACAAGCAAAATCCAGAGCCAAATTGAATAGCATTGGCTATTTGTCAGTGGAAGGTCCATGCTAGAACATATACATTTGTCACTTCATTAAGATGACAATTATGTACTAAGTTTCCTAACTGTATAAGTCATTGTCATCTATATTATCTACTATAGAAAATACATCTGAAGCACCAACATAAGCACCAACAGGTCTATCTGGAAATCAAAATTCAAAACCAAAGCCTCGAGATTGTTGTAGTGTTTGTGCAAAGGCTTGATACATTCGAATATTAGCATCACTGACACTTCTTCAAGCATATTTCATTGACTCCTCAAAATGAGCAACCTTTCTTTCAGCTACCTCATCACTATCATCCTCATCCATTGCCTCGGGGTTCTCACTTCTTTTTCTTTCACGTTCAATATCCTGTAAAAGTGCAGAGGAAAGAAAACATGACAAATTGAAATAATAAGATATAAGTTGAGGAAAATTGAATCAAAAAATGTAAAATTATAACAAACCAGTTAAAAAAAAACCATTAAGAAATTCATAACCAAATCTAGTTTGCAAAAGCCGCCATAATTGAAACTCACCTTCTCAATATTTTCTCTAATAGCATACTTGCAAGCTTGTTGAAAAATCTCTATAATATTGGCTCCACTGAATCCTTGGGTATAACGGGCCAGTGCCATTAGGTCCACATCCTTTGAGACGGGTGATTTTCTCAAGCAAGAGCTGAAAATTTGATAACGTGAGGACTCATTAGGTAAGGGAATATAAATCAACTGGTCAAGTCTGCCAGGCCTTAGCAATGCAAGATTGATGATATTGGGTTTGTTTGTAGCACCAATAATGAAAACTATTTTCTTGGCTGTCATACCATCCATCTCTATCAACAAATGGTTAAGGACTCTGTCCATAACACCACCAACATCCCCAACACTGCTTCCATCACCAGTCAGAGCCTATCTCTCAAATAGTTCAAACAAAATGAAAAAACCAACATTTTCACGCAGAGTAGAGCAGATGGATTGCTAGAGCCCAAAGAAGTCTAGAAAATAGAATGAGCAGGGACCCGCTAGCAACAAGCAATAGAATGAGTGTGGACACCTGAAGATAAATATCTAGACTAATCATCGATCAAGATGTCGTTGGTGATTAGTCTGGACATTTATCTTCAAATTATTTTTTAAACATTCCATATGTCGTCAAAATTTTGACTAACTGTGGTCAAAATGTGGCGTCATGGGTTTGGCATCCTAGTTGAAGCCACCAAATATTTCGACCAATATTGGTCGAAAGTGCGACACAAGTTGGTCAAACTATGACCGTCGTGAGTTTGGCATCCTGGTCAGAGCTACCAAATATTTTGACCAATATTGGTCTAAAGAGCGATGAATTTTGGTCGAAATACGACCGTTGATAGTTTGGCATCATGGTCGAAGCAACTAAATATTCCAACCCACATTGGTCAAATTTTTGACTAATATAGAAACACTTTCTAATATTGTTTTCGGCCAAGATTGGCCTTGTTTTCGACCAAAATTAGCATCGAACATTCTATGATTAAAGAGAAATGTCAATATTTCAACAGCAAAAATAGCAACCAATCTGTTGGTCAAGTATTTAACCCATTTGAGTAGAACCTTCGACCAATACTCCGTCGAAAAAAGGTGCAAAGTGTACTAGTGTTACGAAATGGATTGGATAATAGAAATGGAAGGATAATGAATGAGAGGATAATAAGTCTTTCTATGTGTGGGCATGAAAAAGGGAATGGAATGATAATGAATAGGAGGATAAGAAGTATTATCAAGATCAACATTGATACACACCTTGAAGGGTAGTGGAATAATGGAGGAAAAATGGGTGAAATAGCTTGAGATTTTGAAGTAAGAGATGATATGGATCTTGGGATACAAGGACTCAAAATGGATGGATAAGATGGAATATGTTTGGGAGAATGTGAAGTGGAAGCCTTTGGAAGCTTGAATGTCAACTTTGATTTCTCTTTTGTGTGTAAGTCCTTCAAAAGTGACTTGGGAATCCACACTTTTTTTGATTTTTCTTTCCTTTTGGATGCTTTAGAATGCATTTATTCGATGAGGGATTTAGGAATCCACATTTTCTTTGATTTTTCTTTTTGCTTGATGGACCTTTGTGGTCTCTTGAATATTTATTTTTTCCTTGCATTCACATGTCGATTAGATGGGACATGGTGCTCTTCATACATAAGTAGATTCTTGGATTTCTAATTTTTATGTTGCACATCCAAACTGCTTCCAAAAGACTTGGGATTGGTGGATGAATAAGGTTGATATGGATGGTTCATATGGATGGTCTTATATGGAGGATTGACATGGATGGGTGCTTCATTTCTCAAGTATGTATGTCTTTGTTGATCTTGATACATGGTAAGGTAAGGGGATGGTGGGATAGGGATGTTAGGAAAGGTTGATGGAGGAATGTAAGGGCCCAATATGGATGGAAGATTTGAAGGTTTCAACTTTGGGATATAGGGACCAAGCATGGATTTGGAGGATGTATAAGGAATATGCTTATGTGAAAATGGAGGTAAATGGGATGTGGGAGGGATATCAACATCTTTATTTTGAGCTGCATGGCCAAGGATTTTGTTTTTTGGATTTATCTTTGTACCAATAGGCTTATATGTAGCTTTGATAGTAGTGACTTTGATAGGAGTAGTTGAATCTTGAGATAGATATGGAGGCTTATGAAAAGTGGATGTTGGGGTACTTTGATCTTGACAAGGATCTTTTGATAGCCTAGGAAGAATACTTTTCTTTTTATTTTCAATAAGTTCATTAGAGATGGAAGGAATACCTTGATATTGCTTAGGATATGGGTATGATATAGGAGGTGAAGGAATATGAGGTGTTTGAGATGGAAGGATATCTTCTTGAAATAAATGGAAGGGTATGAAGGATTCATCATGGGATTCTTGGGATATGGGACTTTGGTCAAATATAGGATAAGGAGGGATATTATCTTGATCTTGATCCTTAATAAGACTTGTTTCTTTGCACTTTTGATTAGTCTCTTGATGCAGGGGCATTCTAGGGTACTTGGTGAATCTGAATGGGAGGTGTATGTTTGGTCGGTGTTACTCAGTTGCAGCCTTGATCGACGGTCTCGGTCATTGAAAGAAGCTCGGTTGCTGAAGGAACTTGGTAATCTCTGGTGCTCGGTGAAAGTGTTACTCGATGATGTATGTGGTGCTCAGTCGACACTGGTGCTTGACAATGCTTGGTATGCTTAGTTATTTCATTGTTGCTCGGTAGTTATGGTTTATCAACTGGAGTTCAGTGTGATTTGTTGGGATGACTTGGTGCATTTATTGTTGGTAGCTATTGTTACAGGCCGACATATTGGATTAAATGTTTGTAAGGCTATTTTGATGCCGACTTGTATTGCATTTAATAATTGTTGGGGGGCAGTTAATGATTTCATCCAGTTGACTTGTGGCTGATGATTAGTATTTATAGGATGTTTGGGTAGATGTTTGGAGGATCATAAGGAGAGCAGAAGTTCATGACTTAGAAGGCCTAGTGAATCAGATCTAAGGTTTTGAAAGCTCGAGTTGGCAAAGTTGTGGAAAAGATCTTACATGATCTTGCAAATCATCTTGTTATCTGATAGTTTGTAGTTGCAGAGCTAGTAGTTTGCACACTTGGAGATAAGGAAATTGCTTGGAGGCTTGTGAGCTCAAGTTTAGATCTACCTTAGGGTTTCCATCAGTTATTGATTATTTTTAGCGCTAAACTAGCTGAGATTGTATTGGATCTTTGTGGATCTTGCAGAATTGTTTCTAATTGTAATTAGCCCTAACTCAGAAGGCCTTACAGCTGGGCATGTTAATGAAAATTAGAGTTAAACAATTATTATTTTGTTGTGTTGTTGAGTATTCTATTATGTTGATTTTTGGCTGCAAGGTTTGGACTATCCTTAATTGGATCCACCATCCTTGACTGCATTAAGTGGTATCAGAGCAAGAGAGTTGATCTTGTGGAGTGAAGGTTAACCTAGCAAGGCTGATCTTACAAAGTTGATCTTGTTTGTGAAGAGATCGTATGATTTGGATTGTAGATCTGTAGCACTAAACTTGTGGATCTTGCCCTAGTTGTTTGTTCAAGGTGGCAAGTTGAGATCTGACTTGCATACAACTTGGAGATTGCCACAAGGTCGTCGGTGTAGGGTTTGTTGTAGAGGGTTTCTCTTATTCTTTAAGGATGCCTCTGAGAAGATTGGACCTTAGAGTACTTGCAGACCTTTGTGATACTGTTGAATCTAGGATTACAGAGAAGGTGAAATCAAATTTCAAATCTGAGATGGAGTTGTTGAAGAATGACATGGTCACTAAGATCATGAGAGTTGTTGCTGGTGTACCTCATAATGTTGGTACTAAAGATGGTTATGAGGAAGCTACTGAAGACTTTGAACTTGTTGGATCTAGTGGTGATGACCAGAGGGATAGATCTGGTGAAGACATAACTGTTCGGTTGCCTAGATCTAGAGCTCGGTTAAGTAGTAGTTATCGAATGGAAGTTTCTACTTTCTCTGGTACTTTGAAGCCCAAGAACTTGATTGATTGGATTGGTGAACTTGAATATTTCTTTAAGTTGGAAGAAATTGAAGATCCTCTTTAGGTGAGATTAGCACAGACAAAGTTGAAAGGACATGCTACTCTTTGGTGGAAAGAACTACAAAGAGATCGAGAAGATGGAGGTGAAATGAAGATCAATCAATGGAGGTTGATGGTGACAAAATTAAAAGCTAAGTTCATACCTTCTGACTATGAGCTTGACTTGTTTAAGAAGTTGCTAACTTTGAAATAGAAGGATCTGTCTATTGAAGATTATACCGAGGAGTTCTACAAACTTACTATTCGGTCTGGACACCGAGAGCTTGGTATGAAAATGGTTTGAGATTCAATATTCAGGATGAGCTTGGTATGATGAAGATTGATTCTGTTGAAGGTGCTTATCAGTATGCTCTGAAGGCAGAAGATAAGTTGAAGAGGAAACAACACAGTAATCCTTGAGGGAAAGAAAGGATTGATCACTCGGTGAAGGATAAACCAACTGATGCAGAAGATGAACATAAACCTGTGAAACCGAAGAAGAAGATAGGTAGAGTTATCTTTAAGGGTACTTGCTATAACTATGGAGAGGAAGGACACCATTCTTTTGAGTGTACGTAGAAGAAGCTTGGTGACCGACGAACTGTTGTGGTGAATGAGAATGAACCTGAATCTTAGAACTTGCTGCTTCGGTGAACATTGCAGGGTACAAAGGAGGAACCTTGTCAGAGGAGTAACTTGTTTAGGACCCGATGCAAGTCTGGAGGTAAACTCTATGATGTTATTGTTGATAGTGGTAGTACTGATAACCTTGTTGCTGAGGACATGGTTCAAAAACTTGGGTTGAATAGAATGAAGCATCCGTGTCCCTATAGGATTGGCTGGTTACAAGATGTTCATGCTCTAGAAGTAAGAGAACAATGCTTTATTGATGTTCAGATTAGCCAGTATAAGGATCTTGTGTTATGTGACATTGTGAAGATGAATAGTTGTGATATATTGCTTAATAGGCCTTGGCAATATGATTGCAAAGCTATGTATGACTGTGTAAGAAATGTGTTTACTATTGAGAAGGATGACATGAAGTTTTCCCTGATGCCTTTGCTGGATACAATGCTCAGTAGGAGAAGCCTGAGTATTGGTAGCTGAGTTGAGTTGGTCAATCCAGAGAAAATGAGTGATCAGTATGGAGAACAGACTTGTGTGTTGTTAAGAAAAGACTTGAAGAGACAGAGAAAGCTAAAGTGGAAGAGTATGCAAGCTAAAAAGGTGGAGGACTTGTATGTGAAGAGCTAGTTCGGGGTTTGTGTTGAATCCCAAAAGATGTTCTTCTTACATATGAACATCTTTTCGAACCTGGGGTGTCTGATACAGGAGCATTCTAGGGTACTCGATGAATTTGTATGGGAGGTGTATGTTTGGCCGGTGTTACTCGGTTGCAGCCTTGACTGATAGTCTCGGTCATTGAAGGAAGCTCGGTTGTTGAAGGAACTCGATAATCTCTAGCACTTGGTGAAAGTTTTACTCGATGATGTCTGTGGTGCTCAGTCGACACTGGTGCTCGATGATGCATGGCATGCTCGATTATTTCACTATTGCTCGGTAGTTCTGGTTTACCGACTGGAGTTCTGTGTGATTTGTTGGGCCAACTTGGTGCATTTATTGTTGGTAGTTGTTGTTACAAGCTAACATATTGGATTAAATGTTTGTAAGACTATTTTGATGCCAACTTGTATTGCATTTAATAATTGTTGGGGGGAGTTAATGGTTTCATCCAACCAACTTGTGGCTGATGATTACTATTTATAGGATGTTTGGGTAGATGTTTGGAGGATCAGAAAAAGAGTAGAAGTTCATGACTTAGAAGGCTTAGCAAATCAAATCTGAGGTTCTGAAAGCTGGAGTTGGCGAAGTTGTGGAAAAGATCTTGCATGATCTTGCAGATCGGATTGTTATATGATAGTTTATAGTTGCAGAGCTAGTGGTTTACACACTTGGAGACAAGGAGATTTCTTGGAGGCTTGCGAGCTCAAGTTTAGATATGTCTTAGGGTTTCCATCAGTTATTGATTATTTTCAGAGCTGAACTAGTTGAGATTGTATTGGATCTTTGTGGATCTTGCAGAATTGTTTCTGATTGTAATTGGCCCTAACCCGAAAGGCCTTACAGCCGTGCATGTTAATGAAAATCAGAGTTAAACAATTATTTTGTTGTTGTGTTATTGAGTATTCCGCTATGTTGATTATTGGTTGCAAGGTTTGGACTATCCTTAATTGGATCCACCATCCTTGATTGCATTATCTCTTGACATGGAGCCACTTCTAAGGACAATGTAGGAGTTCGAATCTGCACGAGGGATTCTTGAAGGGATGAGGTATGTTAATTTGAAAGAGGTACAATAGGCATTGTAGAACATGAAGGCTTGGAGTCTATAACCTTTGAAGCATGAAAGAAGTTTGTAGCAAGATGTAGGTTAGCTTGGATCTCTTTTAGAGGTAGCCCTTGAGGGTATACATAGTCATTATGAAAATTGTTTGGATCTTTGTTTGATAGAGGAATATTGGATAGCTTTGCTTCTATATGAAATGGAGGAATGGTGGAATAGGTGAAAGCTATAAGAGGACCACTACTAGACATGTGTTCATAAGTTTGATCTTACTTGAGAAAAGTATCTTCATTAGACGATTCATTTGGATTTTCAATTTCAATTATGTCATCATCAATAAGATTTTGGATTTTATGCTTCAAATCCATGCAATCTGAAATTTCATGCTTATTATGTCTATGATATGCACAATAGTCACTCAAAAAGATAAAACCACATGAAGTGATTTGAGGCAATGTGATGAGATCATTTTCAAGGAGTTTTTCCAAAGCTGATTTGTATGAAATTCTCAAAGGAGTAAATAATTTATCCCAAAGATATTTGGATGTATTTGTGTTTCTCAAAGAGTTGTCATATGATGAATATTGTTGAGATGGGACTAATTCCTCTTGATTTCCTTGATCAAAGATGAGTTTCTCTTGATATTTTGAAATAGGTTCTTCATCAAATATTGGTTTATAATTGGGATTTTTTTTTTTTATCAAATATAGGGTTTTCATGATATTCTTTTTGATCAAATTTTGAATTATCAAAGATATGGTGTTCATGATGTTTTTCTTGATCATAGAGGTAAGGAAACAATGTTCTTAATGAGAATTGGTTGGATAATGTTTCCATTTCTTGAATTCTTGTGAATAGAATATTCTTTTGAATCTTTATTGTTAATTGATTTTTTGGATCTTAATGGATGTTTTTTTTTTGTAATCAAAGACCTTCAAGCACAACACAATAATTTATCAATTATCGCAAGAAATTCTTCCAAGCAATCTACCTAAGGTCAAATTTGGCTTTTAAATGGCTCTAATGAGGTAGGCTTGCTAATTTACCAAGGTATTTATTCAAGATTCCATTCAAAATGGATATTAAACTTTCATCCTCCACCTATATTAGGAGGCTTCCCACCACCGGTATATTAAAGTTTTGCACAATCCCGAAGGACTACTCGAGGAAGTTCAAAAATTTAACACCCTTTTGTCACACACCCCATTAAGGATGCATGCATTTCATTTTATAGTGGGTTGGATGATTGTGGCAAAGGCAATTGTATCCCACTTTGGGTTGTCCCTCTCACTGACCTCGTTAAGGAAAATCTCGAGAGGTGAGCCCAACTATTGATCTAGCATGTTCATTTGAAAGTGATAAAGTGGAGTTAAGAAATAGGTTTTGGAGTTTGATTCACCAAAAGGTGAAGAGCATATCCCTAGCTACTTATCAATTCCCAAACACAATTAACAATGTTCAATTTACAACCCACTAACTAGAGGGATTCGAGTATTGCTACTCTCTTCCACAAACAAAGGGTTTCAAATTTTAGTGCTTGATTTACGTAGCCTTTCTTTTAATCAAGAAGTTCAACACTTTTGGCATTTTGATTCACTTCAAAAAGTGAAGAGCATAGGCCTAATGTCTAATTCCTCAAACAATAATAGGTTGTTTTTAATTACTATATTTTGAAAACAACAAAGCCACAATTTAAGTAAAAAAATGACTAAGTTTAGGCTTACCTTCAAACGAAGCTAGCAAAGGCTAGGGGCATTTTTGATTGATTTTGCAATTTTATGATTACCTAGTGGCGATCATTCCTTTCCAATGTGTTTTTCCTCCAACAAGTTAGTCAACACAACCAGCAAAAGTGAAGAAAACAAGATAAAATTGAATCTAAAACCTTATTTGTCAAATTTAAGGAAAACTTGATCAAGGTGAATAAATCCAATTCAATGAAACAAATTTTGCCTTATATGCTTCTACAACTTTTAGATAATGTTCATATACCTTGCTTTCTTGCTGAGAATGCTCAAGAACCAGCTTAATGTGAGCAATGTTCTCCTCTTTGATCTTCTTTGTTAAAGCTTTTCCTTCTTGATTGAATCTACTCTCTAGTTTTTTTTAATTAAGCTAAAATATTCAATTCCAAATTGAAATGCTTAATTAACTTCTAAATTTTCCTTCCTAGCTCAAAATCTCAAGAGGTTAGATGCAATTCTCAGATTTGTGGATTAAGTATGAGTGAATTAGGCCTCCTTTTTATAGATTTTGGCAAGGGTAGGGGGTGTAGTTGGATTTGATCAAGGTTGAGTTGGGGTTAAGTCCTTGGTTCCACCCTTTGGATACAATTTAAATAGATTGTCCTCAAAGCTTGGGACAAGAAGACGAGATGAGTGGACAAGATGTTCTTTCCAATTGAGTGATTGAGATTCATTTTGGCTTGATCCATGTGAGCTCTTTCCTTAAATCCTATTGGTTGAGGCTTTTTCCTCCCATGTGGTGTTGAGAGAAAATAGGACTTAATTAATTGAATTTAATTAATTTGTTTAGCCATGTGTACCCCTTGATTGGGTTGATTTGATTTTAAATTAAACTATACAATTAATTTGATTAATTGCACATTAATTTAATTTATCATGTTTTGATAGGTTTTAATTGGTCTTTTGGCTTTTGATTTTTAATTAAATTGAATTAAAGCTTGATTTTAATTTTGATTGGCTAAATGCTTGTTTCGATTCAATTGCTTTGATTTTTCCTTGATTAATCACATGAATGATCCTATCCACTTTTCGGTGATTACATAGTGTGTTTAAGCAGTTATAAAATTTGTTTGTGTGTTTGATAGACTTTTGCATTTATAAAACTTAGCAAGAGGTATTTGTTGAGCAAAATCGTTGAGTCGTTCTTTGCAAAAAAAAATCTTTTTCAAATCTATGGAAAATGTTTGTTGGTTCTGATTTTTCATGTATTGTGAGTCAAACATGTTTAAGTAGTTATAAAATTAGTTTGTGCATTTTACAGGTTTTGGGTTTAAAAAAATTATGGAAGAGATATTTGGTTAGCAAAATCTTTGGGTCGTATTTTACTTTTTCCTATGTCACGAGACAAATATGTTTTAAGCAATTATAAAATTTGCCTATGCTTTGCACAAGTTTTGGGTATTTATAAACTTTGCATGAGGTATTTGTTTAGCTACATGGATGATGAGACAAATGAATGTCTCAATTTTGTTATAATCTTCATACTTTGTTGACACTCTTTATGCTCTGATAGAAATTTCCAAAATATTTATGACTTATACCTATGTGAACTTATGCTAAGTACAACTAAAGCCACAAAGTCTATGGGTAGCTAGAATGACATGTTTTGCTGACTATTATAAATATAATGCAGTACTTCATATAGTTATTTTAAGCCGTGTTCTAACATTTGAGTAGGAGTTGAAATGTTGACTTGGATATATATATGTACATAAAATACTACTAACCTTTTAGGTAAATAAGGAGCAGTACAAAGAGTGGTGCAACCGCATTAAACAAGGAGTGTTAGAAGACCAGCCATGGCAGAATAATTCAACATGGTTTCGAAGGATATGTCGCTACTAAGAAGGAGCTATTTTTCCAAAGAATATAGGAAATAAGTCCTGTTATATTTCCTCAGAGTTGTTATTCTGTTATCTACAGTAATTGGAATATGTCGTGGTTGTTTTACCGCCTCCTTATTTGGTGAGGTTTAATAAAATTTTTATGTTATGTTTTCAATAAGCATCAATGTAAAGGGATTCGATCGACTTAGTTAGGTAATGATAAAATATAGAATGATGTATTCAATATAGAAGAAGTTGCTCTTTTCTGTTCTTCATGAGTTATTCAATTGTTATGTAACCAGTTAAGAAGAATTTAATGGAAGAGTGATTTTGGATTATTTTCTGTGTTAGTAGTTAGCAAAACCTAACCAAGGGGGCCCACTTGGGAGGCGGATTAGATTAAGTTAGAGTAGATTTTCTTTCTTGCATTTTCCCTGCTTTCAAGTAGAGTTACTATTTTACTCCTCCAACATTACTACTGTGAATGTTCCTGCAGCACTTGCAGAGATAGACATAGTGAATGTTTTGGGCTGTTAGACAAGCTTAGATTCATTTCACAAGCTTTCTGTCATAATTCCATTAAGTAGTCGAGTGTGTTTACTTTCCTGCAGCAATAGCATAGATTCCTTTCATGCATTTTATCTTCCTACAGTATAGGTGTTATGACTCTTAGAGGAACTTAGTGCACAAACTTTGCTATCCCATTTCAAGTCTACGTCCCTGGGTTGACAATCTAAATGCATTCATGATGGGAAAAGTAATCCTTAGCAGAGATGTATTATTCCTAAGAGAGACAATGGCATGATTATTATTACCTATTGTGAGACTGTTCATTTTTGGCGGCGTTGCCGGGGATGGTGTCGAACTAGGAACCTTAATGAGTCATTTATTTTTCAGATTAGTTTCTTGTTTTTTTAGTCAATATAGAGAAGTTGTGATCTTGCTTCACAAGTCATCAACTTACTTGCATGCATCAAAGAAGGCGAGATGTTCATGGCATATTTCTTCCAAAAGAACCTGTTAAACTGAAAGAATAATTTGAAGAACTTGAGTTACCATTTCTCGACGCAAGTCCTGAGTTTGCTGCATCATCTTCAATAGAAGAAGACACTCATGAAACATTTGATCTCTATCCTTTCGCAAAAATATTAGCCAGTTTCCATAATAATCCCAATCCAAGACCACCTATTGTCCAAAACCCTTTGGTCAATAATACTTTCCAGCCACAGTTTCAATATCCAACACCTCCAGTAATGGAAACCCCTACATTTCCATTTCCTATTCCAAGTCTTATCAACAATCCTAACCTCAAGAGTATACTTGCTTAAGCACTACCAAAGTTCTATGGCCTCATCACAGAGGATCCTGACACCTTTTTGTTTGAGTTTGACATACTGTATCAAATTTTTGACTATAATACTGATAATAATAAGCTTAAGCTATTTCCAGTGACACTGAAGGAGTCAGCTCTCAGATGGTTCATGGGCTTAGGAGCAAATGCAATAGCAAATTGGGACGGGATGAGAGATTTTTTTCTAAGGAAGTATAAGGAATACTGCAAGGGGAGTGATTCAAAGGAGATGACATTTTTTGAATGTCACAAAGTGAAGATGAGACATTAGAGGACTACATATCACGCTTCTTATTTAACTTACAAAAGAACCCTCAACATGAATTGCAGGAGGATTCACAGAAGCTGATTTTTCTAAGAGGAGTGAATGAAAAATGTCTTGAAGCATTGAACCTCATGGCTAGAGGAGATATATCTCAATCTTCCTGGGATGATCTTTAGAAGATTTGTCTGAACTATTCTAGAGCAGCAATGAAGAAAGGAAGGGGATTTCACTCAACAATGGCCAAAGGAAGTGGCTCTGGTATTTCAAAGATGGAGATTTCAAACCTGTTGTCAGACTTCAAGCAAGACATCATAAATGATGTCGCTACACACTTGGGCACGATGACTACCAAGAAGAAGCATGCAGATGCGGAGGCACAACTAACTGAATATTGTCCCCATTGCCACAAACAAAAGAAGGATTGTCAGTGCAAATTGGTCGCAAACCTGGAGAATCAACATCTTCCAACTAAATACTTAAAGATAGAAGGAGAGGATGAGCAAGTATTCTTTGTTTCTCAGCGTTGGCCATGGGCCACAAGACAAGGTATGCCTCAAGACCCATTACAAATTTCAAATCCTTATAAGAGTCAGTGGCAAAATCAGAAAGTCCAAAGTCCTTCATCGTATAATCAACCCACTTGGAATAATGCTTGGCCAAATAATCAACAAAATCAATGGTATCCTCCACAACAATCCCAATGGCCACAACTTCCAAACCAATGGCAATAACCACAAGGGAATTGGTAGCTCACTAACTAGTGGAGAGGACCTCAACAATGGCCTAATCCAAATCCTGGATATCCACCTTTACCACCTCCAATGAATACACTTGCAATAATGCCACCACCTGCAAATACAAGTCCTCAAAAGAAAACACAGTTACCTACTCAACCACAACCGAATCCCAATAGTCAACAACCATAGCAGCAAATGTATGCTACCGATGCTCAGCAATACCCCACCTATGCACTTAACATAGCTGATATACATTTAAGATCAGGTACTACTTTTCTTGCACCTGAACCACCTCTTATCACTAAAGTGCCAGACCTTCCTGCAACATCAATACTGATTCCAAAGGATGCTTTTCCAAATATTGTAGCCCTAGAAAATGTTTCCAATTTAGCTAATACTCATACATTAGTTAAACCACATTTTCCTCAGAGGCTTAGCATGGACAAGCCTATACCAAATGAAGACCAACCATTTGATATCATTGACCAGCTAAAGAACATGCATGTCCAGATTCCCCTGTTTCAAGCAATAAAGGATGTCCTAGTTTATGGAAATGCAATAAAAGAAGCTTGCCTTAAGAAACTTGGAAGAAATAAAAAGGATCCTACAATAGTTCATGTTATAGGACAGTTGGCTGATATCATGTTAGGAAAACTAGTAATTCCAAAATATTCTTATCCAGGGAGTCCAGTTTTGAACATCTTCATTAATGGTCAGTCTATCAAAAATGCACTAATAGACTTAGGTGTTACCATTAATGTGATGACTAAGGATACTATGGATAAACTAAGCATTGAAGGGTTAAGAGGTACTCCAACAATATTGTAATTAGTAGACAGTTCTACTGTCACCCTTGATGGAATGATAGAAGACATAATAGTTGCCTTAGATTCTTAGGAGTACCTTGTTGATTTCATGATTCTATCACCAAAGGTCAATCTTGCTGGTTACCCTATTATCCTAGGACAACCATGGTTAGCAATAGCTAATGCAAACATTAGTTGTAGATCAGGGAACATGACAATTTCAGATGGGCAAGCCACTAAGAAACTAGCATTGTATCCTCCAACTCAACTGCAGCTAGATTTAAGTACACCTATATGGCCAGATTTAGGAGATGGGGAAGAAGAACTAAATTCTATGGCTCAACTCATGATGTTACATAGGCAATCTTTTTTGAAGCTACAAGAATAAGATGAAGTCATTTGGAGCATTCTTAATAATGACTGTGTTGTAATCAAAGATATATCTGAGAGTTCTATGTTAGAATTAACTACATATGAAGATAATTTTGAGAACCGTGTATTACCTTCAGAACCCAATATTATCCATTAGTTGTTATCTAGTGAAGTAAACACAAGTCCTATCACTGAAGTGTCCATGCTTGACCTTACAACTATTGTTGAGCTTTCTAAGGGTCATAATCTCCATGTGAATAATAAGCCGCCTTCACAACAGATGGAGCAACTAACCAAATTGCTGCAAACACATGAGAAAGCCTTTGCATGGGACTATGGGGACATGAAAGGATTAAGCCCTACACTATGTACTCATAGGATTTATATCAATGAATGAAGCCTACCACTTCGTCAACCCCAAAGGAGGATAAACCCAACATTAAGGGAGATAGTCAAAACAAAATTACAAAAGTTATTAGATGCTAGCTTTATATATCCTATATCTGATAGTAAATGGGTATCACCTTTGGTTATAGTTCCCAAAAAGGGGGGTAAATGGAGAATCTATGTGGATTATAGGGAGTTAAACAAAGCTACCAAGATAGATCACTTCCCATTACCATTCATTGACCAAGTACTTGATACTTTAGCCGGTAAAAAGTATTTTTCCTTTCTTGATGGATATAGTAGATACAATCAGACAACTATTGCTCTAGAAGACCAGGAGAAGACTACATTCACATGTCCATGGGGGACATATGCATAGTTAGTCCTACCTTTTGGGTTGTGCAATGCTCCAGCAACATTCCAGAGGGTTGTAATTAGTATTTTTGTTGACATATCACATGATTGTATGGAGATATATATGGATGACTTTACAACATTTGGAGTGACATTTGAAGAGGCTTTGAAAATATTGAAAATGTGCTAATCCGATGTAAGGAACATAATCTATCCCTTAATAGTGAGAAATGCTTTATGATGATGTAGGAAGGAGTAGTACTTGGGCATTTTATTTCAGCAATAGGAATTCAAGTGGACCTAGCTAAAGTTGAGGTAATACTCACATTACCTACCCCTACTAAGCAAAAAGATGTAAGGTCTTTCTTAGGAAATGTTGGATACTATAGACGCTTTATTCAAAATTTCAGTCAAATTGCTAGTCCTTTGTACACATTGCTTACAAAAGAAGTTGAATTTATATGGACACAAGCATGTGATGAGTCATTCCTGTAGCTAAAGAAACTTCTAACAACTATACCTGTCCTTAAAGGACCGAATTGGTCTATTCCATTCCACATCCATATAGAGGCATTCGATTATGCCATAGGTGTTGTACTAGGAAAAAAGCCTACTAACCTTGAGAATGCAATTTACTATATCAGTAAAAGCATCCATGGCCCTAAATTAAACTACACAGTTACTGAAAAGGAACTCCTAGTTGTAGTTTATGCATTGAATAAATTCAGACACTATGTCATAGGCTATCCCATTTTTGTTCACACTGATCACTCAGCAATAAAATATTTGATGAACAAACTTGCTATAACAGGCAGATTGGCAAGATGGCTTTTACTATTGCAAGAATTTGATATAACAATTGTTGATAAGCCAGGGAAGGCAAATGTAGTTGCTGACTACTTGTCTAGACTTCAAAATGCTGATGAAGACACCACTCAAGTTGAAGATACATTTCTTGATGAACACCTATTCCACATAGCAATAAAGAACCCATGGTATGCTGAAATAGCCAATTATCTTGCAACAAATAAGATGCCCCCACATTTTTCTCAGAAGGATAGGAAAAAGCTTGTAGAGAAAAGCTTTCAATTTTCATGGATAGATAACAATCTATTTTATACAGGTTCAGATCAGATCATGAGGAGGTGTGTAAGAGAAGATGAAATATATGATATACTCCACACTTGTCATGATGAGCCATGTGGAGGTCACTTTGCAAAAAAAAGAACAACCCTAAAAATCTTAACAACAGGATATTATTGGCCAACATTACACAAAGATGCAGCCAGTTATGCAAAAAAATGTGATAAATGCCAAAGGATGGGTCGTCCAACAAAATCAGATGAGATGTCACTTAATCCACAAGTGGTGATGACACCCTTTGATAAATGGGGTATGGACTTCATAGGACCAATTGATCCTCCATCAAATGGAAAATCTTACATCCTAGTATGCACAAATTATCTGACAAAGTGGGTGGAAGTGAAAGCAATGTAGAATGCCAGAGATAAAAAAGTAGCCAAATTCTTGTATGAGGACATTTTTACCCATTATGGAGACCCAAGAGAATTTGTAACAGACCAAGGAGCACAATTTACTTCAAATTTGATCAGTGAGCTAATGAAGGAGTATAGCATAAGGCATCGAAAGTCTAGCCCTTACCATCCGCAAGCGAATGGACAGGCAAAGGTCACCAATAGAGATATAGAGGCAATATTAACAAAGACAGTGCAATTGCATTGTAGGGATTGGAGCAGCCAGTTAACTGAAGTAGTTTGGGCTTATCATACAACATGGAAGCCACAACAGGGTTCACACCATTTGAATTGGTGTATGGAAAGGCCGCAATGTTACCCATAGAATTTGAACGCAAAACATTGCGCACAACTCTAGAGTTGAACATCAATCTTCTTGCAGCACAAGTAGAACACCTACTCCACCTCAATTCTTTAGATGAAATGCGAAAATTATCATTGGAGAGAACATAGCTAATACAAAACCAAAGGAAGAGGTGGCATGATTCACATATCAAGAATAAGCACTTTCAAGTAGGTGATTGGGCTCTATTGTATGATTCTCGATTCAAGGAAATTCTAGGAAAGCTGTAGACTAGATGGCTGAGACCATATGAAATTCAATATGTCTTTGATAATGGAGCAGTCTAACTGACCACACTTGATCCAGTCCAATTTAAACTACTTTTTAATGGACACTGCTTGCGCCTGTATCACAAGCCTCAAACCAAGGAAGAATTCTTGCAGTATTTCAACACACAAAGTTTAACAACCCCCGAGGTAACAATTCCTGTAGCAGAAGGTGAAAGCCTTCCTCCTGCAACCTCACCATAACATGCCTTCGAAAAACACCCATAATAAAACTTCATTTAATATGAGGTATACTTCTTCATTCACTTTTCTCTCTTCTTCTCACCAACTCATCTCATTTCTCTTTCTACCACCCACTCAAATACCATGTCACCCACAATTTCTATTTTAATTCTTTCAATAAATACCACGTCAGCACTCTTATGCGGCCACTAGAATTGACACTCTCATCAGCTTGCATTCGTGTGTACGGTAACTAATTGCCAAGTACAACTTTTTAAATCCTCACTCACTTTTAGCACACAGGTTTGAATAATTATATATAGTACTGCATTACATGTATAATATAGGCATTACGCCAGATTCCCATCCTTGTGCAAAATTTATCAAGTGGGGACACTTGTTCATATTTAGTAGGGGGCAGGGGAAGTGTAATAAATTCCAAGTGTTATTCCTAAGCCACCCTAGTCACATACTTGTCACATCAATGTTGAACTTAGATTGCATTCTATTAATTCTTTTAATCCTATACATTTGTCGTACTTTCAAATTCCAATTTTTAGAGCTTGAAATGACTGGAAAGGACCATAATTAAATTGCAAGATAACTCACACTTAAAGTTATGATGTCCTCTGTAATCAATGTCATTATTATTGTTCATGTCAAGCATAACTGAGGTAATGTAAGCGAAAAAATTGGTATTTTCAAGAATTGCAAATGTATTTCAAGAGGAAGGTATTCATAGAGCGTACGAAGACCAAAAATTAGTAGTAAATTGGAGAGCAACAAATTGAAGATTAGGCATTACTAAGATGGGTGGACAATTACAAAGGCATGAACCAGTCCACCATGGTATTTTACTGGTGGATGTTGAAGTAGTTCATAGATTTAAAGCATGCGACTTGCTAGGGTATTTTCTCCAGTTGACGGAATTTAATGAAGAGGTTGCAATAGAATTTATGGGAACTTTTGAAGAGGGACAAGCAACTGTGTGGGGTTTAATAGTTGTTTCCACTGAGGAAAAAATTGCAAAGGTCACTGGATTACCAGTCATTGGAGAGCACTATCCTAACGAGCATGACGCCAAGTCATCTCAAGCTCAATTCTCCCGACCGAGTGATCCTCCGCTTGAAATCACTAAGCAGGGATGCAAGAGATTGTCTCTTCCAACACCATTTCTAGAATTGGCTACCCACATTATCAGGTATTTAACTTGTGAAGGAAGATTCTCAAACCTGCATGCCCATCATTTCAGGTTGCTTAGTTGTATAAGGCATAATCTTCAGGTCAATGTTCCAAATTTTCTATATAATATGTTAAGCATTAGTGCCGAGGAAACACAAAAGGGTAATGCAAATTTCATAAGCCACCATGCCCTAATAAAGCTTTTGGTTGAAAATCCCTTAGTGATGTCTCTCCCATGTCTTGGGCAAAATTTGTTCAATTTAAAGCCTTGCAACCCCAAGTTAACCCTATTGCTCAACCTTCAGGGAATGAAGTAGAGTCTTCTGGGCCTAGTGAAGAAACAACTAAAAAAGGAAAAGAACCAGAGTTATCCCTAGGAAACAAGCCTTCTGAAACTACTCTAGAGAGTAATATACCTACTTCTTCCACAAAAAAATAAGCAGAAAGTTCAAAAAGAAATCCCTAACCTAGAAGGTGAAATTCAAAACCCTGTAGTTCAAATAAATAAGAGAAAAAGGTTGAGTCCTGCAGTGTCTGTTCCTGCACCATCTACTCCTACAGTACAAAATCCAAAAAGATCCCGCCAAACTAAAACTGCAGTGGTTGAAGAGGCAATTGTGTGTAGAAGCCCTCGCATGTGAGGACAAGTGTCTCTGCCTTCCTCTGGAAATCCAAATGTTCCATCACCAAAACCTGCTCCAGAACCCTCTGTTGAAAACATTCCTGATGACTCCCCCTTGTAGGAAAAACCTCAAAATATGGAGGAATCTCAAAATGTGCAAGAACCTGATAATAGCATGCCACAGGATTATCAGGGAATGCCTGAGCCAAGCCCTGATGTAATACAAGAGAGCATTCTTGTGAATGAGCAACCTTCTCCTCTTCAACACCCTATTTATTCCAATGTCTCCATTATGCCCTACAAATCCACATGGTTCACTGAGTACTTTCAACAAGCTGCCAAAGAAAAGAAAAAGAAAGCTCCGGTGCAAGAATTTCCCTCACCAACAATTCAGTCTGTACTCTTTAATTTATACAATCATTTTGTTTTTCAGAAGACCTGGTGGAGATAGGAAATAGATCAAATGCAGAAAGAGATATTTGATAAGGATGAGGAAATTGAGGCTCTTAAGGAGCAGTTAAGGAAACAAAAGCAACAAATGGACAAAGCCCTAAAACTAGCTGATCAAGTCTAGTTTGTAGACCGCCACCCAAGGTATATGCTATTTGTTTAAAAGAACAATTTATTTTGTTTCAACTTATGATGAAAATGAAAGGTATTGATTGTGAATTCAAGTTAGCCCAAGATTTTTATGGAATATATCAAACTCTTCCCTCATGGCAGCAAAATTTATTATGTGAGCTATATTTGCATAACTTTTTCATCCCATAGGAAACATAGTGGAATCCTTTGCTCTATATAGGGGATATTCACTTAAGGGCTCTGATGTCATGGATGCATAATGAAGCAAACTATGATAGACAGCTAAATATTTACAAGGATTTAGAGAAATCTGAACCCTTGCTATTAAGGGTCAAGTCACATAAGCCTGATGTCCTTTTGAGGGATTGGTTCAATTTGACTTATGGAAAACAAAAGCTAGAAATCAGGGAGAAAGTTTTTGCATTAAGAGACAGGGTCTATAGAGAATACCAGGGACTGCCTTACTTTTCATTTCAAAGAGGTCCTGTAGGGGTAAGAAGCCGGTGGAATAGATTTCTAGAGGCCTTTAAGAAAATAGAACCACACATCCCACTCAACTTTGAGGCAGCAACAAACTGAGTAACCAGATATATGCAGTTGGGACGACATGTCAGAAAGGAATTGTGGATGCCTTTGTCTTTTCAGCCACCTACACTCCTTTGGCCCCTATATGACATCAATGCTACTAGATTGGATCAATTGATTGAGGAGCATCGAGGAGATTACTTGGAAAGAACAAGAGGATTTTACTACACTTTCAGGAGTGGAAAGAAGGGGAAGACAACTGTCAGTGATTTCAGGTCCATAGCCAAGAAATACAATGCTTGAGGATAAGCATTCTATTAGTAGGGGGCAAATGATGAGACAAATTAATGTCTCAATTTTGTTATAATCTTCATACTTTGTTGACACTCTTTATGCTCTGATAGACATTTCCAAAACATTTATGACTTATACCTGTGTGAACTTATGCTAAGTACAACTAAAGCCACAAAGTCTATGGGTAGCTAGAATGACATGTTTTTCTGACTATTATAAATATAATGTAGTACTTCATATAGTTATTTTAAGCTATGTTCTAACATTTGAGTAGGAGTTGAAATGTTGACTTGGATTTATATATGTACACCAAATGCTACTAACCTTTCGGGTAAACAAGGAGCAGTACAAAGAGTGGTGCAACCGCATTAAACAAGAAGCGTTAGAAGACCAGCCATGGCGGAAGAATCCAACACAGTTCCAAAGGATATGCCACTACTAAGAAGGAGCTATTATTCCAGAGAATATAGGAAATAAGTCCTACTATATTTCCTCAGAGTTGTTATTCTGTTATCTACAATAATTGTAATATGTCATGGTTATTTTACCACCTCCTTATTTGGCGAGGTTTAATCAGACTTTTCTGTTATGTTTTCAATAAGCGTCAATCCTCTTTATAAAGGGATTTGATTAACTTAGTTAGGTAATGAGAAAATTTAGAATGATGTATTCAATATAGTAGAAGTTTCTCTTTTATGTTCTTCATGAGTTGTTCAATTGTTATGTAACCAATTAAGAAGAATTTAATGGAAGAGTGATTTTAGATTATTTTCTATGTTAGTAGTTAGCAGAAGCCAACCAAGGGGGCCCACTTGGGAGGTGGATTAGATTAAGTTAGAGTAGATTTGATTTCCTTCATTTTTCCTGCTTTCAAGTAGAGTTACTATTTTACTCCTGCAACATTACTACTGTGAATGTTCCTGCAGCACTTGCAGAGATAGACATAGTGAATGTTTTGGGCTATTAGACATGCTTAGATTCATTTCACAAGATTTCTGTCATAATTTCATTAAGTAGTCGAGTGTGTTTACTTTCCTACAACAATAGCATAGATTCCTTTCATGCATTTTATCTTCCTGCAGCATAGGTGTTATGACTCTTAGAGGAACTTAGTGCACAAACTGTGCTGTCCCATTTCAAGTCTACATCCCTGGGTTAACAATCTAAATGTATTTCATGATGGGAATAGTAATCCTTAACATAGATGTATTATTCCTAAGAGAGACAATGGTGTGATTATTATTACCTATTGTGAGACTGTTCAATGGCTTAGTCGTATTTTGTAAAAAAAATCTTTTTCAAATCTATGAAAAGTATTTGTTCATTCTGGTTTTCTCTATATGGCATATACAAGATTGAAATGGTCAATTGGTATAGTTTTTATATACTATGGACAATATGCAAATTTGGGAGAAAAAAGAGCTCCACATATGTTGGAGTCACAATAAATCTAGACAGTTTTGCATTGTTTTATTTATTGCATTTGATAGGTCAAAATATCACCTATGTTGAATATGTTTAAGTAGAAATAAAATTAGTCTATGCCTTTTTATAACTTTTGGGTTTTCTAGAGCTCGACAAAGGGTATTTGTTGAGCAAAGTTGTTGGTTTGTATTTTGTAAAACTTTTCATTTTGAAATCTATGTAAAGTATTTATTATTTTTAATTTTTCCTATGTTCTAAGTTGAAAATGCTTTAGTAGTTATGGAATTGGTTTGTGCCTTTTAGAGGTTTTGGGTTTTAAAACACTTTGCAAGAGATATTTTATGAGCAAAATCGCCGAGTCATATTTTGTAAAACTTTTCTTTTTCAAATGTATCAAAAGTATTGGTTTATTCTAATTTTTCCCTAAATTTAATCCATGATAGAAAACTTTAAAAGTGAAAAAACATATTGAAAAAACATGCATAGGTCAATCAAATAAAAGGCATAATTGGGGAGGGGGGAGAATAACTCTATGTATGCAAAGTTGTTAATATATCTAGCGGATTGTGCATTGTTTTATTTATGGGACTTATAGATGGGAATATGTCATTGGTAGAGTTAAACTTGATGGGATTTGTGTAAGTGTTTATTATTTGTGTTTTCACTTGTAGAATATGGTGAGGCGAATATGTTTAGGCAATTATAAGATTAGTCTATCTTTTTATAGGTTTTGGGTTTTAAGAAACTTTGCAAGAGATATTTGTGTTAGGATTAACAAGGCAGAAATAACAATTACATGCAAATATAACCAATATCAAAAAACAATAAACCACACAGAAGAGAACACAACAACACAAAATTTAACGTGGTTCACCCAATCCCTGGGCTACGTCCACCAATAGAAAGTCTAATATATTTATTATTATCGAGCGATTACAATCTTAAACCTGCAACTCAATACCATCACAGGATGCTACAAAATTTGTCTTACAATGAATCTCGAACCCTAAGCCCTTTTACAAGTATTTTTGACATAACAAAATTAGGGAAAAAAATACTCTAACTAATAGAAAATAGATGGCTGACCCTTTACAATATTATTAAGTCATTCCTGGCATCGAGGGGCACTGCCCCTCAGGGGCCCCCGCAGGGGCGCTGCCCCAGGACCCCGTAGAAAAGTTTGATTAGGCTCCACATACATAACAATATCCCACTTGGAGACTGATCAGACTCCACAATAATATCCTCCCACTTGGAGACTGATTGACCAAAACCTATAGCTCCCACTAGAATAATGAAACCACCCTGGACTCAACTGTTCTTTTATTTTGTTTAGTCTAGAAGACCAACCGAAGCTGAAGAGGAATTCAGCTTCTCCCTTGTCACTACCTTTGTAAACATATCTGCTGGATTATCATCTGTATGTATCTTCTCCAAACTTAACTGTCCATCATCCAATACTGACCGAATGAAATGATATCACAACTGTATGTGCTTTGTTTTTGAGTGCAAAGTAGAATTCTTCGCAAGATGAATGACACTCTGACTATCTAAATACAAATAATTATCTGCCTGTGGATGTCCCAATTCTCCCATGAAGAATTGAAGCCATATCATCTCCTTGGCTGCCTCTGTAGCAGCAACATACTCTACCTATGTGGTGGATAAAGCATTCACCTTTTGTAACCGAGAAATCCAACTCACTATTGTCCCACCAACAGTAAATACATAACCTGTAGTACTCCATCTGGTATCAATATCTCCTACCAAATTTGAGTCAACATAGCCATGAATAGTAGTAGAAGAGCTCCTAAAGTGTAAACACTTATTGGATGTACCTCTCAAATATCTGAGAATCCATTTGGCTGCATTCCAATGCTCAATCCTAGGGTGACTCATATACCGGCTAATGAGTCCCACTGCATGTGCAATATCTGGCCTAGTACATACCATAGCATACATTAAGCTCCCTACAGCTGAAGCATAAGGTACCTTGGACATTTTTGCCTCTTCTTCTGGTGTCTTGGGACACATTTCTTTGGTCAATTTCAAATGACTAGGCAAAGGTGTAGTGATAGCTTTGGCATCCTTCATGTAGAATCTCTGCAACACCTTTTCAACATAATCAACCTGAGATAGAGTTAATTTTCTGTTCTTCCTATCTCTACAAATTTTCATGCCAAGGATTTGTTTTGCTGCCCCCAAATCCTTCATAGCAAAAGATTTTTCTAACTGTTGTTTCAACCCCTTAATATGATCCATGTTAGATCTAGCTACAAGCATATCATCAACATATAAACATAGAATAATGTATCTGCCATTATTTAACCTCTTGAAATAAACACAATGGTCAGAATTACATCAAGTGTATCCATTCTTGTTCATAAAAGTATCAAATTTAATATACCATTGTCGAGGTGCTTGCTTCAAGCCATATAAACTTTTCTGCAATTTGCACACTAAACTCTCCTTACCCTTGACCTCAAATCCCTATGGCTGAACCATATATATTTCTTCATTCAAATCACCATGAAGGAAGGCTATTTTAACATCAAGCTGCTCTAAATGCAAATATTCAGTAGCCACAATACTTAAAACAATACGAATAGAAGTCATTTTAACAACTGGAGAAAAAATCTCATCAAAATCAATACCATGTTTTTGTGCAAATCCTTTTACGACTAATCTGGCTTTAAATCTTTTCTTACCTCCATCCTCTTCTTTTATCCTGTAAACCCATTTATTTTGTAAAGCCCTTTTACCTGCAGGTAACTTGCATAAATCCCAAGTGTGATTTTTCAGCAAGGAGTCCATTTCATCTATCATTGCAGACTCCCACTGAAGCTTTGTATCCATCTGCATAGCTTCATTATAACATTCAGGTTCACCAGCATCTGTTAATAAAATAGAATACAAAGAAGGTGAAAATCTATCTGGAGGTCTACTTAGCCTTGTTGACCATCTAACATTCACTGGGGTCTATGGTATTTGTTGTTGCTGTTGTTGCGGAGCATAAAGAATTTATGGAACATTATCATTTGGAATATCATCCAACACTACATAATCATTTTCTTTCTTCTCATGCTACTGCAACAGATATTTGAACAACACTTTCTCATTGAATATGACATCCTTGCTTCTTACAATTTTATGATTGTCAAAATCCCAAAGCCTATAACCAAATTCATCAATGCCATATCCAAAAAATATACATTTCTTAGATTTAGCTTCCAGCTTGGTTCTTTTTTTAGAATCTATATGTGCAAACGCTTCACAACCGAAGGTTTTCAGAAAAGAATACTCACCTTCTTACCTGCCCATGCTTCCTCTGGAATACCACAATCTAAGGGAGTAGAGGGGCCTCTATTTATCAAGTATACAATAGTATTAATAGCCTCTACCCACATGTTTAGGGGGAGCCCAGCATGCAACCTCATGCTCCTAGCATGTTCCATTATTGTCTTGTTCATGTGTTCAGCCACTCCATTTTCCTGTGGAGTCCTGGAACTATTTTCTATCTACGAATACCAGTAGAGGCACAATAATCTTCAAATTCTTTGCTACAATACTCACTGCCATTATCAAATCTAAGACATTTTAATCTTTTTCCAGTCTCATTTTCAACCAAGCTTTTCCATTTCTTAAAAGTTTCAAATACATTAGATTTCTGTCTAATGAAATATATCCATACTTTCCTAGTTGCATCATCAATGAATGTAACATAATACTAAGAGCCACCAAGGGAAGATACCTGAGCTGGACCCCATACATCTGTATGCACAAGCTCTAATTTTTCATCTTTCTTTTCCTTCCCACTCTTTACAAAACTGACTCTCTTTTTCTTTCCATGCACACAGCTTTCACAAAAATCCATATTAACACATTTCAGACCTGGTAGAGATTTCTTTGAATGAAGTAATTTCATACCTTTCTCACTTATGTGCCCGAGTCTATTGTGCCACAGTGCTATGTCAGAATCTACAACAATGGTTTGATGTTCTTCCTGCTCAACTGTAACAATTGTTCTTGAACATTCATTTTTCTCTTAAATAATTAAAGTAGAGGGAACAATATGACCTGTACAAAGATATAAGGTGCCTACTTTCACACCTTTTTCTACTACTACGGAACCTTTTGAAACCTTCCAATTTTTATCATTAAAAGTAACTGTGCAACCCTCATTAGCGAGTTGCCCTGCTGAAATTAAATTTCTACTCAGCTTTGGAACATGTCTTACCTCTTGTAGTAGCCAATGATTCCCATTATGCAACTTAATCTTGATTTTCCCTTTTCCAACAATTTGACAGGGTTCATTATCTCCCAAATAGACTAGCCCAAAATCCCCTTGGACATAATCAACAAAATAACCTCTATGGGGTGTAGCATGAAATGAAGCCCCTGAATCATCAACATTTTCTAAAGACAGGAGCAAAGCATCCTCTTCGGATTTGTTACTTACCACATTTGCCTCCTTGTTTCCATCATGTTTGTCTCCTTGATCTTTCTTCTGACCCCAACAATCTTTCTTCTTATGTCCTAGTTTTCCACAGTACTAGCAGTCACTAGGTCCTCTTGACTGAGACCTCTTTCCCTTTGACTTCCCTCGTGATTTTCCATGATTTCCAGAGTTGTTTCCTCTATCTCTTGTTCTGCCTCTGCTTTTTGCGTTCAATACACTACCTGATGTAGATGCCCTTGAGCTTTTCCTACAAATTTCCTCACTCAATATAACACCAATAACATCATCAAACTTTATGGTATTAGAACCAAAAATAGAATTACTAACAACCATTACCAAGCCATTCCAGCTTTCTGGCAAAGAGCACAAAATCAAGAGAGCCCTAACCTCTTCATCAAAAGTAATTTTAACTGAGGCTAATTGACTTGTAACTAGATTAAACTCATTCAAATGATCAGTGACTGATCCACCTTCTACCATTTTCATATTAAATAAACACTTCATAAGAAATACCTTGTTTGAAGCTGAAGGCTTTTCATACAACTTCGCTAGGGTGTCCATCAGATCTTTAGCTTTCGTTGCTCCAGTAATATTGAATGCCATCGATTATGCTAGGCATAGATGAATACTCCCCAATGCCTTCCTATCCAAAATATCCCAATCATCCTGAGACATTATTGCCTCTTTCTTGGCTATTCCCTCTAATGGCCGCCATAGATCCTTCTGATAGAGATAGTCCTCCATTTGCATCTTCCATAACTGGAAGTTCCGCCCATTAAACTTGTCAACCTTCAACCTACCCTCATTAGCCATTTCTCCCACTTAACCGAGAGACTCTCCCACTAACTCATGAGACCTACTTCAGAGAATAGATGAAAGAACAAATGAAATAACCTTTCTCTGATACCACTTGTTAGGATTAACAAGGTAGAAATAACAATTACATGCAAATATAACCAATATCAGAAAATAATAAACCACACAGAAGAGAACACAACAACATAGAATTTAATGTGGTTCACCCAATCCTTGGGCTATGTCCACCAACAGTGAGTCCAATATCTTTATTATTATCTAGTGATTACAATCTGAAACCTGCAACTCAATACTGTCATAGGAAGCTACAAAATCTGTCTTACAATGAATCTCGAACCCTAAGCCCTTTTACAAGTATTTTTAACATAATGAAATTAGGGCAAAAAATACTCTGACTAATAGAAAATAGATGGCCGACCCTTTACAATATTATTAAGCCATTCCCGGTGTCGAGGGGTGCTGCCCCTCAACCCCGCCTTGGGGTGCTGCCCCTTGACCCCATCAGGGGCTCTGCCCCTTGACCCCGCCTAGGGCGCTGCCCCAGGACCCTGTAGAAAAGTCTGATTAGGCTCCACATACATAACAATTTGCTCGACAAAATGTTGGGTCATATTTTGTAAAAAAAATCTTTTCAAAATGTCCCAAAAGTATTTGTTTGTTTTGACTTTTTCCAAATGTTAGGCGGAATATGTTTAAACATTTATAAAATTAGTCTATGCTTTTTACATGTTTTTTGTTTGAAATAGATCATTTACAACACTTATAGTGCATAAGCTTTCAAAATCTTCTCTAGCCTTTTCCTAGGTTGTGCTATGTAAATCGTTTTAACAAAATGTTGTTGGTAGACTTAAACTTGATGGGGTTTGTGCCAATGTTCATTATTTGCATTTTTGTCTTAAGAGAGGCATGAGATAGAACATAGTGACCACTAAGTTAGAGGCAAGGGAGAGCTTGGAGGTATAATGATTGCTTTTTTTTTGTCTTTTTTACTTGAACTATTTGTGGAAAAGGTTGGTGTTGAAAGTGTTTATCAATATTTTTGTACCTAAGTATGTTTGAGTAGTTTTAAAATTAGTCTGTCTTTTACAAGTTTTTGGTTTTACAAAATTGTGTAAGAGATATTTGTTCAGCGGAATAGCTAGGTTGTATTTTGTAAAACTTTTCTTTTTCTAATCTATCAAAAGTTTTTTGTTTGTCCTGATTTTTCATATACATTATTGGGGATTCAAAAAAAAAAATCTTTTCTGGCAATTTGATACATTTACATCAATTTTATTAATCATGGAAAAAGATTTTCCAGTTAATGGGTATAGTTTTTATATAGTATAGGACATGAACATTTCAAAAAAACTTTTAGTTCCAATATTGTTAAATTAGCTAATTGAGCAACTATATTTTCCCTAGGTGTATGCTGAGTCTATGATGCATTTTGCTTGGTCATGCATTGTTTAAATTATGGCACTTAATAGCTAAGCAAATGCCATTACCAGAGTTAAATTTGATGGGATTTGTTTCAATGTTCACTATTTTGCATTTTGAATTGAAAAAGGTCCCAAGAAGGAATGGACCAAGATCTAGGAAGAGGCGAGGAAGGGTTTTGAGCTATGATTTTAAAAAACATATCTTTTTTTATTGCTTTATCTGACATCAAATGCCACATCTAAAAGAAAGCAATGTAAAGTAAGAGAATTATGAGTAGAAATTTCTTCTGCAGCTACGATCATGTCATTTACTACATTTTTTTATTCATTACCTTTTTATGATCTTTTACAATCAGATCCTTTTTAATGTTGTCATTACACATTTATTGTGTATGATTTTCTTATCTTATATAACATATAGCATGTGTACTTTGGTTGGTACTATAGATTAGCTTAGTTTTTAAATAGTAAATTTGTGTGCCTTGTGTTTTAATTATCTTCTATTTGAGGAATACGAAATATGAAACCTTGTGTAAAATGCCACAAATTATAGGACATAATCATTAGTTGCAGTAAAGATCATGTGCAGTTTTTTTCAATGTCTTCTCATTGTTTTGTAGGTCATCACTTAAACAAAAAACATGAGATGAGAGTAAATTTTTTGTCAAGGTAGAGGAATTTTTGTATATGTTAAACAATGGGAATTGTGTTCTCTTTTCCATATAGTGTTGACATTGAGGTGCAAATAATGGTTGTAGCCAGTTGAATATGATCCAATATAATGTAATGCATAAGTAAAAACTTGGAAATGTGCCAAAAAAAATTGAAATATGCATAGATCAATAAAAAAAAGGCATAGCTTGCTTTACCGATCAAGCAAAAAAATTAAGCAGAATGGAGACAAGGGTATGATATAAATAAGCCAAGTAATATAATAACAAAAATTGTTCACCATACTTAAAAACCCTTCTTTGTCTCGCGCTCTATACTTGTAGAAAAAAAATGTAATATGGAAAAAAAATAGATTGCATTTACCTTTGTCAAAGATATTTAGTGCAACACCTACTAAACCTATTACAGTTGCATTACATGTGGGCTCCCTCTTTTTTTCTACCAATTTTGCACATTAAAAAAAATGAGAAGGAAAATAATAGCTAGTCAATCAACTAATTTTAGAGAATCTGAAGAAAAAATATTCTTGAGATTTACATGCCTCATACTATTTAAAAACTATACCCTATGACCAAAAAATTATCTATGCCTTTGAAAATTTTATAGAGTATTGCTTTACCATATACATTGCTTTCATGTTTTTGCTTTGAAATTAGAACTAACCCAATAAGTATATATTATGGAACAAGTTTGAAAAAAAAATTAATACAACTTTCCAAATCCCTGTAGGGTTTTAGAAATGTTTTCTTTCCTTTGATAAGCGAGTAGTGAACTAAAAATCTAGTCATTTTTTTGCATAAAAAATGTCATGTCTGATAATTTTTCCAAAAATTTACTTGATTTAAGTATTTTTTAATTTATATAATAAATTGATAGAGATTGATTTTGCAAGAAGCAAGTATCATGTATGCTTAATTTATATTATAAATTGATATAGGCTAGCTCATCTTTCGTTTGGCTATTGCAAGCCTATTTTATAGCAAGCCATAAAATTTATTTTTCATATTTATTTAGAATGTTTTGTTGTTTGTGATAGTTCATTTTCATTGTCTTATTCTTGAAATGGCTTATACAACATAACTTCGCAAAAGGCAAGAGATAATACTGAGAGCTTATACAAATCATGTTTTGAAAATTATTTATTTTCCACATTTCACTGTATGTTGGAGCTCAATGCAATTTTCAATATGCATAGCATATGCATTCTTTTAGACGTGTCATTTAATGATTGCCAAGATATATTTTGGTTTTTCATAGGCCTATGCAAATCTTGATATGTTTTTCTAGTTTTAAAAAAATTGTGGTGGTTTGAATTATACTAGAACTTGTTGCAAGAATTTTCTATAGCAAGGTAAGAAAATTGTGATCTATGTGCATTTACAATGCTTTGGTGTTTGAAGTGTTCATTTTCATTGTCATTAAGGTCTAGCTATTACATAAATATGTTTATTGGGCATTGCATTATTTTAGATGTTGCATTTGTTAACTGAGAAAATATATTTGACAAAATCAAATTTGATAGGATTTGTTTCACTTCATCTTGTTTGCATTATTGTTTGAACAATGTTCAAGAAAAAGAAAAGCTATGACTAGATTAGAAGTTAGAAATAGTTTTGATATATGCAAATTGTTTAATTTTGCATTATTATTAAATTTACTAGTGGATAGATTTGTATTGTTAATTCTCTCTATTATGTCAGGAAATTTGTGTTTGTCATGTAAGAAAAAAAAATGCAACCTCAAGTACATAGGAAAGTAATATTTTTGGTCTAGCAATGACATATTTATTTCTCAAATTAAAAAAAAAATCTTGGTCAGTGGATACCTTATGTAATGTGATTGTATATGTTTATGTTGTAAAGTTAAAATTAAACCTGTAAGAAGGTAATTGACGTCCCCATTGAATACCATGGAACACCTCCAATGCATAGTTTAAATGTCATATATTTGTCTACACTTTTGGTTAAGCAATAGAAATCTTATAATGCTTTCGGTTCGTAAACAAATCAAATAGCCATGCCAATAGACTTAAATTGGCAACAGGGCAAAAAAACAATCATCATACTTGCAATACCATCTAAAATGTGTTAGTTGAGACAAAGCATATGAACTATTTCGCAGATTTGTCATATTAATGTCTTGATTCATATAGATTAACCATTTTAAAATAATTTGTACTTTATATTGGTTATATTGTCACTATTATTCTCAAAATTCCAATCTTAAGAATCAGAAAAGGAATTGTCCAAAGAAGTTTTGGCAATTTCAATATGCTATGATCATTGCATACAAATTGTGAGACAAATCATATGCTTTGTCTCTACAAACATATTTTTTGCCAAAATGTGTGTTAATAAAGAAGACACACATAGCCATATACAAAACAAGTGCATGAACAACAATATACAACTTATGTCTTTGGCTTCAGGTATGATGGATTGTTTGTATTTTGCTAGTTTATGTTCCAAATATGCTTTTCAGATTAGGTGTACATATAAAAATAGGCTTATGGATTTTCAGATTTGCATGTGTTTATAATGCATTTTATTTATAGAATAAATTCCAAAATTTAAAGAGAATTTTCCCTCCTAATGCATTTGCATTGAGGAAACAAATGCACTCCTTATGATAAATCATTTATGCATAGCCTGATATATATATATATATATATATATACATGTTGACTAATTTTCTTCTCTCCATTCCTTAGCTAAGATATAAAGAAATTTAAAACAAGTATACATTATTTGTTTAGTTGGGAATCTAGGATTGTTATTGTTATTGTTATGTCTACATCTCTATTGCAAAATGAAACTTGTTTTCTCAAACCACAACTATGAGAAATAAAAAATGAAAAAGATATAACTTGCATTGTAGTTTAAGTGTCCTTTGCTTTTTAATTGGATTGTGAAGTCATTTATTTTGCAAATGATTTTGTATTGACATATAGTTTTGCCATACTATTTGCAAACATTAACACACAAAAGGAAATTGACATAGAGCCTAATTGAACTAGAAAAATATGAATCATATAACCATCAAGAAATAATATCAATAGATGAAGCCCTTGCAAATGCACAATATTTTCAAATCCATGATTTCAACTATAATGTAGAGGATTGTTTATTTGACGTAGTCCATGTCTTGCTCCATTGTCAATATACATCAAAACAACTATGCAATGGTCTTGTATACCATTTTTTGCATTGTCTCCATAATGGTTGCAGTGAAGCCATTCATTCATGTTAGGAGAAATAAAATAATGGAAACAAGATCAAAAAATAATCCAAAAAGTGAAGTGCGAGAAGGATTTTACCATAAACCAAATGTGTGAGAGATGTAAGATGAAACACCAAAACCAAGATAATACTCCAAGAATCCAACAAGAGCCAAGAGATTTTTGTAAGGGAAAAAAAAACAAAAAACCCCTTTGTCTATTATGAATGAGGCATGAAAAGCCTAAAGAGAGAGAGAGAGAGAGAAATAATATGAGCAAGAAGCTCAATACAATATGATAGAACTACTATGCAAGAGGAGAGAAATTGTGTGAAATAATTATGAGAAATTAGATTAAAGTGTGTGGAGAAACATATCTTAAGTAGAGATGAGTGAAGGAGTTTGTATGTAACTCCCTATGTGAATGAGTGCCACATTCATACAAGTGTGTGCCAAGTGAGAGCATCCTCATAAGGAGGAATAACCTATTTTCCTTATTAAAGGAATTACAAAATATGAGTTGTCGTCCCACTTGGACTAGAGGACAAAATTACATGTAGAGATTCCTTTAGGAATATCCTAAAATAAATAAAAGGAGGATACCTTGGTTTATCCTCAAATTAAATAAAACAACCAAGGAAATATTATTAATTCTAACACCCCCCTTTAATCTTTACTTGGGGTGAGTACATCAATAGGTATCAAACCCAAACGTTTACAATGATTTTGAGATGTTTCTTTTGAAAGAGTCTTCACTAGTATGTCATTGGCTTGATCATCTTGCATTTCTTCAACTTTTGTTTTGGAGCTTGAATGGTACATAGGACTTTTGGAAAAGTGAATAGCACTTTGAGAAAACAAAGGTGTATGTGCTTGTTGAGGGGAGCCCAAATCTTTAAGTTACCATTGAGATTCTTGAGATGCATGAGTACATTCTAAATGTTCATTTCTCGTATAAAATAGAGATGGAGATGGATCAACACTTGAGCCTACAATAAGGCAATAATCACTAGTGGATCTCCCATCATTGGGATCTCCTAGTGCTGAATCGACAACACTTTGGAAAGCAACATCACATTGCGAATCATGAGTCATATAATCAGAAATGCAATCTTTAGTTGCATAAAACAAATCTATAACGTAATCATCATAATGTGAATCTTGAGTCATAGAATCAGAAATGCAATCTTCAGTTGCATAAAACAAATTAGTAACATATTCATCATAATATGAAATATCAAGAGAAGGAGAGCTAGTATAAGCATCATCATCACTAACATTAACCTCCACAACAATCATAGGATTAGTACCTTCATCATGAATTTCATCTTGAGTAATGAACATATCTTTAATAGGATAATCAAAAGAAGGCAAGGTAACATTAAGAAAGTTGGAGATAATTTCCTCTTCTTGTTCAACAATAGCATCAAAATGAGAGCAAGAATCATCAAATTGGAATGCATCATAAGGAGAGTGCATAGTATCACTTTGAATTAAATTTGTTTGTGTAGGAAGATAGTAATCTAGAGGGTTATTCCAAGAACAGACATCATCATAAGGTTCATCCCAAATAGTAGTATCATCATAGTGAGGATGAAACACCCCATAACGAGAAACAAAAGCTTGACGAGAGTTATTATTATAAGACATTTGATTATTAGGAGTAGATGATCTCTCATGTTTGATTTTCTTAAAACATTTATTGATCACATGACCATCTTTCCCACAATAATTGCAATGGGTTCGATTATTAGTACTATGATAACCATTATTATGATTATTGTTATGCTAAGAATTATTAGTATAATGTTGAGAATTATGATTGTTAGAAGTATTATGATTATAAGATCTATTATTTTGATTTTGATGCTTAGACACAACATCATGTTCAGAAGATCTAAGAGTACCAAATTGTAATAACTTAGCTTCCTCTTGACGTAAAAGATTTTGAAATATACCATAAGTTAATTGAGGAGCTAAACTAGGAATAGCAAGCTGAGAATGTATGTTAGTAATAAACTGCTGAAATTCTTTAGGAAGACATTTCTTTAGAATGATAGTAATTAATCTAATATCAATTAAGGTAACATTTATACCACTTAATTGAGTTTTAATAACATTAAATTTAAGTAAGAATTGATCCATGGATTTGAAATCAATATACTTGAGGTCTTCCAAGTTGTCTTGGAGCTTAATCTTACGTGATTCAGTGGAGCCATCATAGGTTTGTTGCAAAATGGCCCACACTTGATGAGCTTTGGTGAAATGTCCAATCAATACATATAAGTCAGGACTAATCGAAAGACCAATTAAACCTAGAGCTTCTTCATTTTGAACTTGCCATGCATCTTTGACAGTTTGAGCAGCAGAGGCAGCTGGTTCAGTAGTGGCATCTGTAGCAACTTGGAGTAAATGTTTAAAACAAAATATAAATGAGATGTGGGTTTTCCATTAATAATAGTTAGAGTTATTTAACTCGATTTCCAGAATTAGGGTAGACATAATTAACTAATTAAATGATTAAATGAACTTGAACAAAGTGAGATACAAATAATATTTAATGTTAAAGAACAAGGAAAAAAGAATTTACTCAAGGTAAAATACGCTTTTGATTAAAACAAATTAATTTTTTTTTTTAAATTAAATTTTTTATTAAATGTTTTAAAATAAAGAAGGTAAATTGATTAAAATTAGAATTAAGAGTGTAATCGTGAATAAAAAAGTATAATGAACAATTTAATAATGTTAATTAAGATTTGTTTATACAAAATGGTAGAAACAATTTTTTTTAAATTTAAATGCTTTTGTTAAATAGAATGAATATGACAAAAAGATTTTAAAAGTTAACAAATTGAATCAAAAGTTTTAATGAGTTAACAGTATTAATTAGGGGTATACAAGAATGAGTTGAAAAGATTAATCGTAATTTAACAAAAAGGACTATTTTGACAATAAACTTATTAGAATTAATGAAGCAAAATAAAACTTTAAACTAAATTGAACAAATTAACAATACGTATTCAAATTAGTATCAAACTAACTTTAGATTTAAACAAATTAAATTTAAAATGGTCACGAAGATTAAAAAATCAGTCAAATAAGCTTAAATACTATGCTAAGAATAGCTAAAAGCTGAAATGAATTCCTGGCAAACTGAATAATAAGGAGAGCCACGATAGGACTGGTTACGCCAAGTTGAAGTATTGCAGTGATGCAGACAACAAGGAAGAATAGATCAGACAACAAGAATAGCCCAAGAATAGATCAATATTGAAATGGGAGCAGTTGCAGCCAAGATAAAGTTAAAACACTGTCAAAAGCTAGAAATGTAAAGATAGACAATGCTATGAAGGCAACGAGATTGAATCTCCAATGCAAGTAAGGGAGCAGGTTGCAAGAAATATACCAAAAATAATGTCTATGAACGAACCTCCCAAAGATATTGAGACCTGCAAAACTTGAAATGCCACACAAATACAGATAGAGGGGCTAGACAACAGTGAAAAGACAAAGCACTAAGTGTTCACGCAGCAAGAAGGAAGTGCGTAGGGGAAAGGCAGCTAGCAAGCTACTATGATGAAGGGAGAGGGTTGCACAAGGCAGCAAGAAGGAAGCTAGGAAGATAAGGAGGCAACAAGCTAGGCTACTATAATGAAAAGAGAGTGATCTGCGTACTAGAAAGCAGTAGCAAAAATGAAATGAAGGAGGTTGCGCACACAACAAGGAGGGATAATATGGCGCGCACTTAGAATGGTGCGCACAAAGAAACTTAGTTGAGGGAAAGTTGCGCCAAAAGCTATTAAAAAAAGAGAGGTAAGGCTGCTAATAAGTTAAGGCTGCTGTGCCAAAACAAAGGTTGGTTTCTTACAAGGTAGTATGTAGCTAGAGGCAATGAAGGTAGCTGCAATAAGGTAGCGCCAAATGATTTAAAGGTTGAATGCTTTGATGGAGGAGATAGCTGCGAAGACCAAAGGGAGTGAGCTGTGCACAAAGAAACTATAAAAGATGTAACAAAATTTATGTAAATAGCTTATTAAAAGAATGAAAATAAATGTAAAACGTAGGTACAGATAAAAAATTTAAGAGAAGAAAATGATAGATTTAAAAGTAGAATAACATAACCAAAAGTAAATAAAATAAAGATTAGTATAACAGATTAGTATAAACAATAGATTTAAAAGGAGAAATTAATAGAAGGATAAAATGATATAAAAATGATAAGTAAACAGAGAGTTATTTATTGTCAAGATATAGAATAGATTTATTTTAACCAGCAAATAAAATGTTAAAGTGTTAACCAATAGATCTTGAATGGATGCATTTTAAACACCAAAGTTGATATGACAGAGATTAGATTTAAATAACAGATTTAACATGATGGGAAATTATTCTTATTTATCCAAAAAATATAATGATAAAATAGAATGGATTAGAAATAAAAAACCCGTATGCAAGGGATTAGAAATCTGAAAAAAAATGGAGTTAGGCATGCAAGCACAAGATTTTAGAAAACTGAATATGAAAAGTTAAATCCTGCAAGAAATTTTAGATTAGTGCTTGCAAAAAACCACTTGAAATGAAGAAAGATGAGTTGGGTTTGGTGGTGAACAGACCAAACCCAAAAAAAATCTTAAAAAAACTAAGTTACTTTTTGGTGGCAAGCCTTCCAAAGAGGGTTAGAGAGAAACAAACTTAAGAGATAAGCAAGTTAGATATGCAAAAAAATGTTAGATCTATAAGAAAAAACTTGAAAAAACTTGCTCCTTTGAATGTCGCCTTCCTATAGAACACTTAAACAAGGATTAGTAGCTAGCTATGATACCATGTTAGGAGAAATAAAAGAATGGAAACAAGATCAAAAAATAATCCAAGAAGTGAAGTGCAAGAAGGATTTTACCATAAACCATATGTGTGAGAGATGCAAGATCAAATACCGAAACTAAGATAATACTCCAAGAATCCAAAAAGAGCCAAGAGATTTTTGTAAGGGGAAAAGAAAAGAAAAACCCCTTTGTGTATTATGAATGAGGCATGAAAAGCCTAAAGAGAGAGAGAAATAATATGAGCAAGAAGCTCAATACAATATGATAGAACTACTATGCAAGAGGAGATAAATTGTGTGAAAGAATTGTGAGAAATTAGTGTCAAGTATGTAGAGAAACATCTCTTAAGTAGAGATGAGTTAAGGAGTTTGCATGTATCTCCCTATGTGAATGAGTTCCACATTCATACAAGTGCGTGTCAAGTGTGAGCATCCTCATAAGGAGGAATAACCTATTTTCCTTATTAAATGAATTACAAAATATGAGTTGTCCTCCCACTTGGACTAGAGGACAAAATTACATGTAGAGATTCCTTTAGGAATATCCTAAAATAAATAAAAGGAGGATACCTTGGTTTATGCTCAAATTAAATAAAACAACCAAGGAAAGATTACTAATTCTAACAATTCCCTTGAGCTTGAACTAAAGCCATCGATGCTTTATAAAATTGCATAAGATATATTACAAAGACACATATTTGTGTAGGATGCTTTCAACAATAGAAAATAATGCAAATGGTGAGGTTGGGATTTGGGGTGACCTCTTTTATGTGCAATGGTTAACACGATGGCTAGACATATCCACATGTATATGGTTATTAACACACAAGAAACCATACTTGCATTTCAATAAAGAAACATATCATTAAACAATATCAATGCTTTTCTATGATGTAAATCTAATTGTTGGACATTATGATCCTATTTTTTAAGAAGAAGCTTAGAAAAATACACTAGAAATGTGCATGCATTCACCAATTAACGGTTTCAATTTCAACTATACATGGAACATAATTTCACAAGCATTTGACAATATTGGACTTTGTTTGGCCCATCCAATTGGTAGTCCATGCGGTGAAAGTATGTTTGGTGTAGTGGCTTCCTTAACGAATGCATAGTTTGATGTTGTTTCTTTGTGATTATAAATGATACAATCATTTGCAAATATATTGAGGGCACAAAATAATTTTTCATTGGCATGTTTGAGGACAATTGACCAATGCAACTCATGTAGCAACAATAGTGCATTAGAATTGAAAACATTGATTTATAAACTTGGAATGTCATATGTAAAGAGCAAGTTGGAAGGTTCATACTTTACATTGTTGTGGCTTTCACATATTCTTGATATAACTATATATGTATGGAAAAAAATTAAAAAAATACAAGAAAAAATATATTGCAATTGTAATCAACCAAAGCATATGATAGTCTTGATTTTCTTACATACTAATTTAGATCATTGTCATTATGAACCATTGCAATGAATAATATAAGAGATGAACAAATTGCAAAGCGGTTATTTTTTTGTGGAAATAAAAATAACTATAGTTGTACTCATATCAAAACCAATGATAAATATACTGACTAGTGTAAAAACAAAATTAGAACTTGAAACAAATACAATTATTGCTTCAAAGACATTCAAGGAAGCATCCAAATTGCAATGTGTAGCCAAAGCAAGATGCTTATTGTGATCTATGAAAGTTGTAATGGGTTGCAAAAAGAAAGAAAAAGGCAATATAAACAACCAAAAAAAGACTAGAACAAATAATTGACCAAGTGACATAACGACTTGCCCACAAGGTGAGTTTTTTGCTACTAGTATTGACCAAGTGGGCTTTTCTATGACAAATTGGATACTAATTGCAAAATGACACATGGAAAGCAAAAAAAATGAAAATAAAAGATAGAGTGCAAAAATTTGTTAAAATTTACATGTGACCAATCAATGATATGCCTACTGAACCATGCACTATTTGTGAAATACTAAACTTTAGAAAAAAACATATGCAAGGCTAGCGATGCTTTTGTTAATGCTTACTTTTTGTTGCTCCTTGCAACAAGCACAAAATAAATAGAAATTGGAGAGCTAGTTTGTAGAAACTACCTAAAATTTATTTTATAAAATCAAGTCCTTCATTTTTTAGTGTCATGTAATATAAGACAATGCATGAATATAAATTGTCTAATCATTGACTTCTTTAGAAGAAAGACTTGTCGAGCTTTGTGTATCGCTTTTGCACAAATTAGGAAATTGGGATATAGAAGAGCACCATTTGGTTTGAATCGATTTGTCATTAATGTTCTAGTTCATTTTGATAAAATGCAAAAGGCATTGTCTAGAGAAAAAGATAAGACAAGAACAATTATAGTTAAACTAAAATAGGAAATAGGATATGAAAATGCATATATGCAAGGAAATGTCAAGCCAATAATTGTAATGAAAGAATTATTAGTATTTTCAAAAACCTTGTTATGCATTAAAGAGAACATTACCATCAACAAGGATTGGGAAACATTGCTTCCAAATAATAAATGTGTTTCATGTTCAGATACTATATTAGAGATGTACTCAAATGATGAGATGTCTAAACGTGACGAAGAGCTATCACTGAATTGTTAATTCATTGGTTTAATGAATCTAATACAATGAAGGAATTTGAAATGAATATAATTTATATTGCACCATCAAAAGGGTTCAATCCTTTAGGTATTTTCCAAGACACTTTCAAAATACTTGAACTTTTCAACCTTGTTTTTTGGATCTTGCCCAAATGAAATAACAAAAAAATAATTCCTACCAAAAAATCACAAAATGGGAACTAATGCACAAAGACAATAAATTTGCAACACACATCACAAATATTTTTTTCAAAGGAAGAAAAATTATTATTCGATAAATATCTTCATTGACATGGGTGTGCATAAGAAAAGTTGAGTTAAAGGGTAAAAAAACTTGTTGTAAAAGATGTTCCCACTCCTGCAAAGATTGAAGGTATACTAAGATCACTATTAGGTTTTATATCATTAAGAAGTATTTGTACTTCTCCAAATTACTTAGAAAACACGAGAAAAAAAAACTAGTTTTGCAATGATAAGGCAATTGGGACCTCTAAATTTTTTTTAGAGCCACTTTGCAAAGCATTAATGCAAATATGTACTAATTAAAATGCAAAGTATAATAAAATTGTAGAAGACAAAGACTTGGACTTTGAAATTAGGAAAAATCCAATAATTTGCAACTGGTACTTTTGCCATAGAGTAAATGCATTTCAAAAAATGATGGGCTATTTGGAAAAGTAATGGACCATTTTTTTGTGACTGAGCATATACATTTTATGCTATGGATAGAAAATGCGCCTATATATATGGAAATTAAAAAAATTATGAAATTGTAAATTTTGTTGACCAATATATTTCATGTAATTCATCATTGCTAGCTATGAACCTTCTTAGAATGCAAACACACCTATCACACAAAGGCTTGTTAAAAATAAAAAATATTTAGCAACCAATTTAGTTTTTTGCTATCTCCAATAAGAAGAACAATTATATTAGAACCTTTGACAACTGCAAATTCCATAATGAGAGATAATGTCAAAAAAAAATTCAAAGAATTGACAACTAAACATTGCACAAAAGAATATACATTTGACAATTTCACGACTGAGTTTGAAATGGACAAAGCATGTTATATTTGCATGATGCAATCAACATTGACATGGAAAATTATCACGCTGAAAAGAGTTTTAGCTAATATTTAGATTAATGTATTTTTCAGACAAGTCTCTGGTTTATGGTATGCGAACAAAGATACCTAGTTTATACTATATGTCTATGTTTTTGCATCATATTGTAGTTCATATATGAAAAAACAAGAAATAACAACATCTCTTATTTTTTGTAAGCTATGACAGTAATGTACTTGCGCTTACAATGAAAAAATGTAATTTATATGAAAACTGGGCAATGCATTGCTAAATCATAAAAAAATTTCAACTTGTCAAGCAATTCATATTGTCTTGTCACTATCACAACATTTTTTCTTAAGAAAAACTATTTTCATCAATACAACACCATAAAAAAAAGAATATACATGTTAAAGAGCCCCAAACTATTAGAAAAAGAGAAAGATGAATCTGAAAAACATAATGTATGTTTCTACAATAGATAAATACATACACTGATAAGAATATTTTAAAAACCTATCATTGGCTGAATATACATCTTTTTATCGCAACAGTTCAAAAAATATGCAAAGAAAGAGAAAACTATAGGTGATATGTTATGCCAAATATAATCAACATATTGACTATGAAAACTATTGCAAAAAGAAACTTATGTTATATATGTCTTTTAGAGTGAGTGAACAAACATTGTTAGGTGGTTGTAAAGCATGGAGTGAAGCATTTAACAAAAATAAAGCAAAAATTACAATTGTTGAATAATGGTTCACACCATAGGGTATTTGCAAGATCAAGTTATGCCAAAAGTGGTGATGTGAAAAAGAATGTCTTTTTCACTTGCCCAAAAATGTGAAAATGAATGTTGAATTTTTAGTAGGCCTAGATGTTAGTACACCTAGTCAAAGGAAATACCAATGCAAATCGTGTATAGGATACTATAATATGGGAAATGGTTATCAAGGGTAGATCTCCAGTTCCCATATACATTGGAATACAAAACCCACCCTTAGGACAAATTTGATTAGCACAACCCAAAAGGATGAAGGGGTGCAAATGCACAATCTAACAAAAGGGGTGATTTTGGGGTATTCCCTATATAGACATATGTGCATATAAAATGTAAAGTATGACAAACACTTATGCAATGACAAAGTAAATAATAACTAGCAATGTATGATATTAGATCTATTGTACTAAAGTAAGCGCTAAAGAAAAATGAGAATGATGTACTCACCTTGAGGGCTAAGAGAGGACAACTAAGCTTCATATCTAGAAAAAACCCATTAGATAATTGTTGGAATTTGAAATCATTCTGGATCTAGAACCTTAAGACCTGTACCTACTGACGCTAAAAATTGCAGAACCCCAAGACAATGTCAACTTGGGACTCAATTCGACCTAGTCCTAGAAGCATAAAAACTACTAAATTCTATGAAGGACCAGTCACTAGTTTTGAAAATCCAAAAATCCAAATCTGTAACTTCATTTGCACATAAGGAAAAGGGGGAAATTGTTGCGGAAAGGGGCTTTCCTTGGTCAAGCCTTTGTATAGGAATTAACCTTGAAATCAAATAAGGAAGCATCTAAAATAAGATAAATGTAAGTATTCACCTTGCTTGTCAAACCCTCATGGATGGATGTTAGGATCTAATAAACCTATGATGATGTATGAATGCTTGCTTGAGATGTGTTGTAGAATCAAGGATGTCCTTAAGAATGCAATTGATATACACTTGTCAAATCCTAGATCTAAAATAAATGTATGTTTGATCACTTCAATGGAGAAGATGAGGAAAGAAGAATGGATGTGGATCTTCTTGCTTTCTTATGAATTCCTCTACTTGGCCATCATGGAAGAGAGAAACTTGCATCAATAAGAGAATATTTCCTTTGAATTGATCTTGAATGGAAGAAGACATGGAGATCTTAAATTGGGAGTCTTTCCTTCAAATCTTGAATCCAAAAGATCACTTGCAATCACCAATAATTTCTTGCATATAGATTTGATTGTATGTAGATGGTATGTCAAAATGAGGAGCTTTCATGTCCTTTTATACTCATTTTGGGGCTCAAAATTTATAGGTTGGCCATAATTAAGGTCAGGAAAAGAAACACCCACGCATCAGGCTTGAATCCCATTAAAAATTAACCTCCTGAGGACATGGCTAATTTTGACCTAGTCCTCAGGACAAGGCCGAATTTGACCTAGTCTCAAAGAGAATTTTTTTTTGAAAATGGTCTCAAGGTTTGGGGAGAGTTTCGAGGAAGGAAGATACAAGTAATAGGAAATCAAACATAAAAAAATTCGATCTCAGAAATCACTAAAATGAGTCCTAATAGGTCCTAGAACTTCCATATAAATGGGTGCTAACTTTTTAGAATAGTACATTTATCCCCCACTTTAGTAGGAGTATGAGGAAAACTCATGCTCATGGTAAAGTAGATCAAATGCATAAGATGTTCTTATCAAGGTCAAGAAGACAAGGAAACATTAAGCCCCCAAGTGAATTAAGTCCTCATCAAATCCAAAACTAATACGAGAGAGAGAGAGAGAGAGAGAGAGGGTGTGTGATCACCTTAGCCTAGTAAGATTGTGTGTCTTACTATGAACCACACAAAGAAGGTATCGAAAAAGATGGCATTGAATATTTTGGCAAGTTTGTGTGCCATTCTAGTCAATCCATCAAGGATTTTTCCTAAGGAAAGTGTATACAATAAGGGATATGGAAAAGGAACAACTTTTCCTAAGGGAAGGTAAGATTCCTTATGGGTCAAAAAGGAGAGAAAACATCTATCCTTAAGGAAAATGTATCCATAAGGGATCCAAAAGAGAAATTTGTCCTAAGGGAAGGTAAACTTCCTTAGGGATCAAAAAGAAAAGGATGATCTATCCTTAAGGAAAGTGTATCCATCAAGGGATCCAAATGAAAAGCAGCATTGAAATAGTGCATGTGTACAAAATATGAGTAGAGTGTATGCCCCCACATTAAAGTGATTTCAAATGCCTTAATGGGAGAAATGACTTTAATAGAGCGTACATGCATCCACAAAAAATGTCTCCACTATGAAATGACCCCAAGAAATGACAAATCAAGGGAAATGAGCACATGATAAAAGAGAGAAGGCATGAGATCTACCAACTTTGGTGTCAGTATGATCATATGTAAAATATTATGTCAAAATGAAATGCCATCATCCCCCAAAGGAAGTAGACCTAGAACACAATGGAAGAAAAACACATAAGAGTTACAAAGAAGAGTCTTTTTGGACCAACATCATGAAAACCAAAAATAATAGGTGTCTACCATTTTTCATCATCCCAATAAAACAACACAAGGGCACATTTATGAATAATGGCATTTTTACAACATAACATGTAATGACAAATAGAAGAAGAGAGATACACATAGAATAATGTTTACGATATTGTGATTCCTTTATCACTGTGCACCAACAGAGAAAAAAAGGTTGTTTAAATAAATATAAAAAAAACATATAAAAAGTAGCACATCACGGGAGAAGCACAATACACCAAGAAAACAAATAGAATCTATCATGCAAGAGGAGCTAGTCAAGCATATCACATGCCCCCCATCCTGGTCGATAGTGTTTAGGGAAGGTGGGTAACTTGCAAGAGGAGAAACAATAACCACGATAGATGGAACAATAACCAGTTCCAAACAAGAACCATTATGTAAAGATAGGTCACTATGTTCGTTACTAGGAGTGATAGATAACTATTGTGAAAGCATAGATGGTAAACCATGATCAATATCAATAGCCTCGTACATGTCATCAAAATCACTAGCATTAATATCATTGTTAGTATCATGAACATCATCATCAAGATTGATTGTAATAGAATCTAAGATACAAATAAAATTGTCATGTTTGTTCATTTTTACTTTGTTTAAATTCACTTCTTCCATAAGATCAAGCATGGGTTGGTCAAAGGAAAGTGAAGTATGAGGTGAAGAAATATTTTGAGAAGCACATTGATGGGCTATATCATGATATTTGCGATGACGATCATGAGCATGATGGTTACATTTGGTCTTGATATAAATTTGGTCTAAGATAGGATTAATTAACATTGAGTCCTTTTCTTCTTTACGAGGAAGAACAAAAGGAACCCCACTAGGTTGAGAGATGACATGTAGATGATGCATATAAGAAATAGGAGGTACAATAGAATCATGTAAAGGAGGTATAGGTGGTGTAGGAAGAAGTCCATATCTAGGATCATCCTTAGGTTTTCTAAGTTCACAAATATGTTTAATCTTGTAGGCTTGGTATGATCGAAAGTGATAGTCGGGATGGGTTTGAGTGGGTTGAGGCATGTAAGGTCAAAATAAATCAAGGTCAATTGATTCTCGAGGCATAAAAGGATGATAAATACTATGGTTAATAGTCATGTTCTCTCCATTATGATGAAATTTAATAAATGTATGAATAGGAGAAGCCATGAATTTCATGGAGGTAAGCCAAGGAAGACCAAGTTTAACTTGAAATTGATCAGAAGTGGGAATGATAGTGAAAGTAGTGTCTAAAATTTTACCACCAACTTCCATAGGAAATGAAATAGAAGCATGAGAAGGATAAAGGAAACCATTGAAAGTTTTAATCAAGACATTATATTTATCATAAAAATATTTTTGTAGTTATTTACTAAAAATATGCTCTTTAGTTATCACATTCACCATACAAGCGGGATCAACAAGGGTACCATGGGAAGGAATGCCATTAACCCTAGTAACAATGTAGAGAGGATCACCAGGTGCTTTAATTATCTTTGCAAGATCAAAGGTAATGCAAGACTGAGGTGGAGGTTGATGTTTAGTTTTAACATGATCAACTTGGTTGACAACATGATTAGCTTCAGTAACTTTCTCATCATAGTCAATACACTAGGAAGAAGAAGGTTGATCAATAGTATTGGTTGATTGAGATGGAAAAGGATTGGTGTAGATTTGAAATTTTTGATTAGGAGGTGAAACTAATTTTTTTCTATTGTTAATGTTAATGTCTAAAAATATAGCATTAGAATCAATAAGGTCTTGAACAATATTTTTCAATTGAAAACACTTTTCAGTATCATAACAAGGTTGACGATGTATTAATATAAATATTTGGGATCAAAGTATTTGTACTTAGGTTTGGATGGGTCAATTGGTTTTATAGGAGGAAGTGTTAACATATTAGCATTCATTATCTTCATCATCACATTATGCAAAAATTTATAAAGTTGAATATAAGTACGAGTAGGTCTAAAAACATACAACAAAGGAGCCACACCTTTGGATGTCACTGCCACTTGTTCATCAAAAGTGTTGGATGAATTGTTTTTATTAATAGAAAATAAAGTTTTAAAGGACTTTAAACCTTTACATCCAAGATTACATCAAATCCAAATAACCATAAGAGTCCACATAGTCACAACATAAAACAAAAAGAAATCAAAACTAGAACATCAAATTGGCTGCCAAGACAAAAAGCCAGCAAACCAAAAAACTAACAATCTGATAGTAACCAAACAAAATAGGATAGAGAAACGAAAGACCAAAGAACAACAAACTAGAAATTTTTAAGAATCTCAACCATTTCTATTACCATAAGATCCATATTGATAGTAGTATTCTTTAGCTCCTCTAGGTCTTTGTCTTTCATGAGAGATTTTTTCTTGGTGTTAGCTCTGGTCCTCTTTCTTGGTCTAGAGTTATCATCAACAACATCCTTGTCCACCTCGACAACCTAAGACTCCTTCTCCTTCTCCAACTTACCAACCAAGATTTTGACATGCTCAACTGACGCTTTTAGAATCTTGTAGCTCTAGTCCCCTTTTTTTTTCATATTGTCCTCCACCTTGGCCATTTTGGTCTCCATTTCCACCATTCCTTGGTCTATATTATCAATGTGAGACATCGTTTTCTCTATGGTATCAAATCTGGAAGTAAAGGAATCCTTCAAGTTTTTAGCATGCTCAATGGCTTTAGTCATCTCCTCCAAACTCTTTGGAAAGGATTTATCTTTACCAAACCCCATAGCCTCAAAAATTTGGAGGTGTTTACAAAGGTCCTTCATCTCTTCCTTAATATGCATGTTGTCATCGATGATCCACTCAATGGTATTGGTGAAGCTTCTCACCCCCAATTTACCCATTGGGATGGAAGTATTGTCCTAAATCCCTACATCCTTCAGCTGAACCTCTTTAGCTTAAATGAATCGTTGATTTTTATATAGTTGGTTAGTTTTTGAATTTTACTGAAATTAGATGCAACATCACTCTTATCAATGAGAACGGGAGCTATTAGAGTGTTTCTCTCAAATAGACTCACTTGAAGTTGATAATGATGAAGCACTTCACACAATTGGGAAAAGGAAGAGAAGTTATAAAGAAGAATCTTATCTCTAATGTCTTTTTGTAAATTAGTAATAAAAATGCATTGTATATCAACATCAGGCATAGGATAATAAATTTGAGCAAGCAAATTCTTAAATCTACCAATGAAAATCACTAACTTTTTGATTTAACACCTTGTTTATAATGTATTAAATTAGTCAAATAAATTTTAGGACCAATATTGTTTTGAAATTATTGAATGTGAGCATTATCGAGCTTGTGAAATGAGTAAATGGAATAAGTAGGAAAATAAAAATACTAGTACAAGGCTTTAACTCAAAAGGTTCTAGTAAATAAATTTTCCTTGAACTTGTGGTCATGAGACAAATCGCTACACAAGGTTTGGAAATTTTTGACATGAGTCATAGGATCACCCTTACCATTATAAGTTACAAGATGAGGAATCTCAATACTTTGTCGGATAACAAGACATATAATATACATAAACAAAGGAATAACAATGTCACAAGTAGGAATGTTGAACTTTGATTGAGTCATAGAAGAAATTTGTTGTTGCAAAGAAGACATAGTTTGAGCTAAGCTATTAATGGCAGGATCGGTAGAATAAATGATGGGAGGAGAAACATGAGACATGTTAGGAATGTTGTGGGAAATAGAAGGAATGTTTGAATATGAAAATGACACACTATGGTAAGTGGGCATAGATGAAGGAAATGAAACACATGGAGCAGTGGAAGGAATAGAAGGAAGAGTAGGATTAGGAATACTTACATGTGTAGGATTGGAAGTTTGGATAGAGTTTGTGATGATAGGTGGAGAATAAGTGGAGACACTAGGAATAGAAGTAGAGATAGGTAAAGATGTTTCAACATTTGTAGTAGGTGGAAGAAAGCCTAAATCTTGAGCACATTTTGTAAGAGGTTTGACATTAGATTCAATAAGATGAGAAAGGGTATGCAAGAGGTTAATACCATGTGAATCATGATGAATAAGCTTCCTTAAGCCTTCTACAATGAAAATAACCTTAATATTATAATTCTCTTGAGCTAACCATTGTTCAAACTTTTCAAAGTCATGAGTAAGTTTTTGGACTTGGGAAGGAGGAACTCTTAATGCTTCATCATGAGAAGAATTAGAATAGTTATTCTGCATGATAGGATTAAGATCACTAAGATTCATATTGGTGACATCAAGATTCCTAGGAAAGAAGGAGGGTTTAGGATGAGAGGAACCCATGGGTTTATAGCTTCTTCTAACCGTAATGCTATAGATTGGACCCAAATTGATAAAGCTCATACACAGAGGAATGAAAGGAAAGAGAGATGCAATGCAATTTGAAAGAAATGTGCAAATCAAGAAAATTTAACTATCAAATTTAAGCATGTAATATGAAATATGAAAATATTCATATGTAGCAAAGATGTAATGTAAATAATGACTATCACAATGTATACAAAGTAGATATGGATATGTAAATGTAATACAGAGGATATCTAACACCAAGATAGAAAAGATATAATGCTTGAAGTGGTGGATTCACCAAAATATGATATACATGAACCTACACACACAATGATGTAAATGTTATGCAAAAGAGATCTAACTAGATGCATACAATGTAATAAAGAAGATCTATATAGAAAATGAAATCTAACACAAAAATAAGAATGGAAAGGTTCTGAGTTGGGTTCACCAAAATGTAATATGGGAAATGGTTATCAAGGGTAGATTCCCACTTTCCATAAACATTGGAATACAAAACCTACCCTTATGCCAAATCTGATTAGCATAACCCAAAATGATGAAGGTGTACTAATGCATGATCTAGCAAAAGGGATGATTTTGGGGTATTCCCTATGTATACTAATAAAAGTATCTTCATAGAATTAGGGTTAATCATCAACAATAAGTGAAATAATAACTAAATACAACCACAATTGAGAAACTATTTAACAAAATCAATGACTAATTGAGCACCCTATGGCTCTCTAACTAAGATGTTAATGAATGAGCTCTCAGCAAGCTCTCACTAATGATAGTCCTAGTATGAAAATGATAGAGATAAAACAATATGCTAAAGCTAAAAATTATCAAGATGAATGCTAAAATTGCTCTTAAATGCCTTTCTAAACTCAAATTGCAAGAGGTTTGATGCATTTCTCAGATAGGTGGTTGATAATAATGAAGGATTTTAGCCTTCCTTTTATAGATTTTCCAATGGTAGGGGGTGTAGTTGTATTTAATCATGGTTGAGTTGGGGTTAAGTCTTTGGTTCCACCCTTTGAAGACAAATAAAAGTTTGTGTCCTCAAAGCTTGGGACAAGTAGACAAGATGAATGGTTAAGATTCCTTCTCACTTTGAGTGAATGAGATTCAATTTGGCTTGATCCATGTGAATGCCTTTCCTCAAATCTCATTGGTTGATTGATTTTCTCTCCTTTTGGTTTGTTGAGAGTAATTGATTTTTATTAATTGATTTAATTGATTTATTTTAGCCATGTACCCCTTGAATGGGTTGAATTTAATTTAATCCAAGACTATACAATTAATTGAATTAATTGTATTTTGATTTGATTGCACTTGATTAAAATGCTCTCAATTTTGATTGATCTCGAATTAAGACTTGATTTTTGTTTTGATTGGCTAATTGTGCATTGTGATTCAATTGATTCAATTATTTCCTTGATTTGCTTTGATTTCACTGGATTTGCTTTGAATTATCATTAAATTGTCTTTGTCCATTTTTAGGTAATTACAAATGCCCCTCTTTGAGTTGACGTGCAAAGCATGTCAATTCAAAGAATACTCTGATCTTGCTTGATAAGGTCTTAATTCATTGATGGTCGATCTTTGATATTCATTCTTAATGTCTTTTGATGGTCGATCCTCTGATTCTCGATATGAAATTGCTGCAGGTAATGATTGATATAAAACTCTCCTGATTGATGTGGTTCTGATGATCATTCTTGATATGATGATTGATTTTCTAATCGATATGAAACTCTCTTGATGATTTGATATGATGCCCCTTTCGTTTGATTATGAAAAATTTCCTGATAAAAGCTTTCACTTTGATTTGGATGATCGGTCTCTTGATTTGATGATGTTGATGATGATATGATTGCATGCCCCCTCAGGAAATGAATCAAAATGTTTTTGGATGATTTGGTTGAGAATGGGAAATTTTGATTTGTTTCCTGATATAGAAATTTGAAAATGCCCCAATCATGAGAGAATTTGATGAGAAAAGATTTTGATTGATAAGATGTTGTTGATGCTCTAGATAAGTTGATGATGGTTTGGTATCATTTGATGTTAGTCAAAATCACTTGGTTGATGTTGATGTCAATCTGATAGGATAAGTTGATGAGTTGATATTTCGCTCTTCAGATCTAGAGAGACAAAGCAATGAATTTCCTTCCTCACGATATAGAGTTAGGAGATTTGATGTACTCAAGATGAGCAAATGGATGATAGGATAACTTGATTGACGTTAGATAAACACTTGGATGATTTGACTGATTGATATTTGATACATGATATGATTAGATGATACAGAATTATGGATTGATAGAAGAGAAGGTAATGAACAGGATTAGGTTGCCCCTATTTGATTAGCCTGATTGATTGTTGATGATGTCCTTGAGGAAGCATGAATCATTTTGATGGATCAAACATTTGAAGATGTATCTTGATGACATTGATGTACCTTTGATGATCAGATTAAACATGATTTTTGATGATGGATACTTTAGACATTGATGATGTTGATAAAAAAATTTGATGATATCGATGGATATTTGATGATGTAGCATTGATAATATAATTGATCATTTGATGTATCTTGATTTGGTCTTTTGATGATGATAACTCCACCCCCTTTTAGATTTTCCTCTTGCAAATTAAGCTAAGAAAGGCCAAACAATATATACAATGCATCTAATCTAAGATGTATGCAGCTAAATGTCATTATTCAAGATTTTGGAAGCTTATTTTCATCATTGAGCTTTTAGAACATGAAATTGGTACAACCCTCACTGGTTCAACCATGATGATATGAATACCTATTTCCTCGGATTTTAACAATTGCAAGTAAACAATCAAAGAATTGATCCCTTTCATACACAAATGTCCTTGATGATTCTTTGATGATCATGTCATTAGACGGATTCACATACTACTATGAATCAACCTGGCAAGCACTCAAGAAGAAATCAAGAAAATATCATGTCTTCATCATCGCTCATCTAGTCCAAGACTTCATCGATTTGCTAAAAAGACATGATTCCAAAAATTTAGTAACACTTTGAACATTTTTGCTTTTGTTTTTAGATCCATATTTCAACAACTTCATCCACTTTGATCCTTAGTTATGTTTAAGCCTTTTAGATTTTGATATGATTTTATTAAGCTTTTTAAATTTTGATCAGATTTTTCAAATTTTGTTGTTTAAATCAAGTATTTGGATGTTTGAAATGTAATATTGATCATGAAGTTCAAGTGTAGCCATTTTCCAATTTTGATGCAATCATTTGAGCCAATTGATGTTTGCTTTGCTAAGCTCATTGAGTTCGGATTGGTGCCACCAGTTTGATTTGGAAGAGATAGTGCTTTGTTGGGCAATTCCAACCTTTGAGAGTTTATTTCAAATTTTTTATTTTTAGAATTTTTGAAATTTGATTTTTTTTTTTGGATTTTTAGAGATTTTTGATGTTTTTGAATTTTAGAGATTTTTTTATTTTTTTTAATTTAAAAAAAAAATTTGATGTTTTTGGATTTTTAACGATTTTTTGATTTTTTAAATTTTTTTTAAAAAAAATTGATGGTTTTGGATTTTTAAAGATTACTAGTTCTCAAGAAAGATCGCATTGAATTTGTCCCCAATGTCTAGCAATGTATAGGACATAATAGATGGATTTGCTAACTGATGGATGTAAGATGAATAGGCCATGATGGATGAAGCAAGTGTGTTACCTATAGGACCATCTCCTCAAGATTATCCAAGCTAGGAAAAATGTATCTTGATATAGGCCAATGATGTGGTATTAGTTAGCATATGGAATAATGACTTGATGTCGTGACAATGGTCCAAAGGAATGGACATATTAAGAAACTTTTTATAACATTTATTTTATTTTATTTTATTCTTCAATTGGATCAAGATTAAGGGATTAATGTGGATAGGATCACACAATCATGATAAAGGGGTGGTGAAGGCTATGAGTGAATGGTTTGGGATTATGGCAAGGCTTCTTAGAAATAATGATGGTGGCTTTAGGATAAGCAAGATCATGATAAGGTAGCGTGAACACGACAAGTGAATAAGTTGATGGATAGGATAACTCATGTCAAGATACTTAATGCTCATAGATATGTTCAACCTTGTCAAGATCAAAGGTGAAAAATGAAGTATGGATGCAAGTGAGATCAATGGTAGAAAGATGGAGGATATGATGGATGAAACTTTCCCCCAAGTGTAGAGTGCAAGAGAGAAATTATGCATGATGCTTGTTTGCCAGGTTTTCATCATGGTACTTGTCCAAGATGCCACAAGAAGTGGTTTTCACCATAGGATGGATTTATTTTCTTTTCTTTTTCTTCTTTTTCTATTTTTTTTCTTTTTGGATGGACTCAAGTCTCATGCTCTTTAGATACTCTTTGAAAAGGTATGATATGATAGGCCAAGGTCACTGAAAGGTATGCTCAAAGATGTTGATAGGGTGATGGAAAGGTGATATGGTGGATAAGGTAGAGGGTGGCTAAAGATTTATGCAATGGATTGGATAATTGAAATGGAAGGATAATGAATGAGAGGATAATAAGTCTTTCCATGTGTTGGTGTGAAAAATGGAATAAGAGGATAAGAAGTATTATCAAGATCAACATAGATACACATCTTGAGGGGTAGTGGAATAATGGAGGAAAAATGGGTGAAATAGCTTGGGACTTTGAAGTAAGAGAGGATATGGATTTTGGGACACAATGACTCAAAATGGATGGATGAGATGAAATGTGTTTGGGATAATGTGAAGTGGAAGCCTTTGGAAGCTTAAATGTCAACTTTGATTTCTCTTTTGTGTGTAAGTCCTTCAAAAGTGACTTGGGAATCCACACTTTCTTTGATTTGTCTTTCCTTTTGGATGCTTTAGAATGCATTTCTTCAATGAAAGATTTAGGAATACACATTTTCTTTGATTTTTCTTTTTGCTTGATGGACCTTTGTGGTCTCTTGAATATATATATTTTTTCTTTCTTTCACATGTCGATTAGATTGGACATGGTGCTCTTCATACATAAGCAGATTCTTGGATTTCTGATTTTTATGTTGCGCATTCAAATTTCTTCCAAAAGACTTGGGATTGATGGATGAATAAGGCTGGTATGAATGGTTCATATGGAAGATTGGCATGGATGGGTGTTTGGTTTCTCAAGTATGTATGTCTTTGTTGATCTTGATAGGATATAGGGTAAGTGGATTGTGGGATAGAGATGGTAGGAAAGGTTGATGGAGGAATATAAGGGCCCAATATGGATGGAAGATATGAAGGTTTTAACTTTGGGATGTAGGGACCAAGGATGGATTTGGAGGATGTAGAAGGAATATGCTTATGCAAAAATGGAGGTAAATGGGATGTGGGAGGGATATCAACATCTTTATTTTGAACTGCATGGCCAAGGCTTTCATCTTTTGGATTTATCTTTGTACCAATAGGTTGATATGTAGCTTTGATAGGAGTGACTTTGATAGGAGCAGTTGAAGCTTGAGATAGATATGGAGGCTTATGAAAAGTGGATGTTGGGGTACTTCAATCTTAACAAGGATCTTTTGATAGCCTAGGAAGAATACTTTTCTTTTCATTTTCAATAAGTTCATTAGAGATGGAAGGAATACCTTGATCTTGCTTAGGAGATGGGTATGATATAAGAGGTGAAGGAATATGGAGTGTTTGAGATGGAAGTATATCTTCTTGAAAGAGATGGAAGGGTATGAAGGGTTCATCATGGGACTGTTGGGGTATGGGACTTTGGTCAACTATAGGATAAGGAGGGATATTATCTTGATCTTGATCCTTAATAAGACTTGTTTCTTTGCAATTTTGATTAGTCTCTTGACATGGAGCCACTTCTAAGGACAATGTAGGAGTTTGGATCCACGCAAGGGATTCTTGAAAGGCTAATGAAGGTTCATTTGAAATAGGAATGATAGGTATTGTAGCACATGAAGGCTTGGAGTCTATAACTTTTGAAGTATGAAAGAAGTTTGTAGCAAGATGTAGGTTAGCTTGGATCTCTTTTAGAGGTAGCCCTTGAGGGTATACATAGTCATTATGAAAACTTCTTGGATCTTTGTTTGATGGAGGAATGTTGGATAGCTTTGCTTCTATATGAAATGGAGGAATGGTGGAATAGGTACAAGCTATAAGAGGACCACTACTAGACATGTGTTCATAAGTTTGATCTTGCTTGAGAAAAGTATCTTGATTAGATGATTCATTAGGATTTTCAATTTCAATTAAGTCATCATCTATAAGATTTTGGATTTTATGTTTCAACTCCATGAAATTTGAAGTTTCATGCTCATTATGTCTATGATATGCACAATAGTTACTCAAAAAGATAAAACCACATGTAGTGATTTGAGGCAACGTGATGAGATCATTTTCAAGGAGTTTTTCCAAAGCTGATTCGTATGAAATTCCAAAAGGAGTAAATGATCTATCCCAAGGATATTTGGATGTATTTGTGTTTCTCAAAGAGTTTCCATATGATGAATATTGTTGAGATGGATCTAATTCCTCTTGATTTCCTTGATCGAAGATGAGATTCTCTTGATATTTTGAAATAGGTTCTTCATCAAATATTGGTTTATCATTAAGATATTCTTGATCAAATATAGGGTTTTCATGATATTCTTTTTGATCAAATTTTGAATTATCAAAGATATGGCATTCATGTTTTTTTCTTGATCATAGAGGTAAGGAAACAATGTTCTTAATGATACTTGGTTGGATAATGTTTCCATTTCTTGAATTCTTGTGAATAGAATATTCTTTTGAATCTTTATTGTTAATTGATTTTTGGATCTTAATGAATGTTTTCTTTTTGTAAGCAAAGATATTCAAGCACAACACAATGATTTTATCAATTATCATAAGAAATCTTTCCAAGCAACCTACCTAAGATCAAATTTGGCTTTTAAATGGCTCTAATGAGGTAGGCTTGCTAATTGATTAAGGATTTAATATGGATTCCGTTCAAATAGACTTTAATCTCTCATCCCCCAAGTATGTTAAGAGGCTTCCCACATGCACCAAGGTACAATTTTGCACAATCCGTGAGGACTACTAGAGGAAGGTTGAAAAATTTAAAATCCATTTGTTACACACCCCATTAAGGAGATTCTCACGGCAAAAAGTGAGCGTATCCCACTTTGGGCTGTCCCTCTCACCGGCCTTGTTAAGGCAAACTCGGGAGGCGAGCCCAACTAAAGTTCTAGGATGGTATTCTCTGTAGGACATTATTTTTTGTTTCTTTTTTTCATGCAAAAAAGATTTTTTTTTTTTTAGCACTTTTTAACAAACAGAGTTAACAAGGTTCAATTTCCTCACCCACTAACTAATGAGAATCGAGTATTGCTACTCTTTTCTACAAATAAGGGGTTTTGATTAACTGTTTGGTTTATTCCCCTAAGCTATCCAAATTACTAGATTTTGAAAGGACAATGCCATAATTTAAGCACACAAATCACCAAGTTTTAAGGCTTACCTCTCCTTGTAGCTAACAAAAGTTAGGGGCATTTTTGAGTTTTCTCCATGATTTTATGCTTACCTTGGCTATAGTTCCTTTCCAATGTGTTGTCAAAGCTTTTCCTTCTTGATTAAATTTTCTTTCTGGCTTCTGAACTTTTTGATGCATGCTCATTTACAGTCAAAATGTACAAACAGAGAGTTAGATGAATGAATTTATCAATCTGAAAGCAAATTAAGACAAAAAACTAAAAGTGACATTGTCCAGCAAATACGCGATATCAAATTGTTTGTAGGCGTAACTTTACTGTCAGTAAGCGACACTTAAAAGTGACACATGCGACACAGAAAGTTACACAAGTGGAATCAATTTACTGTTAAGCGCAAATAATATTTAAAAGTGCGTAAACTGATAAAGTCAAAGTGACACTTTAACAACAATAAACGTAAGATAAATGATACTAGGTGTGACTTTTTTTGTAAAGTGCTTCGCAAAGATCGGTCACAGGTGACAACAGGTTATTGATAGGCGACACTTCTCAACTCATAGGCATGAATCTTTGAGGCAAAGGTAGTATAGCTTTATCGAACATGCATGATTATTTCGATTACAGGCGACAAGAAAGAATGTCAGACAGAACAGAAGGTGTCGACCAGGTAGAAATGTTCAGAAAATAAGCATCGACATAGAGATTGTAAGCATCATTCGAATGACTGTAGGCATGACTAAATTGACTGTATGCGTGATTTCACCCATTTCCTACAAAATATTCACAGAAAATTGCAAATACAAGCATACAAAATATGATCCAAATGATAATAATGATAAAATGAGGCTTAGAGCACCACAGTGGGCACCATTTTGTATACTAATAAAAGTATCTTCATAGAATTAGGGTTAATCATCAACAATAAGTGAAATAATAACTAAATACAACCACAATTGAGCAACTATTTATCAAAATCAATGACTAATTGAGCATCCTATGGCTCTCTAACTAAGATGTTAATGAATGAGCTCTCAACAAGCTCTCACTAATGATAGTCCTAGTATGAGAATGATAGAGATAAAACAATATGCTAAAGCTAAAAATTATCAAGATGAATGCTAAAATTGCTCTTAAATGCCTTTCTAAACTCAAATTGCAAGAGGTTTGATGCAATTCTCAGATAGGTGGTTGATAATAATGAAGGATTTTAGCCTTCCTTTTATAGATTTTCCAATGGTAGGGGGTGTAGTTGTATTTAATCATGGTTGAGTTGGGGTTAAGTCTTTGGTTCCACCCTTTGAAGACAAAGCAAAGTTTGTGTCCTCAAAGCTTGGGACAAGTAGACAAGATGAATGGTTAAGATTCCTTTTCACTTTGAGTGAATGAGATTCAATTTGGCTTGATCCATGTGAATGCCTTTCCTCAAATCTCATTGGTTGATTGATTTTCTCTCCTTTAGGTTTGTTGAGAGTAATTGATTTTTATTAATTGATTTATTTTAGCCATGTACCCCTTGAATGGGTTGAATTTAATTTAATCCAAGACTATACAATTAATTGAATTAATTGTATTTTGATTTGATTGCACTTGATTAAAATGCTCTCAATTTTGATTGATCTCGAATTAAGACTTGATTTTTGTTTTGATTGGTTAATTGTGCATTGTGATTCAATTGATTCAATTATGTCCTTGATTTTCTCTGATTTCACTTGATTTTCTTTGAATTACCGTTAAATTGTCTTTGTCCATTTTTAGGTGATTACACCCTATATAGACACAAAATGTATGTATACAAAATTTAAAGTATAAAAAATACTTATGAAATGATAAAGGAAATGATAAATAGAAATGTATGAAATTGGATCTAGTGTACCAAAGTAATTGCTAAAGAAAAATGATAATGATGTACTCACCTTGAGGGCTATGAGAGGACAAGTGAACTTCATATCTAGATAAAAAATGTTAGATAACTATCATAATCTAAAATCATTCTAGATCTGGAACCCTGAGACTATAATTCTTGACTGTGAAAATTGAAAATCCCTAGGACAATGCCGACTTTAGACCCAATTTCACCTAGTCCTAGAAGCACAAAAATTGCTAAATTCTATGAAGGACTAGTCACTGGTTCTAAAAATCTAAATCTGTAACTTTGTCACCTATTCTTGCACATAAGAAAAAGGTGAGAATTATTGTGGAAAGGGAATTACCTTGGTCAAGCCTCTGTATAGGAATTAACCTTGAAATGAAATAAGGAAAGCATAACAAACAAGACAAATGTAAGTATTCACCTTTCTTGTCAAAGCCTCATGGATGGATATTAAGATTTGATAAACCCATGAAGATGTATAAATGCTTGCTTGAGATATGTTGTAGAATCAAGGATGTCCTAAAAAATGCAATTCATTTACACTTGCCGAATCCTAGATATGAAATGAATATATGCTTGATAACTTCAATGGAGAAGAAGAGGAAAGGAGAATGGATATGGATCTTCTTTCTTGCTTGTGAATTCCTCTACTTGTCCATCATGGAAGACATAAACTTTCATCAATGAGAGAATATTTCCTTTAAATGGATCTTGAATGGAAGAAGACTTGTAGATCTTGAATTGGGAGTCTTGCCTTCAAATCTTAAATCCAAAAGAGCACTTGAAATCACCAATAATTGATGGCACATAGGTATGATTTTATGAAGATGGTATGTCAAAATGAGGAGCTTTCATGCCCTCTTATACACATTTTAGGGTTCAAGATCGATAGGCCAACCATAATTAAGATCAAGAAAAGAAACACCCATGCATCAGGCTCGAAGCCCATATAAAATTAACCTCCAGAGGAGTTGATTTTGACCTAGTCCTTAGGACAAGTTCGACTTTGACCTAGCCCCAAAGAGGTAATTTTTAAAAAATGGTCTCAGGGTTCAGGGAGTGTTTCAAGGAAGGAAGATAAGAGGAGTGGGAAATCAAGCATAAAAAAATACATATCAGGTATAAGATACATGTTGGGTACTCAATATGTATTAGGTACCTGATATGGAGGGGTATGAAAATTTTACAAAGTTTGGAATGACACAAACATTTCACTATTGGCACCATTTCTAGAGGTATCTAATGAATGACAAACTGATTAAATACCTGAATGACTTGAAGATCAGTGATTAGGAGATCACCGAGTTACTGAAATGTTATGTAAGATAATTAAATCAGTCATTATGTTGTCATTGATGTCAACTAGTTTTGACAGTACTTATCATGTAAGTTACAAACATTTAAACATCTGCAAAAAGGTGAGAAAAGATGAAGAACTGAGATATCTACAAGGAGAGAGATGGATATGACAAATGAGGATAAGGAATACTTTGGGTAACTTATTGTTGAGTCTATGATCTCATATTTTTGACTTAATTATGTTGCATTAATCTATTATGAAGAAGGAAGAAAAAATTGTACAATGCAATGTGGTCGGTAAATGAAGCACTTCAATATACACCAAGCTAGTGTAGTGTATACTGAGCGACAATATTAACCGAGCTCATGTTCGCCAATGCATTTCTTTGTTAACTGAGTATGGATGAAAGTATTAAATGCTTAGTTCAACCGACTGAATATGATGAGCTGGAAATTGTTATGATTTCGAGATTAAGGATAAAGTTTGTTATGAGATCCACGACTGACAAAATTTGGAGAAGATCTAAATGATGGAATTGAAATGTGTTATGGACACCACTGCCAAGGAAGGTTTAAGAGGCAAAATCAACGAAGAAGGATAAGCAGCAAAATTCGATGGTTGATATGAAAATGATTTATCTTTCTATTTAAGAGATATGAGTTTCTTTATTGAAACATGCTGGAAGAAAGAAGACTGCAGAGATTTTGCATGAATACCATTTCATGCATGCCTGATCAGATTGGTTGAAGGAGAATCGAACTGTAGAATAGTACCAAGCGTCAGAGAGCTATTACCGAGTAAAAGTAAGTTGAGGAAGTGAATTGAAATATTGATTAGAGGATTTGTATGGGCTTAGAATAGATCTAAACATCTACAAATTAAGTTGTATTGTAATCAGATCAACTACTATTTCAGTTTAACCATTGATACAGAAAATATCCTAATCGAGTGTACTTAACTGTCTTATGTTATGCCCCTATGTCATTCAAGGAATGTACATTGTTATCTTATTGACCCCAGAGTGAATGCTGGTCGAAAGGTAACTGTTAGTCTTAAATCCTCTAACAAGGTCACACCTAATAGTGTGTTTGTAGCCTTTAACAGGGTTGGCTCTTCACCGAGCTCACTTTAGAAGAGTGAAAATTATTTTGGGTTACCGGTCCCAGGTGGTTTTTCCCTTAGCAGGGTTTCCATGTTAAATAATTGTGTTATGTGTTTCTGTGATGATTATTTTATTATCATACTTTACATACTGCATATTTGATTTGGTCGGTAATCACAGTGAGTTAATTAACTGGTAATCGGTAAAAGGCACAAACAGTTTAATAGTTTATGTTATCGAACTACATAATTTGTTGAAATTGGTTTGAGTTTCACATCTTTGAAATTGGGACTGTAGGATAACTGATCTAACTAATTCACCCCCCTCTCAGTTATTCTAACAATTGGTATTAGAGCCTTGGTTGCTTAGAAGAGAGTTTTAAGGACTTTAGCAGAAAGATTACAAGATGTATAAGAGGGAAGTGCCAAAGTTGAATAAGGACAACTTTACTATATGGAAAAGTCAAATGAAACTTCACATATCTGGAATCAAAGATTTTTCCTTATATCTACTTGAACATGGCTACTTAAAACCACCGATTGGACCTTTAACTCTTGATCAGTTGAAAGATCGACATGAACACACCATGACTATGATAGAGATTGTTGCTGCTCTATCTGATGTAGAATTTGAGGATGTCAAGACTTGCACTACTTCAAAGGAAATGTGGGATAAACTTGCTCTAGTCTATGGTGGTGATGCAAATGTGAAGAGAGCCAGAGTTGAAAGCTTGAGAGGCAGATTTGATGATATGAATATGAAGGAAGGAGAAAACATCACACAGTATACAAACTGAATCAAAGAGGTAGTCAATGCTATTCGAGGAGCTGGTGGTGTCATTGATGAAGATACAGTGGTAAGTAAGATTCTAAGAATCTTGTTGCCTACTTATACAATCAAAATATCTACTATACACACTAATACATTTGGGGTGAAATTGCGACGACAATTTGCGACGGCAGGCAAATGTCATGCGGTTTTGGCTTTTTTTTTCAAATATAGCCCGACACCGTCGTAATTGCGACGACAATACATTTGGAACTGTTGCAATTGCGACGTTGTCGGGATATAAGCACAAAATAAAAAAGGAACGTTGTCATTTGTGTTTTCAACAGCGCTGTAACCCTCCGCGAAATCACATCGGGATATAAGGGCAAAAAAAAAAGAACGTTGTCATTTGTGTTTTCAACAGCGCCGTAACCCTCCGCGAAATCACATCGGGATATAAGGACAAAAAAAACAAGAACGTTGTCATTTGTGTTTTCAACAGCGCCATAACCCTCCGCGAAATCACAGCTACAATTTGTGAGTACGTTGGGTTTATTTTTGTTTTATCATTATTATGTAATCTGGTATTCAGCTGTTAGAGAGCTAAAATACCCAGAAATGAGGACATATCTGTGTTGAATTTATTGTTAGCGGCTTTGGTTATTTAGAAGTTTAATTTTATTTCTTCATCTTTCAAGCACAAACGTTTTGTGGACCGTAACGTCTTCATTATTTCGGGTATGCAGTGAAACAACCCTAACTTGCAATGTTGTCATTTGTGTTTTCAACAGTGCCATAACCCTCCGCGAAATCACATCGGGATATAAGGGCAAAAAAACAAGAACGTTGTCATTTGTGTTTTCAACAGCGTCGAGAGAGATTCCCTCCGCGAAATCACAGCTACAATTTCTGAGTACGTTGGGTTTATTTTTCTTTTGCCATTATTATGTAATCTGGTATTCAGCTGTTAGAGAGCTAAAATACCTAGAAATGAGGACATATCTGTGTTGAATTTATTGTTAGCGGCTTTGGTTATTTAGAAGTTTAATTTTATTTGTTCGTCTTTCAAGGACAAACGTTTTGTGGACTGTAATGTCTTCATTGTTTTGGGTATGCAGTGAAACAACCCTAACTTGCAACGTTGTCATTTGTGTTTTCATTTTATTTGTAGCTATGATTTCGCGGAGGGTTACGGCTTTGGTTATTTAGAAGTTTAATTTTATTTGTTCGTAACCCTCCGCGAAATCACATCGGGATATAAGGACAAAAAAACAAGAACGTTGTCATTTGTGTTTTCAACAGCGCCGTAACCCTCCGCGAAATCACAACTACAATTTGTGAGTACGTTGGGTTTATTTTTGTTTTATCATTATTATGTAATCTGGTATTCAGCTGTTAGAGAGCTAAAATACCCAGAAATGAGGACATATCTGTGTTGAATTTATTGTTAGCGGCTTTGGTTATTTAGAAGTTTAATTTTATTTGTTTGTCTTTCAAGCACAAACGTTTTGTGGACCATAACGTCTTCATTGTTTTGGGTATGCAATGAAACAGCCCTAACTTGCGACTACCTTCACGGTACTTGTGTACAATATCATAATGGGACCTTTGACAACTGGCCCTCAAATCTATTTGTAGATTATCTTTGAATATAATCTTTATTGTCTTTCTCTTCTAACTGAGCTTACAATGAAAATAATCCTAATACATTTGTATCCTTTCATTATTTCTAGCAAGCTACCTTAAAAAAGAATGGTAATATTTTTATCTTTTCTATTTAATAATACAACCATTATTTTAGTCTTGGTTATATGGACTTGCATTCTAACCTTCTGACAAAAAGTGTTCCAAGGCCTTCAAGTGCTCTCTCAATGCATGGTCTTTTAAAAAAAAAAAGAAGATAAGATCAACAACATATAAAAGAACCTTCACCCCATAGTTTTCCAATTGAATAACTTCCCCATCTATCTTCATTAATCATGCCTCTAACTTATAAATGTATATGATATAGGGGGAATAACTATTTGAATCTAGTGTCACCACCAAAATACTTAGACATATTCTTTCTTGTTATCATTTTAGCTCTAACCTTATCATAAAATACATGCACAACTTCTCTATATAAATCTTAGATGATTGATTATTTTATTCTATTCCATAGTTTATCTCTGGGTACCACATTGAATGCTTTCTTTAAGTCCACAAAACAATAAGCATCTTATGCACCTTGACTGTCCAAGATTTTTTCAATCAAGTCCCTACAAAATAATGTGATGATCAATGGTAGAGTATCTAGGCCTAAAACCTAGTTGTTATTTTCCCCCCTTTCCCTCATTTTCTACCCACACAAAAACCAAGTTTTAAGGTCCTTCACACACCGCAACCTTCTGATTTTTCACTATATATCATTTTCCTAGTCAAAAACATAGAAGCTTTTGACCTAGGGCTTGCTCCCAAATGGTGTAACCTCAACCTCCTGGTTCAAAGCTTTTGGAATATGAAAAAGGACCTCCCTAACTTGCATTGTACCAAGGAAGAAGAATTTCCAACGGTCAAAATTCAAGTTAGGGCCATTTGAATGGCTAAACCCTGAAAACAAGGGTTTCTTAGACCAGCGGACAAGAAAATTGAATAACTCTGATATAAAATGACTCGAAGTTATCAAACCAATTCTAAAAGCATAAAATGGAGATGCTCCAACTTTCAGACAGGTTTTGATCACCCCTTCACATCCGTACACCGTACTGTCACCGTGATTTGCACAGAAAATTGCTCTGAAACAGGTAGTTTTATTGATTTGAAAGCAATTTGAATACAATGAGGATCTCTTCAATTTCCTCAGTCATTTGGAAGCCTAAATAGGCTCTCCCCACCATTGGCTTAACCATTTTTATGGTTGTAGTTTTAGGGTATGTGTACATTATCATGTTGTCTTTACAGTGACTGTCCTCATTCAAGTGGCAATTACACAAGGGACAGTCACTGTGAGATGTCCTCATTTGTGACAAGGACAGTCACACATGAGGACATCTCACAGTGATTGTCCCTTGTGTAATTTCCACTTGAATGTATTGTTATTCAACCACATTTATGGGGCCATTTGGACCACGACACACAGTAGCATCTACAGAGAAGAAGTTTGGTATGCAATGGTCTTGAAACCTCCTGAGAAATTCTTGGTATGCATTTGTGTGGTGCAAAAGCTTCGTTGAAAGAGAAAAAGAAGAAAAGAATAGAAATGATTTTTTTTCTTTTTATGTCATATACTGTAACCAGCTACTTATAACTTGCAAAAATTATTATAACCATTTGAAATTGAAACTTGGTTTAATGTGAAACTGAGAACTGCTTTATTAGAGCTTTATGTGATTTAGATTCAGACATCAAGAACATTGTTTGCCTAATATTGTGATTAATGCTTATTTATTAATATCTCATACTAATAGACAATTGATAATTGTAGGGAAAACGTCATTGGGGGTCTTTGAGGATCCACCAGAAGCCAAGGAGAAAATGTATTCAAATGCTAAAGATGGTGTAACAGTCCTTATAGCTGTTGAACCTTGCTGTGTAGATCATCTCCGATTCTCCAAGTTCAACAGTATTGTGGTATTCCTTTGGATACTTCTAATGGAAAATTTCAGACATCAAGTTCTTTTTGTATGAAACTACTACACTTGTAATCTGTAGTTTTAAACTTTTAGTTTATAAATGTTCATCAGCTTTAGTTCGTATGCTGCCATTTCAAGTATGATTAATGAAGTTACCTTTATCACAGGATGAAAGTGAGTAGTCAACATACTGGTACGGAGCTGGCAGCATTGATACGGTGACTAGGGCATCGTTTAATGGTGGTATTGTGTTTTCTCATGTTTAGGGCATCGACCTTTTGAAGCATTGCCTTCATCTTTCTTAAGTTTGAGTTTTAAGTTTGTTTATTTCCATCCTAACTTGCTTTTCCCTCTTCGGTTTTGCAGTACTATGAAGGTAGTCGCAAGTTAGGGCTGTTTCATTGCATACCCAAAACAATGAAGACGTTACGGTCCACAAAATGTTTGTGCTTGAAAGATGAACAAATAAAATTAAACTTCTAAATAACCAAAGCCGCTGTTGAAAATACAAATGACATGGTTCTTGTTTTTTTGGCCCTTATATCCCGATGTGATTTCGCGGAGGGTTACGACGCTGTTGAAAACACAAATGAAAACACAAATCCCTTGTGTAATTGCCACTTGAAGGAGGATAGTCACTGTAAAGACAACATGATAATGTACACTTATAGTGAGTGTACATTATCATGTTGTCTTTAGAGTGACTATCCTCATTTGTTGAAGAAGAAAAGCATTAATGTGGCTGAATACCAATACATTCAAGTGGCAATCACACAAGGGACAGTCACTGTGAGATGTCCTCATTTGTGACTGTCCTTACAGTGAGTGTACATTATCATGTTGTCTTTAGAGTGACTGTCCTCATTTGTTGAAGAAGAAAAGCATTAATGTGGTTGAATAGCAATACATTCAAGTGGCAATTACACAAGGGACAATCACTGTGAGATGTCCTCATGTGTGACTGTCCTTGTCACAAATGAGGACATCTCACAATGACTGTCCCTTCTGTAATTGCCACTTGAATGAGGACAATCACTGTAAAGACAACATGATAATGTACACATACAATGAGTGTACATTATCATGTTGTCTTTACAGTGGCTGCCCTCATGTTGTATATTCTTCTCTGTAGATGCTACTATGTGCTAGGGAACTTCTTAGAACTGTTGGTATATTCTTACAACTTGTTACACTTGGGATATTCTTCTCTGTAGATGCTACTGTGTGCCGTGGTCCAAACAGGCCCATAAATGTGGTTGAATAGCAATACATTCAAGTGGCAATTACACAAGGGACAGTCACTGTGAGATGTCCTCATGTGTGACTGTCCTTGTCACAAATGAGGACATCTCACAGTGACTGTCCCTTGTGTAATTGCCACTTGAAGGAAAAAAGCATTAATGTGGTTCAATAGCAATGTATTCAAGCGGCAATTACACAAGGGATAATCACTCTGAGATTTCCTCATTTGTGACTATCATTACAGTGAGTGTACATTATCATGTTGTCTTTACAGTGACTGTCCTCATTTGTTGAAGGAAAAAAGCATTAATGTGGTTCAATAGTGATGCAGAGTAGTCAGCAAGAAACTTGGATCTATGTCCCAACCCACTTCAAGACACCAAAATGACTCAACCAATCAATTAGGCTCTGATTTCTATAGGTTAATGTTTAAACTCTGCAAAGTAATGAATTTGAAGGTTTCAAGGATCACACAACAACTTATGGACTCAATCCCATTCAATAACAAATTTCCTTTTAGGGACAAGTTCCCTGATTTTCTATCAAAAGAGACTTTTAAGGTTCTAGATCTTACTTCCTGCAGCAAAACTTAGAAACCCCTTAGATATCATCTAAATAACAAGAATCATGCATTGGTTGTGATCTAAACAACCCAAGACATCAAAATAACAAACTGACCTAGTGACCCTAGTAGGTCTCCCAAACCTGCTCTGCAGCCATAACTCTGCAACTTGCCAAAGGACTCTAAGAAGTTATATGTTTTCTGAGTACCCTTTTGGGATTTCTAATAGACCACCAACTCCTAGACCTTGACTCCACTCCAGCATATCAATGTCTTCATTGAGTCCGCAGACCTAATGCATGCTTTTAGGTGTGGGTTCCAAAACAAAGCATTGAAAATGGGTGTATGAAACCAAGATCAGAGTTTTGGAGTGTTCTCCTGATCCAGATAAACAAGAATGCACAAGTTTTCAAGTCCTGAATACGATGCAAGCTTCTGATTTTAATCTGATTACCATCTTCCCAGCCAAAAACATGGTAGTTTTTGATCTAGGGCTTGCTCTCAACAAATGCAGATGCAACCCCCTGCCAGGCAAAGCAACAATCTGGGTATGATAAGGTGAAATTTTGTAGTCCTTTTGGGTATGATAACAGTTCCAGTTTCCAATAAGATGGTTCATTTTTATAATCTAGCTTCAATTTCTCTTGTGAAAATCTTTTTTTCATTTTATGGGTGGTAAAATATAATTATTATGCTAGAGGTGTGTACTTATGGATGATAATGAAACAAAATGATAAGATTTAAGACTCTTGTTTTTTTTTTAAATAGCAATTTAAGTTTCCTTCTATTATAAATTACTATTTTTCTATTTTTTAATGTATCTTTCCAAATCTTTTATATCAATTTTATTTATGAAATATAAATATATTAATAACGTTTTAGTGTTTTTAGGATTAGTTTATATCAATTCTATATATCATCATTCGTCATTCAATTGTCAGTATTATTAATTTAGACTGTGCAATTGTAGAACTACTCAAATATGGGTTGGATGGATACTCAAGCAGGGGAACCCTCCTCAAATATCTCAAGCAGTGAACTTGGAAAAATGTGTCCTGAAGGAACCCTTTCCATCAGAGAGATAAAAGTACAAACAAGTAAAAGAAGCAGGCTCTACAAATATGTTTTTGAGAAGAAAAATGATAGATTATTCGAGTATGGTTCATGAGGTATATCTAAAAAGACATTTTTTTTCTTATTATAATAAAAGAGGAAGTTGTGAATGTCAAAGTTGAGTGAAACAAAAATTATTTTCATCAAATTTTGTTAGGCTTGCTTTTGGGAATAGTTTCTTACAATATTGCTATTAAGATTTTTATTGTGTAGTTTTTAGATTAGGTTTATAAAATTATATTTCATGAGTAGTGATTCATATTAATCAATTAACGATACTTTTGGAAGGTATTTTCAATGTGTCAAATTTTGATATTTTTACAAGAATTAGATTGTGGAATTTTTTTAATTAAAGTCATTGACTCATATTTCATAAATAATAGTTCTCATGAATCCATCTCTTATAAGATTGAATAGTCTATTTAGGAAGTATTTATGATAGTATGTCAAATTATGATATTACTATTACCATTAGATTGCCTGTCAACCTCGTTGAACCATATTCTTCTCTGTAGATGCTACTATGTGCTAGGGAACTTCTTAGAACTGTTGGTATATTCTTACAACCAGGTTACACCTGGGATATTCTTCTTTGTAGATGCTATTGTGTGCCATGGTCAAAACGAGCCCATAAATGTGGTTGAATAGCAATACATTCAAGTGGCAATTACACAAGGGACAGTCTGATGCAGAGTGGTCAGCAAAGAAACATGGATCATTACCCAACCCACTTCAAGACACCAAAAATGAATCAATCCAAACAATCAGACTCTAATTCTTATAGGTGAATGTTTGAATTCTGCAAGGTAATGAATTTAAAGGTTTCAAAGATCACACAACAACTTATGTACTCAAACCCAATCAAGTTCAGTTTTCTCTTTAGGGACAAGTGCTCTAAATTTGATCAAATGGTGTTCTTAAGGTTCCAGACCTTACCCCCTTCAACAAAACTTAGTAACCACTTAGATATCACTTAAATAACCAGAAACATGTATTAGTTTTGGTCCTAACAGCCTAAGGCATCAGAATAGCAAAATGACCTAGTGGCTCTAGTAGGTCTATGAAACCTGCTCTGCCCCATTAACTCTGCAGATTGCCCCTGCATCACAGTCACTGTGAGATGTCCTCATGTGTGACTGTCCTTGTCACAAATGAGGACATCTCACAGTGACTGTTCCTTTTGTAATTGCCACTTGAATGAGGACAGTCACTGTAAAGACAACATGATAATGTACACATATAATGAGTGTACATTATCATGTTGTCTTTACAGTGGCTGCCCTCATGTTGTATATTCTTCTCTGTAGATGCTACTATGTGCTAGGGAACTTCTTAGAACTGTTGGTATATTCTTACAACTTGTTACACCTAGGATATTCTTCTATGTAGATGCTACTATGTGCCGTGGTCCAAACGGGCCCATAAATGTGGTTGAATAGCAATACATTCAAGTGGTAATTACACAAGGGACAGTCACTGTGAGATGTCCTCATGTGTGACTGTCCTTGTCACAAATGAGGACATCTCACAGTGACTGTCCCTTCTGTAATTGCCACTTGAATGAGGACAGTCACTGTAAAGACAACATGATAATGTACACAAGTATCGTGAAGGTAGTCGCAAGTTAGGGCTGTTTCATTGCATACCCGAAACAATGAAGACGTTACGGTCCACAAAATGTTTGTGCTTGAAAGATGAACAAATAAAATTAAACTTCTAAATAACCAAAGCCGCTAACAATAAATTCAACACAGATATGTCCTCATTTCTGGGTATTTTAGCTCTGTAACAGCTGAATACCAGATTACATAATAATGACAAAAGAAAAATAAACCCAACGTACTCAGAAATTGTAGCTCTGATTTCGTGGAGGGAATCTCTCTCAGCGCTGTTGAAAATACAAATGACAACGTTTCTCTACATTATCATGTTGTCTTTACAGTGACTGTCCCTTGTGTAATTTCCACTTGAAGGAGGACAGTCACTATAAAGACAACATGATAATGTACACTTACAGCCCGTGTACATTATCATGTTGTCTTTAGAGTGACTATCCTCATTTGTTGAAGAAGAAAAGTGTTAATGTGGCTAAATTTCAATACATTCAAGTGGCAATTACACAAGGGACAGTCACTGTGAGATGTCCTCATTTGTGACTGTCCTTACAGTGAGTGTACATTATCATGTTATCTTTATAGTGACTGTCCTCATTTGTTGAAGGAAAAAAGCATTAATGTGGTTCATTAGCAATGTATTCAAGCGGCAATTACACAAGGGATAGTCACTCTGAGATTTCCTCATTTGTGACTATCCTTACAGTGAGTGTACATTATCATGTTGTCTTTATAGTGACTGTCCTCATTTGTTGAAGGAAAAAAGCATTAATGTGGGTCAATAGCAATGTATTCAAGTGGCAATTACACAAGGGATAATCACTCTGAGATTTCCTCATTTGTGACTATCCTTACAGTGAGTGTACATTATCATGTTGTCTTTACAGTGACTGTCCTCATTTGTTGAAGGAAAAAAGCATTAATGTGGTTCAATAGCAATGCATTCAAGTGGCAATTACACAAGGGACAGTACATGCCCATTAAAGTTGGTGTTTTGTTATCCAGCATGACAATGGAGATAGCATACTTTGGGTCAATTTTACTGATCAAATTTCCCTCTGCCAGGCAAAGCAACAATCTGGGTATGATAAGGTAAAGTTTTTGCAACAATTTCTTGCTGCTGCTAAGGTTACCATTGTTTATGGTTTCTGTTATATAGTTCTATCTATATTGCTATATGGCCTTTTGTTTAGGATTAAGTAGACGAGGGAAAATATTTCTTTTGTGGATTGTAAACAAAACATTGAATTATTTCAGAGAACAGATCTAAATCTATAAGATGCTACGATGGAGAACATGACCATGTACTTGTGAATATTAGGATCCATGTTAATCAAATGACTGCTTTATGTAAATTACTTTTGAGTAAGTAAAAGGCAATACAATTTTTCAAAGTGTGCAAGGATTTTTATGATATACAGGTGTACGAAGAAATGAATCTGTGTTGTTTTGTATCAATATCAAACATCTCTGATATATTTTCATGTTTTTATAATCTATTTTGCAGATGGAAAGTTGAAATGCCAGCTATCCTAGAGCAGTCAATAAGAATATTGTCTGATGCTGGTCTTGGTATGGCCATGTTCAGTCTGGGTATGTTTTGAATTCTTCTCTATCTCTCTGATTGAGGAGTACTCGATATATGCATGTGCTTTTTTCTTCTTTAATGGTTGTGAAGCTCTGTTTGTTCTAAATACCACCGTATTGCAATTGTATTAGTTTCATTATTTTCTCTAAAGTCACTGTATTTTTTCTTATTATAATAAAAGAGGAAGTTGTGAATGTCAAAGTTGAGTGAAACAAAAATTATTTTCATCAAATTTTGTTACTGTCACAAGGGACAGTAACAAAGCCCTAGCTTTTCCTCTGATATAGCCTTCTCCTATACCTCATCCTGAGATTCTTTGTCTTCTGTGTCATCTGATCCTCCTATACAAGTTGCAAATGAAATTTATCGTTCATGTATAAACTGAGATAATATAATGCACTTGATATTTGAATCGTCGTACATGTATAGAATGATAGAATATAATGCATTCAATATTTTTATTATCGTTCATGTATAGATTGAGACAACATGATAATGTACAATATTTAATACATTGCTAATGAACCACATTAATGCTTTTTTCTTTCAACAAATGAGGACAGTCACTGTAAAGACAACATGATAATGTACACTCACTGTAAGGACAGTCACAAATGAGGACATCTCACAGTGACTGTCCCTTGTGTGATTGCCACTTGAATGTATTGGTATTCAACCACATTAATGCTTTTCTTCTTCAACAAATGAGGATAGTCACTGTAAAGACAACATGATAATGTACACTTATAGTAAGTGTACATTATCATGTTGTCTTTACAGTGACTATCCTCATTTGTTGAAGAAGAAAAGCATTAATGTGGCTGAATACCAATACATTCAAGTGGCAATCACACAAGGGACAGTCACTGTGAGATGTCCTCATTTGTGACTGTCCTTACAGTGAGTGTACATTATCATGTTGTCTTTACAGTGACTGTCCTCATTTGTTGAAAGAAAAAAACATTAATGTGGTTCATTAGCAATGTATTAAATAATTTATTTTTTTTAATTTACCCACGGGCGTCGCAATTGCGACGGGCGCCCGTCACAATTGCTTCGGAGTCGCAAATTGCGATGGCTACAAATAGACGTCGCAGTTTTTTAGTCGCAAATTGCGACGTCTATGGGTAGCCGTTGCAATGGCGATGCCCTAACGTCGCAATGTGACGGAGGCCCAGAATGGGTGAAGGGGGTGACATTACGACGGGAGGAAGTCGCAATGGCGACGGCTACCCATAGACGTCGTAATTTGCAACTAAAAAACTATGATGTCAATGGGTGTCGCTATTGCGACACATAGCCGTCGCAAATTGCCCCCAAATGTACTAGTGACATGAAATAAGGTCTACACCTAGTAGCACTCTTACTCTTGATAGTCTGATTGGTAAGTTAACAAATTTTGAGTTGAACAATTTTGATAATAGTGTTGTATCGTCTGTTGAGTTTGCTTTTATGTCTTCTATGAAGATCGGTAAATCTAGCAGTAGACACAATATAAGGAATGATAGTGATAGTAATACTGATGATGCACTTGATGAACTTGAAGCTCTTATGGCCCAGAGACTACCTAAAGGTAAAGGTAGATATAAGGGTAAATTACCTTTAGCATGTTTTAACTGCAAAGAAGTTGGCCATATTGTTGCTAGATGTCCCAATAGGAAAGAGGAAGATAAAGATTGAGACCGATCTGGTGATGGAAGCTATGGAAGAAGAAACAACAGAGGTTACCGACACTATAACAAAAATAACTGAGATCACAAAGATAAGGGAAAAAAGGAATGTTATTTGGTTGAAGATGAGGACACCGACATCGACACTGATGATGATGTTGAGGTAGTATTTGTTGCGATGAAAGATGATTTTGAGTAAGAGAAAAGGTATGTAGAAACAACACTCATCTCTAAAGTTAGTAAAAATGATACTTGGATAATTGATAGTGACTGTACACATCACATGACTGATGATGAAGATAAGTTTGATCATCTTGAGCATTATAATGGAGGATTAGTAAAAATGGGTAATGATACACCTTGCATGGTTAAAGGAAAATGATCTTTATTGATAAATGATAAAATCAGACGTGATAATGCTTATTGGGTAAAAGGACTAAATTAAAATTTGCTAAGTGTAGCACAACTTAACAACTTAGGTCACCATGTGGCATTTGAAAGCAAGAAGGTGAAGATATATGATGAGAGTGGAAAGCTTGTTGGAACAAGAGGACAATCAAAAGGTAACTTATTCTATCTTGACAATGCTGAGACTTCTTGTTTATGGGTGAAAAATGAAGATTCATGGTTATGACATTAAAGGTTATGTCATGTAAATTTTGATAACATGATTAAGATCAGTAGAAAAATAAAAGTTAGAGGACTGCCTAGCCTAACTAAACTGGATCATGTTATGTGTCATCAATGTTAGAAAGGGAAGATGACAAAATCTAGTTTCAAAAGTAAAGACTATTCAAAAAAAAGAATCTTGGAGTTAGTTCACACCGACCTATGTGGTCCCATGAGAACTCAGAGCTACTATGGAGATAGATACTTTATTCTATTTGTTGATGACTATACTAGATTGATGACTATTATGTTTTTAAAAGAGAAATCTGAGGTATTTAAGATGTTTAAATGGTACAAAGATAAAGTAGAAAAAAAAACTAGAAAAGAACTGAAATGCTTGAGGTCTGATAGACGTGGTGAGTTTATTTTTGATGAATTCACTAACTATTGTAATGAGCATGGCATAAAAAGATAGGTTTTTGCACCTAGAACACCACAACAGAATGTGATTACTGAAAGGAGAAACAGATCTATAGTGGACTGTGCAAGAACACTGATGATATAGGAAAAGGTTGCACAGATGTATTGGAGAGAAGCACTTAACATAGCTATATATGTCTTGAACCGAGTACAGTTAAAGAAAGACACAAACAAGATACCCTACGAGTTATGGTTTGGATACACATCGAGCGTAAGTTACTTCATAATTTTTGGTAGCAAATATTTTATTCTGAAAGATGATAGGAACGGGAAATTTGACTCTAAAGGGGATAAGGGAATATTTCTTGGATATTCTACTAAAAGTAAAGCTTACAAGTGTCTGAATAAGGTTACTAATAAGATGATTGAAAGTGCTAATGTCAGAGTTGATGAATTTGCTGATAAAAATGATAAAGAAAGTACTAAGGAGCTGGAAGACTATGGTAGATTTGCTTATGTTGAAGATCCAGAGTATCTACTGAAGCAATAGGGTGAGTTGACCGAGCATCAGGAAAACAACACCGAGGAACAACAACGGGAAACTAAGGATCAGGAAGAAGTTGTCGAGCAAGGAAATGAACCTGAATAGAATGAAGAACAAAGAAGAAATCAAGTGCTAGCAAGATTTTTTAGAAGACATCATCCTAAGAACCAAATCATTGGAGATAAGCAAGCTGGGATACTGACAAGAAGTAAGTTAAGACAAAATACATGCTTAGTTTGTGAGTTTGAACCAAAGAATGTTAAGGTTGCACTTGAGAATGATGAATGGATTAATGCTATGAATGAAGAGATAGAACAAATTGAGAAAAACAAGACATGGACTTTAGTACCCAGACCGAAAGATAATAATGTTATCGGTACTAAATGGATTTTAAGAAATAAGTTGAATGAGAATGGAGAAGTTACTAGGAACAAAGATAGACTTGTTTGCAAGGGATATGCACAAGAAGAAGGTATTGATTATGGTGAAACTTTTTCACTTGTTGCTAGACTAGAAGGAGTCCGTATGTTACTTGCATATGCTGCACATAAGAAATTCAAAGTCTATCAAATGGATGTTAAGTCAACTTTTCTGAATGGAATACTAGAAGAGGAGGTCTACATAGAACAACTAGAAGGGTTTGTTGATCCGAATCAGAAAGACATGGTATGTAGACTACACAAAGCTTTATATGGATTAAAGCAAGCACCAAGAGCATGGTATGAAAGGTTACATACTTATCTTTTAAGTATTGGTTTTGTAAGAACTAGTGAAAACAACAATTTGTACATGAAAGGAAGATCTGATGATATGATTTTGATTGCTGAAATATTTGTGGATGATATAATCTTTAGAGGATAGGATCATATTTGTAAATCATTTGCTAATGAGATTAAAAAGGAATTTGAAATGTTAATGTTTGGAGAGATTAAATTCTTTCTAGGCTTGCAGGTTATTCAGTAGAATGATGAAATTTTGATCACACAATCAAAGTACATAAATGAAGTACTAAGAACATTTGGCATGGAAGATGCTAAACCAGTATGAACACTGATGGTTATAGACTATAAATTAACAAAAGATGATGAATCTATAGAGGTAAATTAGACATTGTACCGATCTATGATTGGTAAACTGATGTATGTAGTACACAGTAGGCCTAATATTGCACATGCAGTGGGGATTGTGGCTAGATTCTTTGCCAATCCAAAGGATTCACATATGGTTGCAGTGAAAAGAATCTTGAGATACCTGAATAAAATAGAGGATTATGGTTTATGGTATCCTAAGGAAGGCAAATTTGAACTAAGAGTTTACACCGACATAGATTGGGCTAGAAATATAGATGAAAAAAAGAGCACAACTAGAGGAGCATTTTTCTTTGGTGAAAGACTTGTAACTTGGACAAGTAAGAAACAACCTTGTATTTCTCAGTCTACTACTAAAGCAGAGGATTTTGCTTCCGCTACAAACTATTCAAACATTGCTTATATCAAACAAGTGTTGGAAGGGATGAATGAGGTAATCACTGAGCCAATGATTATATACTGTGACAACACTAGTGCAATAAATATTTCTAAGAATCCTGCAATGCATTCAAAGACAAAGCATATTTCAATTAAGTATCACTACTTCAGAGAACAAGTACATGAGAAGCAAGTCAAACTGGAATATGTTACATCAAATGAGCAACTTGCTGATATTTTTACCAAGCCTCTACCGAAGGACACTTTTGAATACTTGAGGACTAGACTTGGGGTTCATCCCCTGTCTACCGGTCACTAATGTGATTTGGAGGTTGCATCAGCCTAATCTTATCAGAAGATCATTCATGTTGATGCAACATAGCTCACACTTTGGATCATGTCTAAGGTTGTGAAAGATTTGAGGAGCTAGAATAGAGATACATTGTCTACACCAAACAACAGAGAGTTACTTGGCTATTATAGGGCTGTATGTTTTATGTTTTTCTTTGGCATTGTTGTCAAAGGGAGAGATAAACAGTGAGGAGAGAAGGCTCAAATATGAAATATCTATCTAAGGGAGAGATAATCTGAGAAATTCAAGGAGAGATTTGAAGATTTTTTACTGAGAATAGAAGGAATCTGAGAACTGGAAATATCAAATCTGTAGAGGAGAGTCTACACTTGTAATGCTGTTATGTAACGTAGTGATTAAACATATTAAAAATCAAGCTAGGGAGAGCTTACCAAGCTACAACATTTACTTTTATAGTTGTAGAATACATGTTTGGTATGTGCATGGCATATTTTCATATTGCTTGTGTTGCCATCAATGCCAAAGGGAGATATCGATGAACTAAAAACTGATTGAATACCTGAATGACTTGAAGATTAGTGATTAGGAGATCACCGATTTACTGAAATGTTATGTAAGATAATTAAATCACTCATTATGTTGTCATTGATGTCAACTAGTTTTGACAATACTTATCATGTAAGTTACAAACATCTAAACATCTGTAAAAAGAAGGGAAAAGATGAAGAACTGAGATATCGACATGGAGAGAGATGGATATGATAGATGAGGATAAGGAATACTTTGGGTAACTCATTGATGAGTCTATGATCTCATATAGTTGACTTGATTATGTTGCATTAATCTATTATGAAGAAGGAAGCAAAAATTGTACAAGGCAATGTGGTCGATAAATGAAACACTTCAGTATACACCGAGCTAGTGTAGTGTATACCGAGCGGCAATATTAACCGAGCTTGCATTCTCTGATGCATTTCTTTATTAACCAAGTATGGATGAAAGTATTAAATGCTTAGTTCAGCCGACTAAATATGATGAGATGGAAATTGTTATGATTTTGAGATTAAGGATAAAGTTTGTTATGAGATCCATAGCTGACAAAATTTGAAGAAGATCTAAATGATGGAATTGAAACATGTTATGGACACAATTGCCGAGGAAGGTTTAAGAGGCAAAATCAACGGAGAAGGATAAGCGACAAAATCTAATGGTTGATATGAAAATGATTTATCTGTCTATTTAAGAGATATGAGTTTCTTTATTGAAACATGTCAGAAGAAAGAAGACTGTAGAGATTTTGCATGAACACAGTTTCATGCATGCTTGATCAGACTAGTTGAAGGAGAACTGAATTGCAGAACAGTACCGAGCGTCAGAGAGCTATTACCGAGTAAAAGTAAGTTGAGGAAGTGAATTGAAATATGGATCAGAGGATTTGTATGGGCTTAGAATAGATTTGAACATCTACAAATTAAGTTGTATTGTAATCAGATTAACTACTGTTTCAGTTTAACCATTGATACAAAAAATCTCCTAACCGAGTGGACTTAACCGTCTTATAGAATGTACATTGTTATCTTATTGACCCCATAGTGAATGCTGGTCGAAAGTTAATTGTTAGTTTTAAATCCTCTAACAAGGTCACACCTAATAGTGTGTTTGTAACCTTTAACAGGGTTGGCTCTTCACCGAGCTCACTTCAGAAGAATGAAAATTATTTTGGGTTATCGGTCCCAGGTGGTTTTTCCCTTAGCAGGGTTTCCATGTTAAATCATTGTGTTATGTGTTTATGTGATGATTGTTTTATTGTCATACTTTACATACAACATATTTGATTTGGTCAGTAATCACAGTGAGTTAATTAACTGGTAATCGGTAAAAGGCATAGACAATTTAATAGTTTATGTTACCGAGCTGCAGAATTTGTTGAAATTGGTTTGAGTTTTACATCTTTAAAATTGGGACTGTAGGATAACTGATCTAATTGATTCACCCCCCTCTCATTTATTCTAACAGTACCAAGTATAGGATACATATCGGGTACCTCATAGGTCTTAGGTACCTGATATGGGCAGGTATGAAAATTTTATTAGAGAGAGAGAGAGAGAGAGAGGATAAATACCCAATGTTGGAAACTTTAAAAAAAGGCTTTTTTAGATATTATATTATATAATATACATTATTATAATATATACTATTATAATATTAAATAATATATATATATATATATTATATAATATTATATAATATATAATATATTATATAATATTAAATAATATATTATATAATATTAAATAATATATAATATATTATATAATATTATAATATTTAATATTATAAGATAATATATATTAAGTGTTATATCATATAATATATAATATATATTATATATAATATCATACAATATAATATAATATAACATATATTACATATATAGTATAATATTATAATTTATTATATTGTTATCACATATAGTTTTTTTTATTCAATCATATCATGTATTAGATACTTATCATATACCCGATACGTATCAGGTACCTGATATGCATCTGATACAGGATACCTCAGACACACCTAAGGATTTGCTTCAAGATTTGCTTCAAGATTTGCCTCAGGTTTTGGCTTTGGGATGCCAAACCTAGATGGTCAACCCAAACAATGTGTTTTCAATATTTCCTTTGATCTCCAAACTTCGACCATGTAGTTGACTACTTTTGTTTCACGCGAATTTGATGAAATGAAAAGGGTTTCTTAAGGAGATTCTTAGATTTCCATCAATATAATTGGTGTCAAATTTTGAGTTGAATACATAATTATTATTTATTTTCTAATTGAGTTACCTCTAAAGTCTTTATTGATAGATTGGTTGAAAAATAACTATAACTTTCAAATGATATAATAGTTTTGAAATCTGAAACAATCATCACATTCTATGCTTCACCTACTACAAGAAAAAAAATGTTTTCAATTTGATGAAGTTTAGACTAAGTTAAGGTAGTTAGACACGAGAGTTTTTATATTCTAGAAAAGTTGTAGCAAAAAAATCATAATTAATTATTTAATTGGAAAAAAATTACAAAAAATATATGTCACATCTAGACATGGGTCTACTACTTATATACAAAATCTTGTAAAAAAATATTATCATTTGATTGTGTTTAAGGTGGTCAGACATGCACCTACTTATCTTTTTCCTAAAATTTTCATACTGCTACAATGAAATTTGAAAGTTTCACCATATAGAATAATATTTTATTTTCAAAAAATGGCTAGTAGCTTAGAAATTACACTCAATTTGCTACAAATTCTCTTCTTACATATCTTTGATATAAGATTAATAACTTGTTCAAATTTTTACATCAACTTTCCTAACCTTGGTTTTCTGAATTTTCATTGCCACTTAAGGGCCTAGTTTGGCATACCATGTGTAATCACCTAAAATTGGGCTAATAGAACCTAAGGCCCTATTTGCCCTTAATTCGACATATAACCTTGATTATGTTAATTTGATTCCCGATCATTAGCATAAATCCCCAAAAATTCAATAAACTCCATCAAATCCTAAATCAAGCATTTACCACTAAGGTTTCAAGCAAAATCAAGACAATTAACTCTAGGCCTATTTAATTAATTCAATCCCACTAAATGCATGGCTAGAGTTATTAATTAAAAGAAAAGCATAAATACCTCTTAAAACAAACAAACACAACAAACACACTCCAATGATTAAGAGGCTTTCACATGGATCAAGGATCAAGCCAAGATGCATCTCAACCACTCCTCATAGATGCATCTCAATCATTGAATTCCTTCAATCTTCTATAAAATAGAATTTTCAAAGGCTTCTAGCTCTCTAGCTCATTTTGATATTTTAGACTTATTCTACATGCTTGAATTGTGAGGCTTCATAATCCATGATTATTGAACTCTCATGCTTGGAGAATTTGCTCACTAATGTCTTAATTTGATAGATGTTTTCATGTTTTTCATGCTTAGACTCATGCTTAGTTAAAGAACACTTCAATTTGGTTAAAATGGAAAGAACTTTGGTTTCATACATTTACTCTTGAATCTCTCATTTTAGTGTAGATTGTCACTATTTAAGGGTCAAATCTGAGAGCAAACTAACCCCTTATTCCATACTCACACTAACTAGAGATCAATAAGATGCTTTTACTTGTTAGTTTCTTCAATTGAATGCTTATTTTTCTCTAACAAGTGATGTTATTATCCTATTAAAGTGTTGTGTTGCAGGCCACAAACTCACACACACATTTTTGGCACCCACCATGGGGCCGAGCGTCAGATTTTCTAATTTTTTTGCATTTTTAACTAACTATCGCTGTGTAATTTTTTGTCAGAGGATCGCATCCAAGAAGAACATCCGCATACAACATTTCTTGGATCGTATCTCGTATTCGCAAATTGCATCCTATAACAAGGTCGCATCTGTTCAAATCCATGATCACATCTTGTGATCCGGGTCGCATTAGGGAAATAGAGTCGCATTTGAGAAATAGCATCATTTCTGGAAATTGGGGAAAAATCTAGGATCACATATGGGGATTTTTATTGCATTATTGGGTTTTTTGAATTTCATTGTTGATTTATTTGGTTTTTGACAGTCTGACTGTGGTTTGCAGGTTGAAATACAGAGACCCAAATGCTAACCCTTGTCTTGATTTGCTTTAAATGGATAAAATGAACTTCATGCATTTTGTTTTGAGCACTTAAATACAATCTAATTTCACCTTGTAAACCAATTAGAGGATTATGCTCTTTTCCCCTTGAGGGAAAATCAGAAACTCAAAAGTTGGTTTACACCTTGGAGTTAAATTGAGGAATGAATGCTAACAAATTACATATTTAATTTTCCTTAAAGCATTATCTTTGGATTTTGAGATTTCTAACAAGCTAACAAGCTAATGGGTGAAATTGATGTTGTTGATTGATTTTGAAAGCCTAACAGTTGTTTGCAGGACGTTTGCCCAAGACCAAAAATAAAAGATTACTAATGCTTGTCATGCAGGTTGCCTCTAAAACAAATTCAACACAAAAAATTCATGCTTGATTTTTCTAGGAATCTTAAACAATTTGAGATTAAGTTGCAAATCAGCTAGATGATTATGCTCTTTTCCCCTTGAGGGAAAACCAAAAACTCAAATGTTGACTTGTTATTTGGCATCAAATTGGAGTAATTGAATCTTAAATATGCATGATGTGTTTGGGATTTGTGGTATAAGTTAGAAGATTATGCTCTTCTCCTTCATGGAGAACCAAAAATCCAGAGCTTACTATCATTTATCCATTTTCTTTATTGTATACCTTTAGAGGGCCTATCGGTTGAGGAAAAAATCTCCCGAGAATGACCCAAGTGGGGACAAGTCTTACGTTGACTCTTCCACCCCACTATAAAATTTGACACTTCCTTGAGGCTAAAGCCTTGGAAGACATGATCTATCTTATCTTGGGAGATTGATGATCAATCCCAATGACAGACTTGAATTTTGTGTAGAGTAGAGCCGCTTAAATCTTGCTTGCGAGACTACACACTTTCAAGTTCCTATAGGGTTAACAACCTCAATCCTGATTGTAGGACTATGGAAGATGGTTGTGAAAAGATGCCTTCATTAAAAGCTCTATGTTAGATGCCACCTAGATCACCCTCGAAAGGTTGTTATCACTTGTGCGAGGCAAATAGTAATTGCCCCAAGAAATTCACCGTATCGAGCCCCCATCGATGTTAACACTTGGCAAATATGGCCTCCAATATCCATTGCGTGTTATTGCAATACGATATTCTGAGGAGTCTTTGAGTGTGTTCCTAAGTCAGTGAACAAGTGGTTTCAATCTCTACCTAGTATAAGGTAGGTTAGGTGTGTCTGATTAAAATGTTTGCTTGATGTGTTCTAAATACAAATTCAATTAATCCCCCCCAAATGAACAAGCACATAGCATTTACAAACACCTGACAGTCACTGGAATCTGACAGACATGACACATTTTCTGAGAAACACTGAAATTGAAAATTCCCTATCATCATAAGATCACATCCGATATTCCTGAGTCGTATCCCGCATCCCAGATCGCATCAGTTAAAATTGAGGTCACATCTAGTAGTCACATAATTTCCTGAGTCGCATCCGATGAACATTCCATTTCTTGAGTCGCATATGGTATTTCTTGCGTCACATCTGGGGTTCCAATTTATTTGCCAATCACTATTTAGGATCACATCCAGGATAGAGAGCACTTCTGTACCTTCCAGAAGAATTTTTTTTCACATTTTCAGACACCCATTTGGCTTGTTAGTAAGTTCCTATTGTCAAAACACAGTCATCTGATACCTAGAAAGAGTAATATTTGAGAACGTCTTGTCACCTTGCATGGTCCAAATCTGCATTGTCTAATTGTGAAGTCAGTTTATCCAATCAGCTACAACCAAGTTCTCAACTCATAAACATGGCACTTTGACACCCTTTGATGCTGAAACTTTCACACTATCAGACCCATTTGCACATTGGTTCCCAACTCATAAGCAGGGTATTCTAACCCCATTTGATGTTGGATCCATAAAACAACATTTCAAACCCACTCTTGCATCCTTGGATCCACAATCAGACATCACAAACAATCAGACCCACTTTTAAACACAAGACACTCATTGGTTCCTCAATCTGGATTTCATGGTTGTTACAAGGCACAAAACTTACAATTTAGAAACAAACCTGTTCTTGGAAGAAGTACCCATATTCACATTGGAAACAAGAGAGAGTTCAAGAATCAATCCTTTATATGGTACTACACCTAGCACTACTCATACAGCAACACCCAAACAAACAAACATGAATAACCAAGATGAATACCGATGGGATGAAAGATTCCATGAACAAAATGAACAATCAGAACGTAACAAACAAAAAGAAGAGATACAATACCATGAAACATACCATAATGATGATGACAATGATGATGATGATGATGCAGATCCCACTAAAAAAGAATATCACAGAGCTATAAGCAGCAAACGATTCAACAAAATCCTTGAAAGAGCTTTGGATGAAAACAAAGAAAAATATTTCCTAGAACTTGCTTCTAGAGGTGTGAAGTTACCAAAGGACTATGATGTGAGTCAACTTAAGCAAAAAGAAGACCTTAGTCCTATGTCAATTCTAACTAGACAACTACTTGCCATGGAAACAAAAATTCAAGAGCTCAAGGAAGCAAAGGATAAACTAAAACAACAATACTCTTTGGAGCACATATATCCTTTCCCTTTTGACAAGGGACTCAAGATGATTCCATTTACCAAGAATATTACAATACCAAAGTATGACAAATACATGGAAGATTCAGATCCTCAAGATCACATAAGAGAATTTTGCACAACTAGTATGGAGTTCATGCATGAACAAACATATCTCATGAGGCTATTTCCATGAAGCCTAGGTGGACAAGCTATGGACTGGTTTTCTAAACTACCCATAGGAATCAAAACATTTGATGAACTAGTGCAAAAATTCATAGACCAATACTCCTACAACATCCAACACATAGTCACTATGTTGGATCTATGCAATACCAAATAGAAACATGAGAATCATTCTTGAACTTCCTACAAAGATGGAGGAAAATATTTGCACGATATGCTAGATAGATACCTGAAACTGAAAAAGATGGATATCTTCATTAACAACTTGGTCCTAGAAATGAATTTCCCAATTCAATTGCAAGAACCACCAAGCTTTGACAAAATGATAGATAGTGCTCTCAAGATTGAGGAAGTCCTAATCAAGAAAGGTGACATTACCATCAACAAAGAAAAGAAAGACAAGTACTATCCCTCCAAGGACAAGTACAAGTATGCAAACAAGAACAAACATGTAGTTAACGATGGAGTGGTTGATACTCCTAATCCAAAACCCAAACCAGATGTTTTCAATCTAACAACAAGTCTTCAAATGAACAAGAGTCTGAATCCTATTGTGACTCCAACAATAAAAAATACTTTCAACAAACCTCGAAGAGAACCTTGGGGACCAAGGCCTAAGAGAGAATTTACACCATTGGGAGACACCATGGAAGTGGTTTTAAAATCACTTGTGGAAAACAAAATTATTACAATTCCTGAGCCCGACAAACCTTGGGATCCAGAAGACAAACCCAAGCCGTGGAATGATAATGACTATTGCGATTACCATCATAATAAAGGACACACAACCAATAACTTCTTGAAACTGAGACATGTTATTCAAGATCTTATTGAACAAGGCAAATTCAAGGTAGATGGACATCACACGAACAATGATCACAAAGAATTTCAAACTCCACTACCTAACTATGAAAAAGGAGAAACTTCTAAAAGCAATAAGATTAATTACACATACACTGATAGTGACAATGTAATCAACATGATGGAACCATGTGAACATCCATCAACATGATCACTCTTAAAGGAGAAAAACAAAGCTGAATCCTCAAATGTTGTAACACGAAGCCAAGCAAAGCTTACTCTTAAAGGAGTCTTAACATCTAACACACTAGCTACAACAACAACAAGATCTAAACAAGTGGTGCCATATCCAAAGTTCAATCTTGTGGAACAATTGTAAAAGACACTTGCATAGATATCTATCCTAGAATTGTTGAAAATCTCACCCAGCCATAGGGAGGTTCTTGATCAAGCCCTACTGAGCAACAATGTACCAAAAGACTTAGATGTGGATAGATTCCAGGCCATGGTTGGTCACATGGGTTCCTCACATTACTTATATTTTTCTGAAGATGATGAAAAATCAATGAACCAACCACATAATCAACCCCTTCATTTAGAAGTTCTTATTCATAAACACTGGGTCAAACATGTATTGATAGATGGAGGCACTAGTTTGAACATTTGTACTTACAACTTGATAAAACAACTGGGTTTCTCAGAGCATGCAATTGATCCTAGGAGGAAGATAACAATTAAAGCCTATGATGAGGAAGAAAGATCCTCTAAAGGATTGGTTGTCTTACCCATCAGAGTAAGACTAGTGTAACATGATGTCCTTTGTCAAGTTCTTGATCTACCCCTTGCTTACAACATTCTTCTTGGAAGACCATGGATACATTCAATGCAAGTAGTGCCTTCCACATATCATCAATGTCTAAAGCTCCCTCATAATGGAGTAGAGGTGACTATTACAGCGGATACCGCATACACTTGTAATAACCTCAAACAAATGGAAAGCATGGTTCCCCATAACAAAGAAGGGTCCACCAAGGCAGAGACATCCAAAGAAATGTTCTTAAGGAGCTTTACTAAGAAAATCAATATCCAAGAGACAGGCATGTGTGAATACAAAATGAATTTCGTAATGTCTTTAACAGATCTTCCCATATCTCCTAGGACACAAGGGAGACCTTCATCTACATTTACACCTTCCAATGGAAGCACTTTGACTATACATGAAGGAACCAGAATGGTGAAAGAAAAAGTATCCCTAGAAGAAGAGAATGAAGAGAAGGCTATTTTGCAATGGCTTTACAAAGAACCTGAAGAAGATAGGAATGTTAAACATGTTGAAATATCTCTAAGAAAATATGGGAAAGGACATGAAATAATGAAACAAATGGGGTACAAAGGAAAAGGAACATTAGGACAAAACAACAAAGGACTAGTAGAACCCCTACACATGGATTTCAAAAATCCTAAGGACAAGACTGGACTAGGCTTCAAAGAAGCTAGATTTCATCCTACAATAGAAAGAGGTCCTATATTTGATAGATCAAAAGATTCTGATGATAAAGAAGAAGTGGAAGGACAACCCATTCCTTATGAAAGGTTGCTACTCTTACAAGGGGACCCAAATGTTACATTTCTTGGTACAAGTCTTGAACAAGAACCAAAAAGAGAACAAATAGAGGAACCTGATGAAGAACAAGAACAAGAACAAGAACAAGAACCTCCCATCTTTGATACACTACACTTTGATGATGAACCAAAATCAATGAATCCACAAGAACCATTGCAAGAAGAAGAGAACCATGCTAATAAATAAAATGAGGTACCCATGACTATTGCCCACTTTTTGGGGGTTTCATATTATAGTCAGGTAGACTCACATGAGTACGAATGGGATGTCCTTTCTGATGCCACCATGGACATAGAAATAGATGTGATACACAAGTGAATAGGGGTAAAATAGGATCACACCTATTCAAATGTATATGATGTATGTGTATGGGGGAAATATGAGATCCACTCCTAAATCCAAATTCCCAAAGGAGAGATCCAATTTGATCAACCAAAAGGTTAATACACAATCAAATCAATCTATGGAGAATATGAAAGAAAGAGAAAGACCCTATATTTCCCTATGGATAGTTATGTTTGAAATTTGAAATAATTGAAATACAAGTACTAACCTCAAATTAGGGAAAATCTAGAAAATGCCAATTTATGATGTCTATGTGTACTTTTGGGTAATTCTGCAACCTATTTTGGACTGGAAATGCTGAGATGAAGAAAACCTAGCAATCTTTTGTCTTTTTGATGGAAGGTAGTCTTTGACCCTCATAAAAGGTCAAAGGCTACATTCTTTATTTGAAGGTTGATTCTGACTTTGTTCGCAGATCTCGGAAGTTCACCAAAAAGGGTATCCAAATCCGCTCTCAGATCTAAAATTCTGCACTTGTACCTACAAGAAAATGGGGGTTTTGTTTGTATGGGGGGTTTGCCTTGGTCAAACCCCAATTTAGGAATTAACCTTGAAATTGAATTGAAATGTAGTGTGCATAAACAAAGCAATTGAAACAATTCACCTTGCTTATGTTGAAGTCCTTGTAGAGGATTCAAATCTTCAAATCCACAAGTAGGAATGCTTCAATGGATGTAGAATGAATGTAGGATGTATCTAATCAATGACATTTGATCTTCAACACCAATCTTGAATTGATCTTTGCATATGAGGAGGCTTAGATGAATGTAGAAGGATAGATCTTCAAGGGGGCTCCAAAGAGATTGAATCCTTTAATGACTAACAATGGATCTCCTTGATGGATGAATGCTTGAATAGTTGAATGCTTGAAGGCTTGAATTCACTTGCTTGCACTTGCTCATAAAATTGCTTGAAGATGAGATGTGTTCTCCCAAAACTTGATGGAGAAAATGAGAGAGGAAGACCTTCTTTTATAATGAACTAGGGCACAATCCTCTAGAGGGGCCACCTTGGAGAATTAAAATCCAATTAGGTCCTAACATTTATAAAATATACCTAGATTAAATGCACTTTAAGGATTTACCATTCTGAAACCCGAAATGGCTGACCCGGAGGTGGGAAAACAAATATCCCCAAAAACCCGACACCCAGAAATCAAGGAAATTTGAAATCTGGATAGGGGGTCAAGGATGAGGTTGGAACTAACTAGGTCAGGCTTGAGGTTGATCCTAACCATGTCAGGATAGAGGTTGACTTTGACCCTATAAGGTCAACTTTGACCTTATGGTCAAAAACCTTAGGATCTTGACCCAGAATGCTAGGAAATGTAGATATGAAGTGAAAAATGGGTGCAGAAGGAAGCAGAATAGGGGGAAAAGCTAGATACATGCAAAGACCTAATCAAGGTGCTTAACATGACCCCAGACCACTTACTTGGAGGGTTAAATGCTCTTATCATGGAAGTGCTTCCATTTCAAGACGATAAATTAAGCCCCCACTTTAGCAAGAGTATGGACTCGATGCAAACTCTTGGTAAAGGAGATCAGAATGAAAAGATAATCTTATCATAATCCAAGGGACAAAGAGAAACCTTAAGCCCCCAGGGACTCAAGTCTTCATCAACTCCTAGATCACAATAAGAGAGACATCTCTAGAGAGAGAAAGAAAGGGTGTGATTACCTCGCCTAATGAGAACTTATGTCCCATTGTGAACCACAGACAAAAATGACACAATTGGAAATATGGAATTGAACTGCCTAGTTAATGTGGCTACTCACTAGTCAACCCATCAAGGATTCACCCTTAGGAATATTCTATTCCATAAGAATAAAACCAAAAAACTAAAAAGAGATCCAATCTGAAGGACACCTCCAACCTTAAGCGATCAAAATATATGTATGTTTAAAACTGGAGGGATCAAGAGATCCTAAAATATAAATCCATGCTTTAAGGATTAGTTACTAATCCAAAAAGGGAAAACAAATTATTTTGAAAAATATGTGCGTATCAAAAAGTGCATGTGTGCAACAGGTGAGCAGAGTGTATGCTCCCATGTTAAAGTCATTGCTGACACTTTAACAGGAGCAATGGATTTAACAGAAACATAAACAAGTCCACTGATTACGTTTCCAGATCGAGATGCCCCCAGATGAAGACAAATCAAGGGAAATATCACATAAACATACAAAGAACACATAAGGGATCTACCTACCGTGGGGTCAGTATGATCATAAGATAATATATATATATGATATTATTGCAAATGAATTGACATCATTCCCCAAAGAAAGTAGAACTACAATCACAAATTAGGAAAGATCACATAAGATATATGAAGGAGAATCTTTTCGGACCATGACATGGAGACCAAAAAGAATTTAGTGCTACCATATCTCAAATCCAAGCAGATTACACAAGGAAACATTTACGAACAATAACACAATTACAACATAACATTGAACAATGCATAGAAGAATAGAGATACATATAGAAGAATTGGAACAATAGTTTTGATTCCTTTATCACCTTGTACCAACTGAGTAACAAGGATCGTATAAAAGAATCTAACAAAATTTAGCAAACACATTATGGGAGAAGCACAGTACAACATGCAAACACACAACAAAGCTACCATGAGGGACAAGCTGATCAAGCATGCCGCCTACTCTCCCCATCTCGTTGTATATCATTTAGGGAAGGTGGGTAACTCACAAGAGGGACTATATCCAACACAATAGGAATGATAGCCAGTTCCAAACAAGAATCCTCTTGAGAATCACAATGTTCGATACTAGGTGTCTCATATTCATCATTAACATCATCAGTATCATCAAGAGTATCTTCTTCATCTAAATTAATCAAAATAGGATCTAAGATATGAATAGAATCATCATAAACATGCATATTAACATCATTATTAGTAACAACTTCTTTTAACACATCATGCATAGGTTTATCCAAAGAAGGTAGAGATCTTTAAAGAATAGAATTATAGGCTTTAGCATGAGCACAATGCTTCTTATGACGTTCATTAGCAGATTGATTACATTTTGATTTATTTGAAATAGGTTGAGAACTAGGAGGAACAATCATAGGATCCTTCATAGGTTCTTTAGGAAGATCAATAGGATTATTGACAATAGGAGGAACAATCACAAGATCTTTGATAGGTTCGATAGAAGGAACTTGATTAATAGAACTAGAAGTCATAGTTAAAGGAGGTATAGAAGGTGTAGGTAGAAGACCATGATTAATATCCATGGGAGGAATGCTTAATTCAAGAATATTATGATGTTTATAAGCTTGATATGAATGAAAAAGATTATCAGGTCGAGGAGGACATGAATTAGGTAATGAAGGCCAAAAGAAATCAAGAGCAGCACAATCTCTAGGCCTAGAAGGTTGATATAAACTATGATTAATCATCTTCACTTATTCATCATGAATGAACTTAAGACACTTATAGATAGGTGAAGCAATAACATGCATGGCATTCAACCAAGGCAAACCTAGCTTAACTTGAAATTGATCAGAAGTAGGAACAACAACAAAGGTAGTGTTCATAATTTTTCCACAGAGTTCAACCGGTAAAGTAATAGAACCAAATGATGGATAAAGAAAACCATTACAAGTTTGAATCCACACATCCGATGTATCATAAGAATCGCATTGTAAGGTTTTCATAAAAAGATTTTTTTCAGTAATAACATTGACTAAGGATGTAGGATCAACAAGACAACCACGAGTAGGTTTCTGAGAAATCCTAGAAGCAATGTAAAGGGGACCATCAGGAGCCTTAATAGCCTTAGAGTCATCAAAGGTAATCAAAATTTCTCAAGGTCTTTTATTCTTAGGTTGTTGTCAAGGTTTAGGTTGAGTTTTCAGTTTAGGTTTAGGTTTTGGTCGAGGTTGAGATTGAACTTGAGATTGAATTTGAGGTTGAAGTTGAGGTTGAGGTGGAGATACAGATTGACCAACATGCTCCACTTGATTAACAACATGATTGAGATAATCCATCTTTCAATCATACACAATTTCCATAGCAGATGGTTGAGCAATTGTATTAGTATCATGCGTAGCTAAAGGATTCGTATAGATTTAAAGTTTTTGATTAGGAGGAGAGACAAATTTGTTTCCACTACCATCAAAATTATCAATAGATAAGGCATTAGAGTCAATTAAGTCTTGAACCTTATGTTTTAAAGAATAACATTTCTCAGTATCATGACCATTCTGATGATGATATTGACAAAAAGTATTTTGATCAAAAGATTTAGAAGCAATCGTAACAAGTAAAACAGGTTGAATAGGAGGTAAAGTAATCATATTAGTAGCTAACAACCTATTCATAATAGCATGTAAAGGTTTGGAAAGAGGAGTAAATGTATGATTTAATCAAAAAGTAGTGGATGCAAAAGTGGCATTGTGAGATGCAACAACAACTTGATCAGCAACTGCATTCGCTTGTTTGTTTATCTTGACATAGTTGTTGAATTTTTGAAATTTGTTTGGATTAGGAGAAGCATCACTCTTATCAACTGGAATAGGAGCCATTGGAGTGTTGCTCTCAAATTGACTCACTTGTAATTGATAATGATGAAGCACTACACAAAGTTGTTGAAAAGAGGTAAATTCATTAAGCATAATCTTATCTCTAATATCCTTTTGCAAATTTGAAATAAACATACGTTGAATATCAATATGAGGACCAGGATAGGAAATATGAGCATACAAATGCTTAAATGTACCAATAAATTTAGTTAGTTTTTCTTTAGCACTTTGTTTACAATGCATCAAATTAGTCAAAGACACTTGTGGGCCAATGCTGTTTTGAAATTGTTGAATAAAGGCATTAGCAAGTTTTGGAAAGGAATCAATAGAATAAGGAGGCAAGGAATAATACCATTGTAAGGCCTTGTCACGAAAGGTTCTAGCAAACAGTTTGGCTAAAATCCTATGGTCATGAGCATAATCACTACAAAGGATTTGGAATGTTTTAACATGATGAACAAGATCTTCTTTTCCATTATAATTCTCAAGACGAGGCATATTGACTTGCTAAGGAATAGGAGTACGAATAATATCCAAGGACAAAGGACTTCCCATGTCACATGTAGGGATACTAAACTTTTTTTGACTTAAAGAAGCAAGTTGTTGTTGTTGTAAGGATGATACAGTTTGAGCCAAACTGATTATTGTTGAATCATTAGAGGAAATAGGAGTAGCAACATTAGACACACTAGGTAAAGTGTAAGAAGCTATAGGAATAGAAGACATGACTAGAGGAACACTAGGAACTATAGTTGGAAGCGAATTGGAATAAGTAAAAGGAACATTATGATATGAAGGTTGTGATGTAGGAAAGGACACATGAGGAACACTCATAGGAACAAAGGGAACCATCACAGTCACCAAATAAGGAGTATAGGTAGGAATACCAGGTAAAAGATTAGAAGGAGGTTCTACACTAGTGATAAGAGGAATCAACCCTAAATCTTGAGCTTCTTGAGCTAAAGGTTTGACATTTGAATGCACAAGGTGAGTAATACCATGCAAGAGGTTAAAACCTTGATCACTATCATGGAGAACTTTCTTAAGAGCCTCTATAGCTTGAATAGAATCTTGATTATGGTTCTCTTGAATAAGCCAATTACCCATTTTATCAAGTTTAGTTGAAATTTTTTGAACTTGTTCAGGAGGAATTCTTAAAGCGTCATCCTCATCATGAGATGAGTGAGAAGAGTTTTTCTCCATAGTAGGATTGGAATCATGAAGAATCAAATTTTCATTTAGGATCCTAAGGAAAGGAGAGGAAGATTCAAGATCAAAGGCACCCATGAGTCTACGACTTCTTCTAACTAGAATGTTATAAGTAGGACTAGTAGTAAAGCTCATAAACCAATGCAATGTAAATGAACTAAACTAAAACCACATAAAGTATGAATATTTTTGTATTTTTGAAATTGAATTAGCATGCAAGATCTAACACAAAGGAGAAATCTAATACTAACAAGATAAAAAGAAATCTAACACCAAAAAGAAAGAGAGTAAGCTAGTCGGGTTCACCAAAATGAATAGTGGTAAAATGGAATCACACCTATTCAAATGTATATGATGTATGTGTATGGGGGAAATATGAGATCCACTCCTAAATCAAAATTACCAAAGGAGAGATCCAATTTGATCAACCAAAAGGTTAATACACAATCGAATCAATCTATGGAGAATATGAAAGAAAGAAAACAACCCTATATTTCCCTATGGATAGTTATGTTTGAAATATTAAATAATTGAAATACAAGTACTAACGTCAAATTAGGGAAAATCTAGAAAATGCCAATTTCTGATGTCTATGTACTTTCAGGCAATTCTACAACCTATTTCAGACTGGAAATGCCGAGACGAAGAAAACCCATAAATGTTTTGTCTTTCTGACGGCAGGTAGTCTTTGACCCTCATACAAGGTCAAAGGCTACATTCTTTATTTGAAGGTCAATTTTGACTTTGTTCGTAGATCTCGGAAGTTCACCGAAAAGGGTATCCAAATCCGCTCTTAGATCTGAAATTGCACACCTGTACCTACAAGAAAATTGGGGTTTTGTTTGTATGGGGGGTTTGCCTTGGTGAAACCCCAATTTAAGAATTAACCTTGAAATTGAATTGAAATGTAGTGTGCATAAACAAAGCAATTGAAACAATTCACCTCGCTTATGTTGAAGTCGTTGTAGAGGATTTGAATCTTCAAATCCACAAGTAGGAATGCTTCAATGGATGTAGAATGAATGTAGGATGTCTCCAATCAATGGAATTTGATCTTCAACACCAATCTTGAATTGATATTTTCATATGAGGAGGCTTAGATGAATGTAGAAGGATAGATCTTCAAGGGGGCTCCAAAGAGATTGAATCCTTGAATGGATAACAATGGATCTCCTTGATGGATGAATGCTTGAAAACTTGAACTCTTGAAGGCTTGCTTGAATGCTTGAATTCACTTGCTTGCACTTGCTCATAAAATTGCTTGGAGATGAGATGTGTTCTCCCAAAACTTGATGGAGAAAATGAGAGAGGAAGGCCTCCTTTTATAGTGAACTAGGGCACAATCCTCTAGAGGGGCCACCTTGGAGAATTAAAATCCAATTAGGTCCTAACCTTTAGAAAATATACCTAGATTAAATGCACTTTAAGGATTTACCATTCTGAAACCCGAAATGGCCGACCCGAAGGTGGGAAAACAAATATCCCCGAAACCTGACACCCAAAAATCAAGGAAATTTGAAATCTAGACAGGGGGTCAAGGACAAGGTTGGAACTGACCAGGTCAGGGTCGAGGTCAATCTTGACCAGGTTAGGATAGAGGTTGACTTTGACCCCATAAGGTCAACTTTGACCTTATGGTAAAAAACCTCAGGATCTTGACCCAGAATGCTAGGAAATGTAGATATGAAGTGAAAAATGGGTGCAGAAGGAAGCAAAATAGGGGGAAAAGCAAGATACATGAAAAGACCCAATCAAGGTGCTTAACATGACCCCAGCCCACTTACTCAAAGGGCTAAATGCTCTTATCATGGAAGTGCTTCCATTTTAAGATGATACAACAAGTTTGCTGCTAGAATCTTGATTGAATAGGGAGAAAGTTCTAATGTTAGATCGCTAGAGTTATATCCGCATAACATTAACATGAACTCTAATAATAACAAACCTGACTCTAATAATCCTAACACCTATCTAGAAGCAAACTTAATAGACAATATCTTGCAAGTTACGAACAATGATAACAACGTGGTGCTGTCTCTTGAACCTGTTGAATCTATGTCCTTGAAATACCCTAACTTGATAGACTGGGATGAACTTACAAACACAAGCTTGCTATCCTTTGACAATGACTATTCCATAGCTTGTTATCTTAATTCTTGTGAACCCTTCCATTCTTCCACCAGTGTAAAGAGTGAAATCATGACTGAAGAGGCTATCAAGTTTCTCATTCTTAAAAATAAAAACAAAAAGAACAAGAGGTTTGATGGTGAAAACCACTTAGTGGCAGTATCAAATCCTAAAATAGAAAAAGAAAAAGATGTATCCAATGGTGAAAACCTCCTTGAGGCACCAAAGGATGGGATGCTTGATATCCTCCCATATCACTTCCAAGAAAGGTCCTCAGTTCTTATTGAACCTACACAACCCATTAATTTGAGAACAATAGAAGTTCCTCAGTTAGTCCACATAACTCAATCATTGAAAGAAGATGAGAAAATCAAATTTATTGATTTCTTCAAAGCAAAGAAGATCAACTTCACTTGGTCTTACTTAGATATGCCTAGATTGGATATAGAGTTGATTATGCACCATTTATCTATTTCACTAGATGTAAAACTTGTCAAGCAAAAACTTAGAAAAATGAATCCACATGTAGCATTGCTAGTGAAAGCAGAACTGGAAAAATTATTGAAAGCTGGATTCATTAGAGAAATTGATTATGCGAAATGGATCTCCAACATAGTTCCTATTTATAAGGTGGAATAATCCATAAGAGTGTGCATAGACTTTAGGAAACTCAACAAGGTTTGTCCCAAAGATGATTTTCCACTTGCAAACATAGACATGATTGTGGACTTAACAACAGGTTATGAGATGTATTCCCTAATGGATGGATTTTTAGGATATAATCAAATCAAAATTTCTCCTGAAGACCAAGAGAAAATGACATTCACCTGTGCATGGGGAACATATTGTTGGAATGTGATGTCATTTGGTCTAAAAAATGCAAGTGCCACTTATCAAAGGGAAATGACCACAATATTTCATGACATGATGCACAAGAACATGGAAGACTATGTTGACGACACTTTGGCAAAATCAAGGATGAGGACTATACATATAGAGGATCTGAGGAGAATCTTTGACAGGAGGAAGAAATTCCAATTAAGACTTAATCCTAAGAAGTGCGTATTTTGCGTGTCATCTGGAAAACACTTACGATTCATAGTTTCAGCTAAGGGAATTGAAGTGGATCCGAAAAAAGTAAAAGCTATTCTAGAGATGAAACCACCAAAGAACATTAGTCAAATGAGAACCTCACAAGGAAAATTACAATCCATAAGGAGGTTCATATCTTAGTTGGCAGACAAAGCACAACCCTTCACAAAGTTGATGAGGAAAGGAACCCCATTCACTTGGGATGATCAATGTGAAGAAAATTTTACCCAAGTCAAGAATTATCTGATGAATCCTCCAATTCTGATGGCACCAATCTATGGAAAAACTCTGTTTCTCTACATATCAGCCATAGATACATCACTAGGGGTATTGCTTGCACAAGAGGATGAGACCAAGAAAGAAAGAGCCATATACTATATCAGTAGAACTTTGGTCACATATGAGCTAAACTATTCAATGATAGATAAGGCATGCCTCACAGTGGTGTTTGCATCCAACAAGCTTAGACACTATATGTTGGCACACAAGGTGAAACTAATGGCTAAAATTGATCCGCTTAAGTACCTATTGAACAAAGCAATGCTGACAGGAAGACTTGCTAAGTGGGTCTTAATCCTAAGTGAATTTGATATTGAATATGTGGATAGAAAAGACATTAAATGACAGGTGATTGTTGATCAACTTGTAGAGACACCATTGACTAATGACAAGCCATTACTCGTGGAGTTTCCAAATGAATCTATCATGCACTTAATAGAACATCCCTGGAAAATGTACTTTGATGGTTCCTTCACACAACAAGGATTAGGGGCTGGATGCTTATTCATCACACCACAAGGATATAAGATTCCCAAGGCATACAACATGATTTTTCCATGCACCAACAATATAGCAGAATACAAGGCTCTTGTGAAAAGGCTCAAGCTCGCAATAGAGTGGAAAATCATTGAATTACACATCTATGGGGATTCACAGCTCATTATCAATCAAGTGAATGGTGATTATCAAACTAAGGATGAAAAGATAATGCCCTACAAAACAATGGTGGATGACTTGAAAAAGTACTTTGTCTTCATCACATTTCAAAAAATTCCCAGATCAGAAAATAGAGTAGCTGATGCGATGGCTACTCTAGCATCCATACTACAATTGGAAGAACACCAATTTCACTATGACTTCTTGGTGGAAGAACTCCCTTTCCCAGCTTATGACTCTCTTGAATGCCAAATTTTTTGTGTCCTTGAAACTCAAGTGTTATCCAGATATGCCCATATCTACTCCTATCTTAAAGACCAAATAATTCTTGAAGGCTATTCTAGAAATGAAAAGAGATCCCTCCTAAGAGCAGCATCATGTTAAGTAATCATCACTAATGCCTTATTTAGATGTAGTCTAGATGGCACGCTTCTTAGGTGTTTAGAACATGAAGAGTCTAATCACATATTAAAAGAAGTTCATGAAGGTGTGTGTGGATCACACTCGAATGGTTTTTCATTAGCCAAGAAAATCTTAAGGGTTGGATACTATTGGCCCACTATGGAGAAAGATGCTATCCACATTGCAAAAACTTGTAAGAAATACCAGATCCATGGAAACCTCATACATGCACCAACTACAGAGCTGATTCCTTTCATAACACATTGGCCATTTCAGAAATGGGTCTTTGATTTGGTTGGACAAATTTACCCCAATCCATCAAGCGGACATAAATATATCATCACCGCAACTGAGTATTTCACTAAATGGGTGGAGGCTGTCCCACTGTCCAATGCAACTGGAAAACAAGTTTCAATGTTCATCCTAAATTATATCATTTTTCATTATGGCGTACCCTCTTTGATTGTGACTGACAATGGGGGTCAAATCAAGAACAAAGACATAGATGAGCTGTGTCTTCAATTTAAAATCACTCAGCACTGTTCCTTAATCTATTACCCTCAAGGTAACAGATAGGCTGAGGTATCAAACAAAAACATTCTAAAAATATTGCATAGGAAAATAAACAAATCAGGAAGGGATTGGCATTTGCAAATCAATCTAGCATTGTTGGCTTACAAAACAAGCATTAGAACACCAACTGGTGCAACTCCTTTTGCACTAGTCTATTGGTCAGAAGCAGTCTTACCAGTTGAAGTAGAGATTCCATCACTAAGGGTATCACTAAAACATCTAGTCACTGATGAGGACTATAGAATCTCTAGACTGCAAGAACTTGAATTGCTAGATGAGCACAAACAACAAGCGTTTGATCATCTCAAAGCTTACCAGAAGAGAATGTCAAGAGGATACAACAAGAAGGTAAAACCCATAAGTTTTTAGATAGGGGATCTAGTTCTCAGAGAAAATTCTAAAAATCAACAACATCGAGAACAAAAGGGAAAATTTGAACCCAACTGGGTGGGTCCCATTGTCATTACAACAACATTTGGATCAGGAGCCTATCAATTGGCTATGCCTGAAGGAGATGTTTTACTATATCCAATCAATACTCTACATCTGAAAAGGTTTTATGCTTGACATTCTTGAGGAAGCTCCTGTACAGTGAAAAGAGTCCTGAAAAAAGTTCAAAAACAACAAATATGGGTCCTAAAAAAATAAAAAATAATGGAAAAAGTCCTGAAAAATGACTATCTTGGTGAAAACCTTAGCAAATAGGCACCTTGATGGGTTAAAAAAAAAAATAGAAAATAAAAAAGAACAAAAAAATTGGAAAAGAGAAAAAATGTCTTGGTGAAAACCTGGTAAACAGGCGCCATAATAGCAAAAATAGAATAAAACTGTGGCCAAGTGGTGAAAAATTGGTAAACAGGTGCTACTTGTAATCAACGCTCTATCTATCAAGACAACTCTTGTGCCTTTGGCCTATGTAAATATTAGTTTGTATATATCCCTCAGTAACTTTCATGACACACCAAATCCTAAGAGAACTATCAAAGAATTGTGCCTTCCTAAGACTAGAATCTGTCCACATTAGGGTCCTAGGTAAACTATTTTTCCCTAGGGGGCATTTGATCAAATCACATTTGTTGATAGGATGTTGCGTCAACAATTGACAATAAATTACAAACAACAATATTTTTCAATACCACCCTCGTCCGCAATTGACAATAAACTACAAACAATGGTATTTTTCAATACCACCCTCGTTCGCAATTGACTATAAACTATGACAAAGTGGTGTTTTTAAACACCAACTAGCTGGATCTAAAAATGTGTTTCTCAACACAACGTCATGATAAAAATATTGTTTCTAAATACTAAAATAGGTGAGACACTTATGGATGAAGGAATGAACCTTTGATTGATAATAATTCTTATGCGTGTGTTTGCAAGATTAATCAAGAGTGTTTTTAAACACTATAATCACAATTGTCTATTTCTATTATGCAAATACAATGATCATGTTAAAGGACAATGAACTTTTCTTATTATCAATTTTTGATTGTTATGTTTCCTTGAGTAACTCGATGATGTCTATGGACTAAGAGGAACAAGGACTAGGGGCATACCATTTTCTTTGTCTTCTGTTTGTCGCAATAAATCCAATGATCTGAGGTGAACATGGGGAATGGGTGTCTACTATAAGTGCCTCCATCATGTTTTGGAATGCCATGTATACCTCGACCTGTTTCCTATGAAAACCTTAGTGAGGTTTGATCTATTTTGTTGTCTATTTAAAAACCAACAAAGATAAACTATTTCCTAGTAAGGTGCATAGTAAATCAGATTATACTCTAGGATATGAATAAAAAATGAAAGGTCATTGCAGGTATACATTTACACATTATGCACTAGAAAAGAAATGGTTTATATCAAACAGGAAGTAACTGATCAACATTCCAGCTAAGTGCTTTGATGTTTAAGTTGCCTTCCAACATGATAAATAAAAAGGATGTATTCATATTTTCAGGATTGCTAAATCTATTTGTGAAAATTGTACTATCCTAATGAGGTCCCTCTAACAAAGGCTCTATGATGAAAACAACCCACTTTGAATAAACAGTGATTGTCCTAGGTGTCTTAGGTGCATTTCATTGGTTAATTGCAGTAAGGTTCATTTTAGTTTCATATCATATTAATTTGCATTAGGTTCATTTAGATGCATTTCATTGTCTTTAGTTGCATTGAAATTTATTTTAAATTGCATTCATTTTAATATATTTGCATTCATTTTAGCCTTGCATAAGCATGAATATGTGGATTCAACTATCTGAGACATTGATATAAACTGAGAATCTATCTAAAGCATCTTGATATAAGCTAAAAATTCTAAAGCATTGAACATTAACCATTTGACATGTGGGACCAAGTACATCATGAAATCATAAAACAACTGAATCTAAAATGATTGAGTATAAATCATTGATATCCATTTGCATTCATAAATCCATTCCATATCATAGAACCATTTGCATTTTGCATCCACATTCATTCATACATAAATAAAAATGAGATGTTCATACATCACATCACAATACATCTCATACATCCATACATTCATGAAAACTTTGAAATTAACAAAAACATGAGCATATGTCAGTGAAATATATTATGACATCATTTTATCATCACTTAATCTAATCTTGACCAAGTATGACTATCACATCAATATCAAAGGCATAAAACAAACATCAGATATCACATGTGCATAAATTAAAACCATCAAAGATCAGATGTCAGAGATATAAAATAAGATGAATCGGAATCAACATGAGCATCAATATATCATCAGCAATGTCCATAAACATAAATGTCAAGAATGTCCATCAGCATGTCAAATCATCAACAGTGTCAGAGTATTAGTATATCAAAGCATGGATAAAACAATGAGATTATGTATAAACAAAAGTACAGAGTCCAGAGGACATGAAAGTATATCGATAAAAAATGGTACAAATACAAGATATCCAATGAGATACAATGAAGTCCAAGGATACAAAATATAAACATCACAGAAGTCTATACCTCACTGGCCCCCTCGTCCTTAGTTGGAGGATTAGGAGGGGGTGCATCTGCTCTGCCAGGTGGTGGTGGTGGTGGCATGACACCCTTAGACTGCTGAGCAATAACAAAATATAGTGGAGCCCTCTGGGAAGTAGGAAAAGCACCACAATACAAAGTGAAATAATATGTCACCCTTTGTCCCTGGTGGGTGGTTGTATGAACATATCTATCACACTCAGCTCTCAACTGTGCAAGTTGTGTGTCCCTGCATGCCCTCAGCTATGCTAACTAAGCATCTCTATCTACTCTCAGCTGGGTGATCTAGGTGTCTCTCTCTACTCTGACCTATGCAAGCTATGAATCCCTCGTTGATAGCTATGCTATGAGGGTGGCCACTTGTAATCTCAATGCGGCTCTCTCCTGCTCACAGTATGACAATCTATCTCCATCACTACCTACATGGGATCCTATCATGCCTGCTGCTGTTGTGGATCCTAGTCCCCTCCAACAAGTCTTTGGGCATGCTCATCATGATGTAATAATGGTCCTCTATCCCTCTGAGGAGGAGTGACCCTACTCTCTATTGTCTGTGGCTGGTATCTCCCCAGAGGCTTGCCATCTACTGTCGCCCATTGCACTACCACCACCACCCCTATCATCTCCACCGTCACCTCCATCACCTCCATCACCTCTACCTCAGGCCCCATCTCCATCTCTCCCTCTACCTCTGTAGGCTCCATCTCATCCTCTCCCCATGTTGGAACCTCTTGCAGCTCAAGCTTGACCACCAACATCATCATCAAGATCATAATCAAGTGCATCCTCAATACGCGAAATGACATCCTTAGGAGCAGTGAACCTAGGGTATGGATGTCTGAGGTAGTGAGAATGATAATCATTAGTGACACCTGCATCATGAACAACTACCTAGTAGTCCCAGTCAATGTGCTGCATATGTGAGATCTCATAAACTATTGTCTCTAATATCAATCAGGCTCCCCACTAAGCCTCCTCACTCTTGATCCATGCATAAAGACATGTCTCCTAGGACATGCCCTGTACTCTCCCATAATATTGACATACTCAGGTAATTAGAAACCCCTCAATGATATAGAAGGTCCTCCCAACAAGATACCTACTTTGGAGAAAGTACGACATCTACCTGGCATCTGAGGGCCAAGCCTTGCAGTATAGATATGGTCGCCAAACTACATCAGTCACATCATTAAGGAGACGATGCCAGTACTCTAACTTGCCCAAATGGGGCTGCTGAATGAAACCGGAATACACATATATATAAGGCAACTCAGCGTCATGGTGCCTATCTACAATGGGACAAGTCATGGGGATATGCTCCCATGCCTAGATCTGTAGTACCACACTCCCCACAGTCATAGATCTGGAGTACTGATATACAATCTTGTGAAGCTCATGGTACATATGAGCTGATATAAAACTACCCCAGGCATATCTCCTAGGGGACTCAATCATCTGACCTATGACTCTGGACCAACCACACATGAAATCATGCTGACCTCGATCAGGCATCATCAAGCCACCTATCAGACCAGCTAAGTATATAGGAAAAGGGGCATAGTTGGTGACCATGTGGTACCAACTCAATTAATGACCTGTGATCGTATAATCCTGAAAGACTCTCCTCACATCGACAATTTCCACGTGCCCAAATGCCTCATACTCTATCGGAGTACCCATCACATATACATGTAGAATCCTCCACATATCCTCCGGTGTCACTATCATCTCACCGGTTAGTATATGGAAGGTGTTATGCTTTGAATGCCACCGCTCGGCCAATGTTATAAGAAGGCTGTGATTTATTAGAATGTACGATAAATCCACTAGAATCCAAAGATTGCATCATCGAACTACTTGCTGGTCCTCTGGACTCAACTTGTCATGAAGAGCTAAAACCTGAGCTAGTCTCAGAGACCTAAATGACATGACAGAGAAATCGGTCTGCACAATAGAAAATAGGGGAACTATGTCAACATTAGACAAAAGAAATTGGCTGAAAAATTGCTCAAAGTTTAGAAAAACAAGTATACTTGGCTCAGAAATCAAGAAAAACCAAATGTGACTTGGAATCCTAGATGTAGATCAAGAAATCTGGGATGCGATCCTAAAACTAGATGTGATTCTAGAAATCATGTATGTGACATAGAAAATTTGGGATGCGATCCGGTATACCGGATGCGACCCTGTTATTCAAATTGACTAAAAAAGCTTCTACAAATTCAAAATTAACTAGATGCGACCTGCTGGGGTGAGATTTGTGAAATCCTAGATGCGATCCGGAATGCAAGAAGTGACACGGGTTTAACCATATGAAATCTTGCATACGGGATGCGACTCAAAACCTAATTGCTTATAAAATGCGTAAAAATGCATGAAATTCAAAATTTTCAAATTGACAAAGTTCATTGTCGGATACTCACAGGTGCTGCGTAATGCTTTGGTCAGTTGTGTCACCTGGCCATCTTGAATTTGTGCTTCTCCATTGGGAACACCATGGTTGCTCAGAGCTCAGTAAATTTTCAAAGGGTAAAAGTGAAAATGAATAGTGAAAAGTCACTTTTTGACCTATTTAAGCCTCTCGGAGGCCCCAAAACCCTAAGGGACATTCATCTATAAGACATCACATAGGCTTAATATCGGGACCAAAATCAAAACAGGTGATTTATATCACCCAGATGCAGTAAAAACAAAGTTACAAAGCAAAGTCAACGTCCATAAGGCAAAAGTCAAATATGGTCAAATTGTAGTCAAACATGGGCAAAATTGAGTAGAAAGTGATTTTCTCAATACAACATCAAGTTTTTATGCTGAGATATTGCTTAAACACAAGTCAAACTTGGTCAACTCTCTCAAATTCTTAGTCAAACTTGGTCAAATAGTGCTTCTAGGGCATTAAAATTGATCTAAATGGCTTAAAAACTCTTTCCAATCGATCTATGCTTGATCCAAGGTCATTTCAACTGTGGTAAATCTTTTTAAATGCTTGAAACTAATGAGTTTATTCGAATTTGTTCCAATTTCAGCCCCGAGGGGGCATAATCTATTAGAATAATTGAGAGGGGGGTGAATCAGTTATCCAGTGTCCCAATACAAAATGTATAATCCAAAACAAATTCTTCAACTCCTACTACTTGGTAAACATAAAATATTTTCACTGTCTGTGCTTTTACTGATTATTATTATAAAACTTATAGTAGTTACCGATCAAATCTAACATGTAATATGCAAAGTATGATAACAAACAAATATCACAATCAACACATAACACAAGAGATTTAACGTGGAAACCCTGTGAAGGAAAAAACCACCTGGGACCGGCAACCCAAAAATGTTCACTCTTCTAAAGTGAGGTCAGTGAAGACCCAACCCTGTTAAAGGTTACAAACACACTATTAGGTGTGACCTTGTTAGAGGATTTTAGACCAGAAGTTATCATCCAACCAACAATCACTCTGGGGTTGACAGGATAACAATGTTCACTCTATGAATGAAACATAAAAAGACTTTCTTAGTCCACTCGGTTAAGAGATTTGATTGTGTACAATGGTTAAATATGTAACAGTAGATGCTTTGCCTTGATACAACTTCAATTACAGTTTACAGATCAATATTTAGCTCATACAAATCTTTCGGATCAATATATCACTTCTGTGTGTGCGAATTTTGTACCTAGCTGTAGACACAACACTTCAGTAAAACATTAGAGGTTAGTTAAAATGGAAATTATGCAGCGGAATGGAAACTAATCTAACCAGGTGATTTGCTGCCTTCTAGTAGGTGCGAGTATGTATTCTCAGATTGGACCGAGATCAGTGACCTTGACGAAACCTAAACGAAGGATTTGAATGCATAATCTAGATATGAGATGAATGCAAATTAATCTATATTTTTGGTTTTTCTATGCAATAAGATAAAATAAACTAATATGAATCTATTCTAGATGAAAAAATGATATGAAAATTAAGCTACAATGAATTGTGAATAAGATTGATCTCACAAACGTTGTTGATTCACAAAGAAACTTCAATTCTTCAGAGGTCGATTCACCAGTGTGATTGTGCAAATTCATGGATTGATTTTGGTAGAGTAAGTATGCAAACTTGTTAGATTCTTTATGAAGAGCTGAGCCTTGATTTTATAGAAATCCAAGGCTTTGGGGATGCATGGAAAAAGCCATAAATCGCTCTAGTTGATTTTTGAGTCAACAAGGAATTAAAGATAGTTAACTCACAAAAAATCATGCAAAAACAACTTTTTGATTTAAATCAGAAGTTGAGATCAGCTTTCAACTCAAAAGAGAGTTGAGTTTATTTTTAAAACAACTTGAATTGATTTTCTGCTTTAAAGTTTAACTATTTTTTGGATGTGCATAATTAATATGAATTAAATAAATAAATAAAGTGATTTATCCTCAACTTAATTGATTTTAAAAATAAAACAATTGATTTATGGGTTAATCAATTATTAAAATCAAACTTTTATTCAAAAATAATATCATTAAATATGACAACTTGCTTTAATTAATTAAATAAGAATTTAATCAATTAATGATAGGAATTTTGATTTATTATCAAATTTAAATAATACAATTTAGGAATAAATATAATTAGATCCAATTAAATAATTAAGTGGTAGTATTAAATCTAATTAATTAAATATTTAGAGTATTCAATTAATTAAACTTTAGGATAAATAAGATTTATCACCAAATAATCATTAAATTAAAGATAATTAAGATAATTAGGAATAAGGAATATTCCCCGATGCAAAATTTAGGATGATCAATTAAGATTTGATAATGTTCAGATGTGCCTTAGGTTAGGACTTCAATGTCGATTTTGTTCGGTATGTCGATGTAGGAGGTTAATGAACTTATAGCCCATTTTTGGGGTATTACATTTTGCCCCTCTTTGAATTGCTGTGCAAAGCATAGTGGTTCAAAGACAGTCTATGTTTGATATGGAAATTGATGTTTGAAATTGATATTGATATGGAGCAGAAACTAATTTTGACGTTTGATATGAAGATAATAGGTCTTGAATGACCAAAGATAATGTTAACTATAACAACAAATGAACTGATGATTGCGAAGAAGTGTCAAAATGCCTGATTCTGAACCTTATGATTGCAAAGAAGTGAGTGACCGATTCCAGATGCGATTGTTGATAAGAATCACATTGGTATCACATCTGAACCCTTCAGTTACGAAGAACCAAGGAAATAACACTAATGAACTGATGGTTACAAAATATTGATATAGTTTACAATATTAGGAGAATACTAGATTGATATGGATCTTGATGAATCTGATATGCCCTGAGCGATAATTGATTTGCCCCAAGCGATGAGGTCTTTTGATGAATCAACAACTAGACGTGGTTGTTGTCTTGATTACTGAGGAGAGATATGATTTCAAATTTAGATTACAGACTTTGAATGATATGCAATACCATGCCCCCTTCGAGATAAAAATTAAAATTTGACAAGGAAAGTCAGCGTTGATAGTGTAGAAGCATGTTAATTGATTTGAGAAGTGGTTAAACACGTTTGAGAACACATTCTACATCATTTGGAGGTCCTAGAGACCAAGTTTGACTAGGTTTGACCATGAGTTGACCATGGTTGACCAAGTTGAAATTTCAATAGTTTGATGTAAGATAATCAGTTAAGTTGAATATTGGATTTCTGTGATGATCGAAGGTCGATTATGCAAGCAGTAGACCGTCCTGTGTCTGAAAATTTTAAATCATGATTTTGACATAGTAAATGATCTCAGATTTTGATTTTGATCCTAAAAATGGATTCAGAACGTCGAAATTAGCCAGGGTACAATTTTTATGAAAAATAGAGCACTTTTGAAAATTAGGTCAAAAGCTATATAAAGGCTGGAAGGGTCATTTTCAATTCATTTCAACCTTTTGACTTTACAAATCTTGTGGAGCCCTCTAAGCAAAAATGGTAGAGAAAGCGGCAGAACCAAAGGTACCTGTGAGTTCACATCGATTTGAGCGCAGCCGGAGACACCAGAGACCTCAACAGTATGGACATCTGGTAGGTGGACCTCTGTGCTTTGCTAAAAATTCAATTTTTCCATGTTTTATAGCATTTTAAAGATTTTTTGTACTTTTTTTACTTTTGAATTTTCACATGTATGGAAACTTGTACGACTCTCTAGTGAGACTCGTATGACTTTTGAACTGTAGGTAGATTGTCATCTCATAACCCCCCAAGACTCGTATCAGAGGGACCCAAGAGTCGTACGACATTTCATCGGGTCCCTCATAACTTGTACGATGAGGGATGCACTGTCATGTCACTATGCTTTGTTGTATGGTATGATGTAGAAACTCGTACGACTTTTCCTACCATTCTAAAATGTCGTATGGAAAATAGTGAGCCTAAAACTCAGTATTAGGTCAAATTTTTGAATTTTCTGATCTCTTAGCCTGATTGTTGACCTGTTAACCTACCTTCTGAAATACGGAACTGCCCCATTACTGCCCTTGTAACCTGTTTTGTTACCAAATTACTGATAGGATTCCCTGTTTCTATGCTGTGTAGGTCATATATCTAGATGTTCATGTATGGATTTCACATTCGGCCACTCAGAGACTATGTGTGTCACTACCTGACCCGATGAGGGTACATCTTGCGTCCTGTGGATTTGAGTACCTTATACATTTACCTGAGATTAGGGTAAATCATGGACTTTTGACTGCTCTGATTGAGAGATTTCACTCAGAGACCCAGACATTCCACTTGCCAACTGGGGAGATCACTGTTACCCCAGAGGATGTGTATTGTATATTGCGCATTCCTTTCCATGCAGGCCGACGGCCAGAGTATGTGAGTTTGGGGAACTCAGGTCTTTTAGCTTTTCGATGTCTCTTTAGAGATGATACTCAGATGACTGCCTCCATTTCCTGGGAGACCTTAGTGCACTGATATGGACAGACACACCGGATGGAGTGTATCATTACCGGGATGATCGACGGTATTATTATGTCTAACCGTCAGCAGAACGGTCTTTTGATAGGGTGGGCACCTATGGTAGCATGTTTGATGGCCACTCCCTCTGAGTTGGCATGGGGTCAGTGTCTTTTTGCCCATATGTTCTCCGAGATGCACAAGGTAGTGTATCAGGAGAGCAAGTCTTTTGCAGCCAGAGCTTTAGTTCTACAGATCTGGGCGTGGGAGCATATCCTAGTGTTGAGACCGGTATGTACTTCACAAAGGCAGCCTTAGGAGCCTATCATTTATATATATGCTGGATATGTCATACAGGGACGGATGGGTCACATAGAGTACTAGAGGCAATGCCTCGATGATATGACATTTGTTCGATGGAGACCATATGTAGCTATTGAGCCTTGGCTGACTACGCGAGAGCAGTTTAGTTTCTTTTTCCAGAGCTGTGTACTGATTGGGAGGTCATCCTCCACTATAGAGAGATTTCTTATTACCAGGGTCTGGTGGCAATATGGATGAGTACATGATGCCCCTAAGGATTATGCTAATTATGCGTGGATAGGTCATGAGCTTGGACTCAGATGGACCACGAGGCTCTCATATGCTTTGTGTTCATAGGAGTACAGTGCTATTGTCAGCAGAGATTGGGAGTATAGACCAGATGTACTTGATGTTGGTGTTATAGATGGATTCATCTCATGACTCACTGATCATTCGATTCATAGATTTTTTGATCTGATAGAGCTGATACCCTCCATGGAGGAGGTGATGGATGTTACAAGTGCTCCAATGGGATAGGGTCCCAGACCCACACAGGCTCCCATTATACACCCCACACCTTTGAGACCCAGAGTGATGGCTCCACCACAGAGACCATCAGGATAGATGAGGCCCTCCCATCCCACTAGTTCCATAGCAGGAAAATCTATAGGTTCGCATAGACAGACTAGGGGAGAGGGCAGTACTTTAGGGAGTGTTGGTTCAGCTGAGGAGGTACTTGCAGTAGAGTAGGTTGTGGGTGTGGGTATGGACCCAATAGAGGAGGATACATGATTTGATCTAGGTGTAGAGGTTAGATGCCATAAGGCACAAAAAGTAGAGACTACAGAGAAGACTGCCGCAAACACTAAGATGCCAGTAGCCGATGTTGATCCCACTGTTCCTCTTGCTCCATAGGAGACTATCAGATAGCTCAGAGTACAGGTTAGGGACCTGAAGGTTCGTAGTGCTCAGTGGGAGGAGAGATTTTTAGAGGCAGACAAGAAGTGTACTGAGCTTCATGCAGAGGTACAAAGATTATAGGCAGAGGTGATTCATCAGACCTCACGGGCAGCTTACTATGTGTCCACATATTATACTATTGTTCTTGTTGCATAGAGAGTCCCTTCATACTCTCAGTATATGATGGCATCAGAGGGAGCCAGAGTGCCCAGAGCAGAGGCAATACCGGAGGCACCACCTCCACCTCCACCAAATGTAGAGGATTAGGCTAATAGTTGATCTGTTTTGATATGTTCTGATATATTGTGCTCTTTTTGATCATTGTTATACTATTCTAACTTTGATAGCTTACATGAGCATTTTCTTTTGTATACTGTGCCAGTAGTGCACCCCTAACTAGTTCAAGATTTTTGATATATATATGAGATCAATATTTTGGTTGTGACTTCATGTGTTCTTGTCATGTTTTGATTTATGATGATATCATGTGATGCTTATGTTATGAGTAGAGTAGAATGTATGTATGGATATATGCAATGCAATGATTTCTTTTAAATGTATGGATGTTATGCAAATGTATTTGATTATGGAAAGATGTATGTATGATTTATGTTTATGCACATGGATGAATTGTAATGCAACATATGATTATGATATGTAAATGCAATGATACACATGATATGTTTTGCAGGTATTGATGAAGACAAGTACTCAGTCTTATGTCAAAAAGGATGTTTAACCCAGGAGGATAACTGCTTGCGGTTCTATGAAGAGACCTTCGAGGTAGGTTTCAGCTCTTGTTAGATTTGAAGAGACAATTGAATAATTGTTTAAGCATTGAAGTTCATTTATCCATTTGTGAGATCATGCAAACATGCAAAAATGCAACCTAAAACCTAGGACCTAGTCACTGATCATGTGTCAGTCATTCTCATCATTGAATTTTTAGGTAAATGGATAAATCAATACAATTCCCACTAGTTAGGAAACCATAGATATATGAATATTGATTTGTATGCGCAAGAATCAATACAACACCCACTGATTAGGAAATCATGGATATATGAATATTGATTTTGTTTTCAGAATGTCGGATTAGATATAAGCATCAAGGCATAAATGCTAGGATGACCTGAATATCATGTCCATTTTGATATAGCAATTTGTATAAGCATCAAAACATAAATGTTGTGATGACCATAATATGCCTTGCGTTAAAAACACATCAAATGATCAAGAGATCATCCTAAATCCAGTGTGAATTACCTGTAGTGACCCTTTATCATTCACATCCTTAGGTAAGATCACATTTCATAGTAGGAGAAAGAACTCACTCAAAAAGATAATAGTTAGATCAAACTTTCTTGAATTTTTTGGGTATCAATGGTCGAGGTACACATGGCCATCCAATTCGAGATAGAGGCTCTTATACATGGACACCATTTCAATCCAGAATTTCCAAAGTTGTTAGATTTTCACATACAAGAAGAAGACAAAGAAAAGTTCATGCCCCCAGTCATCACTCTCTAAATCCTATAAAGGACATCCTCAAAGAGCTTGTGGGAACACAATATGCAAAAATATCAATGCGAATCAGTAAGCATACATGATAAAAGCATGTAAAAAGCATAAATTGTTTTCGGTTTGTGTTTGATTGCGTTGTTGTAGATGCAAAATCCTTTCTGGAGACGAGATGGACGGACTGACTCAAATGATGCTTCAAAGGACTCTGACTGGATATGACACATCTAAAGTATACTGGAGACCATAGGATATGACATTGATTGCCCCCAAGTGTTAAGCATTGATAGGATATAGACACTTGAGCTGATTGGTGTACATATTGACTTATTGAAAACAGGAATGCAAAAACAAATTGGGAGCTATGTACAAACTAAAGCAAGACTGAAAGTTGGGAAAGACCAAGATTGTACTGATAGATGGAGCATTTTGAAACAAGTGGCACCCATTTTTCAAGTTTTCACCATCTTGGTAGAGATTCTATTTTTTCTACCAAGGCGCCTGTTTCCAGGTTTTCACCAAGGCACTTTTTCTTTTTCTCATTTTTTTGTTTTTTTCATTTTTCAATTTTTTTGTACTTTTGATATTTTTTACTTTTTTTGTGAATCATCAAGGCACCTATTGCTTGGTTTTCACCAAGATGTTTATTTTTTCAGGACTTTTTCCAATTTTAAAGATTTTTTTCAGGACATTTTACCATAGACTGAATGCCTTAGGCATAGAATTTCTTCAGATGGAGAACGTTAATTGGTTCTTAGAGTTGTTCTCCTTCATTTTTTGAGAGTTGATAGGCACCAGAGCCAAAAGTAGTAGTGATAACAAAGGGATCCAGCCAATTGGGTTCAAACTTCCCCTTGCGTTCTCGATGTGATTGATTTTTAGGATTCTCTCTCAAGACTAGATCGCCAACCTGAAATTCTCTATGTCTGACTGTCTTATTGTAACCTCTAGACATTCTCTTCTAATATACTCTGAGATGATCATATGCTACTTGTCTGTGCTCATCTAGTAGTTCAAGTTCTTGCAACCTAGACACTCTGTAGTCATCATTAGTTACTAGACCATGCATTCTAATTCTTAGTGATGGGATTTCAACCTCAATAGGTAGTACCACTTTAGACCCATAAACTAAAGCAAAAGGTGTAGTCCCAGTAGGTGTTTTGATACTTTCTATGTAGGCCTAGAGAGCTGGATTGATCATGAGATGCCAGTCTCTTCCTATTTTATTAACTGTATGGTGCAAGATTTTCAATAGATTCTTGTTTGAAGCCTCTGCTTGACCATTCCCTTGAGGATAGTAGATAGATGGCCAATGTTGTGTAATCTTGAATTTGGCACATAAATCATCTAGATCTTTATTCTTGAATTGTCCACCATTATCCGTGATTATGGAATGAGGTATCCCATATCTGCATATGATCTAGTTCAATATGAACATAGATATTTGTTTTCCCATTGCTTGTGTCAAAGGGACTACTTCTACCCATTTTGTAAAATAATCTGTAGCTATGATTATATGGGTATGTCCATTAGAAGAATGAGGATGTATAGCTCCTATAAGATCAAAGGCCCATTGATGAAAAGGCCATTATCTAGTAAAGGGAATTAGATCTCTTCCTGGAGCATGAATTAGGTTTCCATGCACTTGGCACTTTTGACAGTTCTTAGAAAACTCGATAGACTCTTTCTCCATTTCAGGCCAATAGTACCCAGCCCTAATCAGTTTTTGAGCTAGTGTTAAACCATTTGAGTGTGACCCATAGATACCATCATGGACTTCCTCTAACGCATGTTGAGACTCTTCCTGTTCTAAACATCTAAGTAGCATACCATCTAGACCTTGTTTGTATAGATCATGACCAATGATGACATATCAGGAGGCATTACGGATAAGGTATCTCTTTTCATGGTGGTTGAAGGTATCGGGAATGATTTGGTCTTGGAGATAGGAAAATAGGTTTTTGTATCTGGATGAATTATGACCCACAACAGTGCAGATCATGTGGGTCTCAGGGGAATCATATGCAGGATAAGATAGTGCTTCTACTAGGAACTTGTAGCATAGCTCATGTTTAGGCTATTGTAATAGAGTAGATAGCATTTCCATTGCATCGACAGCCTTTTTCTCTATTCTATGAATTTTCTCAAATGTGATAGATATGAAATACTTCTTTAGATCATCTACCATTCTCTTGTATGGGATGATATTTTCATCTTTAGTTTGGTACACATCATTGACTTGATGGATAACAACTTGAGAGTCTCTATGAATGTGTATCTCAGTTACTCTCCATTGAATCACTAGTTTCATGCCATTAAGAAGGGCTTCATATTTTGCAATATTGTTTGTGTAAGGGAACTTCAATCTGAATGCTTTAGTTATGGAGTATCCTTGAGGAGTTATAAATAATATACCTACTCCTGATCCATTCTATGTATAGGAGCCATCAAAGAATAAATGCCATTGTCTAGAAGAAAGAGTCATGATAGAGGAATCTAGAAATTCCATTTGCATTGGTGTATCATCAATCATAGGTGTATCTGCTAATTGATCAGCAATAGCTTGTCCTTTTATAGCTTTTCTCTCAACATATTCAATGTCAAATTCACTTAAGAGCATGACCCATTTAGCTAATCTACCTGTGAGGGAAGCTTTTCTTAGTAGGTACTTTAGTGGATCAATCTTAGCTACCAAATAGGTGGTATGAGCTAACATATAATGTCTTAGTTTCTATGATGCAAAGATCACAGCTAGACAAGCCTTCTCAATCATAGAATAACTCTTTTCATATTCCACCAATGTTCTATTGATATAGTATATAGCTCTTTCTTTTTTGTTCTCATGTTGTGCAAGTAATGCCCCCAGTGATGTATCTGTAGCAGAGACATATAAGATCAAAGGTTTCCCTGGAATGGGAGGCATCAAGATAGGAGGATTTGATAGATAATTCTTGATGTGGTTAAATTTTCTCTCACATTCTTCATTCCATGCAAAGGTCACACCTTTATGTAATATTTTTGTAAAAGGTTGTGATATGTCTGCTAGCTGAGATATGAATCATCTGATAGATTGAACTCTTCCTTGCAATGTCCTCATTTGACTGATGTTTTTGGGAGGTTGCATCTCCATGATAGCCTTTACTTTAGCCAGATCAACTTCAATGCCCTTCTTTGAAACTATGTATCTTAAGAGGTTTCCAGAAGTGACACCAAAAGCACACTTCTTAGGATTTAGTCTGAGACTAAATTTTTCCATTCTATCTAGTATCTTACTCAAGTAATTTAGATGTTTAGCTCTAATCATAGATTTTGCTAAAGTATCATCCACATAATCCTCCATAGTCATATGCATCATGTCATGGAAAATAGATGTCATGGCTCTCTGATATGTAGCACCAGCATTCTTAAGCCCAAATGGCATGATATTCCAACAGAAGGTACCCCATGCACATGTAAAAGCAGTTTTCTCTTGATCCTCTGAAGCAATTTTTATTTGATTATATCCAGAAAAACCATCCATTAAGGAATACATCTTGAAACTCACAGTCATGTCCACTATCATATCAATGTTAGGTAGTGGAAAATCATCCTTAGGGTATGCTCTATTTACATCTCTAAAGTCTGTGCACACTCTGATTGATTTGTCTGGTTTAGAAATAGGTACAATATTAGAGATCCACTCTACATAATCAATAACTCAGATGAATCTGGCTTTTAGGAGCTTCTCTAATTTAACTTTTACCAAGAGTGCAACATGAGGATGCATCTTTCTTAATTTTTTCTTAACAGGTTTGACATTTGGAGCTATAGATAAATGATGCATTATAAGATTAGGATCCAACCCTAGCATATCTGAATATTTCCATGCAAAGTTGATCTTCTTCTTTGTTAGGAATGTTGTAAATTTTTGCTTCTCTTCTTTTGATAAAGATTGTGCTACATGAATCAACTATGGTTCTTCTATTGTTCCCAAGTTGATGGATTGAGTAGGCTCGATTAGAACTAGAGATCTGTCCTATAAATGACTCAGAAGGACATCAAATATCTCATCCTTAGGCACATTAGAGAGGTTTTCACCTTTGGATACATCTTTTATTTTTACTTTTGTAGGTTCTGAGACTGCCACAAAGTGGTTTTCACCCTCAGAACTCCTTTTCTTTTTACTCTTATTCTTATTTTTCTGACTAAGATACTTGATGTCTGACTTCGTCATGCTAATGCTCGGTTCACTGATGGAAGTCCTCATAGGCTCAACTGCATTGAGGTAGCAAGCAAGGGCATAGTCATTCAGGAAGGTATAAATACCATGGCTCAAATTTATGGAGGTTTGATCAAGAAATTTAGGATGGTGGATAGTCAAAATGGGGAAAGATTGGGAGATAGTGTTTACGGATATGGATCTGCCATCATCAGTCCTAACCCGACGCTCAAGTTCAAAGGTGATATTACAACTTAAGACATTCAATTTGTGAATAGGCTCAATGTCATTGTGGGAGTCCAATTCAGCCATCGTTGGATCAGACTCGATAAGTTCATTACTTCACTCTAGACTTACATTGGGTTTGGGTACATATTGGTGAATAAAATCAACATGTTTTTCTGTGATAAGCTCATCTTCCTCTGGAATGAATCCCCATTCATAGTGATTAGATTCTTCATCTATAGCTCTAGGAAATATAAGAACATGAGTAAAGTCAGGATGAATACCCCAAGAAGGGTTACCCTCAAATTTTGATTTGAATTCATACTCATGGGAATCTGTCTCAGAATAACTACCACCTTCCTCTTTGTTTGTTTGATTGTCTTCAAGATTAGCTGGTTCTTGTGTTGCAACTATCTATTGCTCTATAGTAGGTTCTCGTGTTTCTACTACATTAATTGTTTTGATTGGATCATTTTCAACGTCAAGAAGGTCTTTGATTTCGTTAGGCAAACATTCATAAGGAATAAGTTCTGAGCTATCTGAATCACTATCTGATGGTTCAGTTTCTTCCTTCTTAAGAAGGGGTTCACCTGGTGTGATCTACTCTATGACATGAGAACAATTACCTTTGAGGTGGAAGGGTTTATTTTTAAAGCCTAAGCCAACAGTATATTTGTTTTCCCTACCGGTATGTGAAATAGGTGTTATAAGACCTTCTCCTCTGACTCCTAGAGGTCCTTTACCTGAATATCCCATCTTAGCTATTAATTTATCTCCTGGACCATATGTATTAGAAGGGATTTTGGATACTATAGAGTCACTAGTCTGAACAACTTGAGATTCAGGTTCATCTTTGTATAGACATGTAAGCACAACTTCATCTTCTTCAAATTCTTGCTTGGAGACTTGTTCTGCCACAAAATTTCTTTTATATGCCTCAAGAGGTTCTTTAGAGTCTAGTTTGGACTATTTTAAAGATTGTCCATAAGACTTAGGTGAGATAGGTAGAGATGTCAAAGATAAGACTAGCTCTATAGTATATTCTCCCATACCATTTTCTTGGATATTGACCTCTTTTGCAATGTCTTCCATTTTAGATGTGGATGCTTCTTTTGTTGGCTTAATGGAAGATTCTCTCTTATTAGGCACCAGTTTATCCACAGTTTCTTTCAATGTATTGCAAGTGGTGGATATGTCTACTGGAATAGTGACCTCTACTCCTTCATAAGGAAATTTCAAGCATTGGTGGAATGTAGAAGGAATAGCCTTCATCTCATGTATCCATGGTCTCCCTAGAAGAATGTTGTAAGCCAAAGGTAGATCAAGAACTTGACATATAGTATCTCTGATAACCGGACCTACTCTAATAGGTAAGACAATGGTGCCTTTAGAAGATCTTTCTTGTTCATCATAGGCTTTTATAGTTATTTTCTTTCTAGGATCAATAGCCAATTCTGAAAATCCTAATTGTGTGACCAAGCTGTAAGAACAAATGTTTAGGCCAGCGCCCCCATCTATCAACACACATTTGACTCTATGATTCTAGATCAAGACTTCTATATGCAAGGGCTGGTTATGCAGGTGACTCAAGAAGTTGTCATCTTCCTCTGAAAAGGAGATATATTGTGGATATGTAAGATGTCCAACCATAGTCTAGAACCTATCTAAATCAAGGTCATCAGGAATATTGGATCCGAGCAAAGCTTTGTCTACAATAACTCTATGAGATGGAGATATCTGAAGCAACTCAAACATGGAGATTTTTGCATTAGTGTGTTGGAGTTGTTGCACAATGCTATAAGATGTCGGCCTCATATCTTTAGGATTGGAAGATTTAGAAGTAGCCTTCTGTTTGGAAGCGGAAGAAAGATTGAAGGGCATCTTAGGGACATTTGATGAATCTGGGATTTGTCCATTCAGATGTGCCTGAGCCTGTGATCGAGTCACTACATTAGCTGAAGTATGATCTCTATCTCTTCACATAATTGTGATGACATTGCAATGCTCAGAGAGACAAGGTTCAACCATATTGATAACAACATTATTTCCAGGGTAAGCATAATTGACCTTTGCCCCCATATTAGGTTGAGAAGATGAAACTTCTTGACCATGTTTTGGAAATGGTTCTATGAATGCTGTATGATCATTATTGCTCTTATGATTATCAATCGTGATGTCTCCCCTATCAATCAGATCTTGAATAGTATGTTTCAAGCGTAAGCAGTTACTAGTTTTGTGACCTTTACCCAGATTGAAATCACATAATTCATTCTCTCTCCACCATTTTGGTTTAGGGCCAGGATCAGATTGTTGGATCTCAGGCAAAGAGATGATGTTATTAGCCAATAGATTTCTCGTAGTTGATTTGAAAGATTCTCTAAGAGGAGTGAACTTTTGTTTATTATTAGCAGACCAAGATTTGTATTCTGGCTTCTTTTGAGATGGTTCAACCACCTTTTGCTCTAAAGCTTTGATGGCTTGGGTACCAATAGTTAGATTGAAAGATGGTGCCTTTGATGGGGCATAGATGGTATCAATAATGCCATCTGTGATGATGCCTTTATTCTTGTTCCAATTTTTGTTCTTGTCTTTAGAACTAGATCCCGATTCGTACTTGTCCTTTTGAAGTGTGATGTCTCCTTTTTTCACATGTACCTTTTCAATTTTGATCGCATTGTCTACCATCTTATCAAAAGATGTATGATCTTGCATTTGTAAAGGGTAGTTGATCTCTGGGACAAGATTATTGATGAAGATTTCTAGTTTCTCAATTTTTGGAATAGGCTTAGCATATAGAGAGAATTTCTTCCTCCATCTCTTGAGAAATGTTAGGAATGGTTCTCTTGGATATTGTTTGAGATTGTAGATATCAATCATGGTGACCGGATGTTGAATGTTGTAGGAGTATTGCTGATAGAACAATTTGATCAACTCCTCAAAATTTTTTATAGTAGAAGGCAATCTAGAGAACCAATGAATGGCCGCTCCTCCTAGAGATCGAGGAAAGAGATGCATCAGATAAGTTGGTTCATACATGAACTCCATAGATTGTGTACAGAATTCTCTGACATGATCTTGAGGATCAGAGTGTCCATCATAATTATCATATTTAGGCATCTCCAATCTTTTCAGGAATGGTGGCATGTACAAGTCTTGGTCAAATGGAAAAGGCAATAGGGCCTCTATGGAGAACTCCTTGGGTTCCTTTTCTTTCTCAAGTTTATTAAGTTTGACTTGCATGGCATGCATCTGTTTCATCATAGCTGTGAGTGGAGTTTCTTTCTCATGTGTAATGATATCTTCAACATTAAAGTTGGGAGGAAGTTTAGCTCCTTGATGAGCTAATTGTAAAAAGTATGCCTCTCTATCTTCTTTCAAGAAATGCTTCATCATTCTTTTGAAGTTATCATCATTTTGATATTGAGCAATTTCAGAAGTTGTAGGTTCTTGATCTGCACCATGTTGAGATTGAGCTCTTTGAGAGTCAAAGTTTGTCCTTGCTTGAGACATGGTAGGCATTCTCCCTAGGATAGATTGAGGAGGAGTTTGTTGATTTCCTCCATGGGTTGATGAAGGAGGAATGTAACTAGATTTCAATCAAAAATTGCCAAGACCGTCATCTTTGTAAAGACCAAAATTGTAGAGTTGCTCAAGAGTTGGAGCCTAGAGAGTATTCAAAGGTATGGTATGGGATATTTCTCTAGATTTCTTATGAGAGGAAGCTCTAGTTTCAACCATTAACCTTGGGTGAAGCAAAAGAATATGATGAAGACAACTGAAGAAAGATCTGATTCAAGAAGATCAAATGACGCAACCTTGTCAAGGTTTGATTGATTGAAGCTTAGATTAGATGTAAATGAAGTAGACTATGCCCTGGATGTATGGGTAGATTTCCCAAAAGATAGCGGGCATGAGTTCACAACACTTAGCCGCTTTGAAGATGGATTGAAGATTGATAGTTATGACAAGGTTTTGACACAAGATAAAAAGGACTCAAATTGATCAAAAAAAAAGCTAAATCAGATTCAAAAGGCCACTTTAGGAAAATGATTGGATTCTCAGTAGTTGCTTCTCTATTCCTAACATAATGATTTTCTTGATAGACTCTAGAAATAGGCTGGAAAAGCTGGGTCTCTGACAGTTCTGACAGCTTTCTGGCAATTTTTCAAAATTTCTCAAGCGAGTTTCTATAGGCTCATATGACAGTGGGTATAGCATGAAATGACAATTGACAAACTAGTACGACTATTGAAAAACTCGCATGATAGTTGATAGTAGGGTGTTTGACTTTTTGAATTGACTGGCAGCAAAACTCTTACGACAATATACCAGCTACTTGTAATACCCTAAAATTGGCACCTATTAAATCCTAGTTCCCTAGGAAATTTTCTCTCTCCTACTTGACTTAATTTGACTTGATGTCAATTGCAAAGACCATAAATTGCATTAATCAAATACCAAAATTAATTCTTAAAGTCCTTGACTTTAATTAGCTAAATTACCCCTATGATAATTAATTTAATCCTAAGTCCTAAGTGCTTAGAATTAAATTAAATCCACCCCATTTGGCTAATTACCCATAAGAGGAATTAATAAATATTTAGTTAATTGAATGGACACCTCTTTATTTGAATTTAACAATTTGAATTACTCAAAAAGTCACCTCTCACATGTGGCAAATTGCATTCTTTTAATTAAATAAATCATGCCTTTTTGTCTCAATTGGGAATGAAGAGTCAGGAGTTTCAAATCAAGAAACTCTTCATTCCTCTTCTGGCTTTTCTATTTAATGGACCTCTTTTTCTCATTCAAGGAGGCGATTTTGAGAGCATCTACACTATAGGCATTTTTAGTCTCATTTAATTCATTATTTCCAAAACTTTTATTGCATTTATTAGCTTAATATTTCATTATTAGTTTAATCTTGCATCTCATATTAGATTAATTTGCTTATTTGTTCTTAGTATAATATCATCTTTATTTTAGGTTCTTAAAAACAAATAAAAATCTGCATTTCGTAACTCTTTCAAAGCATTTCTAGATTAATGGCATTCATCTTAGTTTAATTTCAGTTTTGCATATCATCATAGTTTTGAAAATCCTCCATTGTGGGATTGGTATATGGTTGTTGGCTCTCATTCTGAGAGTAATTATACACCCCATCCACATAGGAGGAAACAAGTTGATTCAATCAATGTTGTGAGATGGACAATTCATGTTCATACTCACCATCTCATGATTGAGCAATGACTATGTTGTGTTTGTGCCTGATTTAGAGGTCCACATTTAGACACACACACACTACCATATGACAATATGGGGGTTCTGAAATGACAATAGCCAAAAGTTGTACGACATTTTGACTTTACAAGATGACTTTTGACTCCAGAAAGGTGTTTGACATCAGATTTTGCAATTTTTTAGATTTTAAGTTTCAGATTGTTCACAAAATTATCTGTCCAGATTTGAAGATTGTAGCGGATTGATTCATTCTTAGTAACCAGATAGATAAATAGGCATGCAAAACAACAAGCAAGTGATTTCAAGCATGTCTGAAAACAATGAATAGGGGACAAAGCAACCCTGTGCAAGAACAATCAAGTGACTGAATTGTGCTAATCCCTAGGAGTGCTAATAGTGTATGTTCCAAAAAGTTTTGCAATAATGCACATATTCCTAGAAAATAAAAATTTGGCCTCACTAGGGTTTTTAGTAATGGTCTGACTCTAAAAATTTTGTGATCTCAAGAGGGTGAACTCCAATCCAGGTGCACCGGGGTTTTGACACAGTCTAAGAATTTAATCAATCAGGAGCTGCTAGGGAGATCTGATAGCCCAATAAGAGACCACACCTGTGAAGATTTCCTCCACAAGGACATTTATATAGCGGCTGCTGCTACCACGATGAAAATGACTATTACCGCTTGAGGTTTTGTCAACATGGTTGACCCAAATAAGGGAATGTCCACTATGGTTAACCCTCTCTAAAGGTGACACAAAATATACCACATGGAGATTGGTTCCAAATTCAAGGATCTGAGTTTCTGGTACTACCCAAAAAGGGAGTAGAGCATTATCCTCTAGCCTTTTCACTTTTAACCCAAACAAAGTAGATAGATTAATCCGACACGTTAAGACCAAGATTATCTCACAAAGATCTATGATGTTAACCACTTATGATCTATCAACCTCTCCAAAGAGAGAATGTATTAATCAGAAGTTGAAGATGCACAAATCTAGTAGAACGTGAGATGCTCTCAGTAACCTCCCTACCTACAAGGGTTCCTTCGTTGAGAAGAGTTTCACTGGAAACCCACTCTCTCAAGAACCACAAATAGTGTTCATAGGGCCTATTTACTATGTGTAACAAAGATGCTGAAAAGCAAATCTATGTTCTTTTTTATAGCCCAAAATGAAATATGTGATATGAAAGCAATAAAGGTCACACAAGCTTGATACGCAAGAGTTCTTTTTAATCCAAATCGAAACGTTATCAGCTGAGAAGATTACCTGAATTCCTTGCAACATGCTTAGTAGATTCTTACCTATTTTTAGCAATTCTCATGCTTTTTCCCAATCAAAATCAACAGAAATCAATCAGAAACAACAAATTTCAATTGTTAATGTTAGCTGTCAGTCCAAATCATAATTTTTTTTTTGGAAAAATGCCTAGAAAAGTGAAATGACAATCAAAACCTGGCACTAAAAACTCGTACGACAGTGGGTCACCTACAAGATGACAATCCAGAAAGTCGTACGACAATGGGTATCAGATCATACGACAAAAGAGCTTCCAAATGACATTGTGTTTTTGGTGGTACGATCCTCGATCAAATAAACTATTGTACGACAGTGGGTACCTCCTGATATGTGTTTCTGACAAAACTCGTATGAAAATTGTATGGACATAAATTAAAAATCAAAGCTTTGGAATAGAAAATGATAAGAAGATGATAAAAATTGATAGAAATTGAATGGAAACCTATTTTAGGGCCCCACGATGGGTGCCATAAATGTGTGTGTGAATTTTGTACCTAGTTGTAGACACAACACTTCAGTAAAACATTAGAGGTTAGTTAAAATAGAAATCATGTAGTGGAATGGAAACTAATCTAACCAGACGATTTACTACCTTCTAGTAGGTGCGAGTATGTATTCTTAGATTGGACCGAGATTAGTGACCTTGATGACACCTAAACAAAGGATTTGAATGCATAATCTAGATGTGAGATGAATGCAAATTAATCTATATTTTTGGTTTTTCTATGCAATAAGATAAAATAAACTGATATGAATCTATTCTAGATGAAAAACTGATATGAAAATTAAGCTACAATGAATTGCGAATAAGATTGATCTCACAAAAGTTGTTGATTCACAAAGAAACTTCAATTCTTCAGAGGTCGATTCACCAGCATGATTGTGCAAATTCGTGGATTGATTTTGGTAGAGTAAGTATGCAAACTTGTCAGATTCTTTATGAAGAGCTGAGCCTTGATTTTATAGAAATCCAAGGCTTTGGGGATGCATGGAAAAAGCCATAAATCACTCTAGTTGATTTTTGAGTCAACAAGGAATTAAAGATAGTTAACTCACAAAAAATCATGCAAAAACAACTTTTTGATTTAAATCAGAAGTTGAGATCAACTTTCAACTCAAAAGAGAGTTGAGTTTATTTTTAAAACAACTTGAATTGATTTTCTACTTTAAAGTTTAACTTTTTTTGGATGTGCATAATTAATATGAATTAAATAAATAAATAAAGTGATTTATCCTCAACTTAACTAATTTTAAAAATAAAACAATTGATTTATGGGTTAATCAATTATTAAAATCAAACTTTTATTCAAAAATAATATCATTAAATATGACAACTTGCTTTAATTAATTAAATAAGAATTTAATCAATTAATGATAGGAATTTTGATTTATTGTCAAATTTAAATAATACAATTTAGGAATAAATATAATTAGATCCAATTAAATAATTAAGTGGCAGTATTAAATCTAATTAATTAAATATTTAGAATATTCAATTAATTAAACTTTAGGATAAATAAGATTTATCACCAAATAATCATTAAATTAAAGATAATTAAGATAATTAGGAATAAGGAATATTCCCTGATGCAAAATTTAGGATGATCAATTAAGATTTGATAATGTTCAAATGTGCCTTAGGTTAGGACTTCGATGTCGATTTTGTTCGGTATCTCGATGTAGGAGGTTAATGAACTTATAGCCCATTTTTGTGGTATTACAACTTTAGATTCAACACTATATCAACTTACTGTCCCTCGGTAATTACTCTCTGTAGCTTGGTAATTGTTCTGCAGTTTGGTTCTCACTAACTAGTATGATCAGAATGCATGAAAACTTGTTCACGCGATAATTCTACAGTATCTTCTTCTTCTGGCATTGTTTCAATAATGAAACCAATGTCTCTTATATAGACAAGTAAATCATTTTCTTTTTGTCCATCAAATTTTGCCGCTTAATCTCATTCATAGATTTTGCCACTTTAACCTTCTTCAGCTAATGTGTCAGTAACACGTTTCAATCTATTCCATTAGATCTTCCTTGAATTATGTTAGCCGTCGATCTTCATAACAAACCTTATCTGTTACCTAGATTTCATACACTTTCCAACTTATCAATTTATCGGCTAAACTAATCATTTAATTCCTTTATGTTCTACTCGGTTAACAAAGAAATGCATCGGTGAACACAAGCTCAGTTAACACTGTGCTCGATATACACTACACTCCATTGGTGTATACTGGAATGCTTCATTTACCGACAACATTGCTTTGTGTCTTTCAACTCTATTCTTCATCATAGATGAATGCAGCATAATAAAGTCAATATCATTAAGTCAGAGACTCATCAACAAGTTACTCAGTGTATTCTTTATCCTCATCTAACATATACATCTTCCTCATGTAGATACTTCTATTCTTCATCTCTCTCACCTTTCTTCAGATGTTTCGGTATAGTAACTTACAAGATAAGTACTATAAGCTAGTTGACATCAATGACAACATAATACTGATTTAATCATCTTACATATCTAGTCAACAACTCCTCAGTGATCTTTAATCACAGATTCTTCATTCAAGTTCTAAATTAGTTGTAGTTCATCAATCTCTCCCTTTGGCATTGATGGCAACTCAAGTAATATGAAGTGTACCATACACATACCAAACATGTATTCTACAACTCTATGAATAAATGATGTACAAGCTCTCCCTAGCTTAATATGTTTAATCACTACGTTGCTAAACAACATTATAAAATACAACTTTGTCATTCTGTAGATATGATCTTTTCAGCTCTCAGATTCCTGCTTCTGTTCTCTTTAACTGATCTTCAATGTTCTATTTCTTTTAGATTATCTCTCCCTTAGGTAGTTCTCATCGGTGCATGTTTAACTTTTCTTTCATATTATTTATCTTTCCCTTTGACAACAATGCCAAAGAAACAAATAAATAATCAACTCTGTAGTAGCTAAGTAACTCTTTGTTGTCCAATATAGTCTCTTTATCTCTGTAAATTGATAGACCAATCTGTTTCAGTTCTTCAAAATTAATCACAACCTTAAACATTATCCAAAGTGTGAACTATGATGCATTAACATGTGTGATCTTCTGATAAGATTAAGCTGATGCAACATCCATATCACATTAGTGACCGGTAGACAAAGGATGGACCCCAAGTCTAGTCCTCAAGTATTCAAATGTGTCCTTTGGTAGAGGCTTTGTAAAGATATTTGCAAGTTGTTCTTTAGATGTAACAAATTCTAACTTCACTTGCTTCTCTTGTTCTTGTTCTCTTAAGTAGTCATACTTAATTGATATATGCTTTGTCTTAGAGTGCATCACTAGATTCTTTGAAATATTAATAGCATTGGTGTTGTCACAGTATATAATCACTGGGTCAGTGATTACCTCATTCATTCCTTCAAACACTTGCTTCATATATGAAATGTTTGAGCAATTAGTAGTAGCAACAACATACTCTGCTTCAGTTGTAGACTAAGAAATACAAGCCTGCTTTTTACTTGTCCTGGTTACAAGTCTTTCACCAAAGAAGAATGCTCCTTCGGTGGTGCTTTTTTTGTCATCCACATTTCCAGCCCAATCAACATCGGTATAGACCTTTAGTTCAAACTTACCTTCCTTAGGATACCATAATCCATAATCCTCTATATTTTTCAGGTATCTTAAGATTCTTTTAGTAGCAATCACGTGTGATTCTCTAGAGTTAGCAAAAAATCTAGCAACAATTCCCATAGCATGTGCTATATCTGGTCTACTGTGAACTAGATACATTAGCTTACCAATCATGGATCGGTAAAGTGTTTGGTTTACCTCTATAGTTTCATCTTCCTTTGTCAATTTACATCTAGTAGCCATTGGTGTTCCCATAGGTTTAGCATCTTCCATGCCAAATGTCTTCAAGACTTCCTTTATGTATTTAGATTGTGAGATGAATATCCCATCATTCTGCTGCACTTGTAGTCCTAGAAAGAATTTAATCTCTCCAAACATAGACATCTCAAAATATTTTCTCATCTCATCAAAAAAATATTTACATACATGATCTTGACCTCCAAAAATAATATCATCAACAAATATCTTAGCAATAATAATAGTGTCATCAGTATCACCTTTCATGTACAAAGTGTTGTTCTCACTAGTTCTAACAAATCCAATACTTAACAAGTAAGTATGCAGCCTTTCATACCAGGCTCTCGATGCTTGCTTCAAACCATATAAAGCTTTATGTAATCTACATTTCATGTCTTTGTTGTCTGGATCAATGAATCCTTCAAGTTTTTCTATGTAGACCTCTTCTTCAAGTATACCATTTAGAAATGCTGACTTCACATCCATTTGATAAAATTTAAATTTCTTGTGTGCAGCATATGCAAGTAGCATTCTAACTCCTTCCAATCTAGCAACAGGTGCAAATGTCTCACCATAATCAATGCCTTCTTCCTATGCATATCCCTTGCATACCAGGTTTTGTTCTTCTCTATTTTTTCTATTTCCTCTTTCATTGCATTAACCCATTCTTCATTCTCTAATGCAACTTTCACATTTTTTGGTTCAAATTCACAAACTAGACATGTACCTTGTCTTGCTTTGCTTCTTGTCTGCATGCCAGCTTGTCTATCTGCAATAATTTGTGTCTCAGGATGATGTCTCCTGACAAAACTAGCCAGTACTCAGTTTCTTCTTTCTTGTTCATCCTTTTCAGGTTCATGTGCTTGCTCGGTAGCTCCATCTTGTTTGTCGGTTTCCCTTTCCTGTTCCTCGAGGTTATTTCCTACTGACTGATTATGATAGGTTGTGACTTCGGTAGATAATCAAGATGTTCAATGTAAGTGAATCTACCATAGTCTTCCAATTCCTTTCTACTTTCCTCTGTGTTCTTGTCATCAAACTCATCAACACGGACATTAGTACTTTCAATTATCTTATTTGTAACCTTATTCAGACATTTATATGCTTTACTCTTAGTAGAATATTCTAAGAATATGCCTTCATCACCTTTTGAATCAAATTTCCCATTTCTCTCATCTTTCAGAATAAAATATTTGCTTCAAAAAATCCTGAAATAACTTACAGTAGGTTTGTGTCCAAACCATAGCTCATAGGGTGTCCGGTTGGTGTCCTTTTTCAGTTGTACTCGGTTAAGAACATATACAGCTGTACTGACAGCTTCCCTCTAGTATGTCTGAGAAATATTCTTTTGTAGCATTAGTGTTCTTGCACAATCAATTATTGACCTGTTCCTTCTTTCAGCAATCCCATTCTGCTAAGGTGTTCTCGGTGCAGAGACCCGTCTTTTGATACCATGCTCATTACATAAATTAGTAAATTCATTAGAGATAAATTCACCTCCTCTATCAGATCTTAAGCATTTTAATTCTTTTCCAGTCTCTTTTTCTACCTTTTCCTTATACCACTTAAACATCTTAAATGCTTCAGATTTTTCTTTTAAGAACATAACTGTCATCAGTCTAGTATAGTCATCAACAAAAATAATAAAGTATCTATCACCATAATAACTCTGAGTTCTCATAGGACCACATAGGTCGGTATGAACCAACTCAAGTATCTTCTTTGTTGAGTAGTCTTTGCTTTTAAAACTGGACTTAGTCATCTTACCTTTCTGACATTCATGACACATAGCATGATTAGGTTTTGACAAGTTAGACAACCCTCTAACTGTTTTCTTCTTACTAATCTTGATCATGTTATCAAAGTTCACATGGCATAACCTTTTATGCCACAACCATGCATCTTCATCCTTCATTAATAAACAAGAAGACTAATCAATATCAAGATAAAATAGATTACCTTTGGATTGTGTACCAGTTCTGACAAGTCTTCCTCCATCATCATAGTTTTTTACCTTTTTGCTCTCAAAAGCAAGTCAGTGGCCTGAATTATTCAGCTGTGCCACACTTAAGAAATTATAGTTCAGTCCATCTACCCAGTATGCATTTTCACATTTTATTTTATCATTAATCATCAGTGAACCTTTACCTCTTACCATACAAGGTGCATCATTTCCCATCCTAACAGATCCTCCATCGTATTCATCAAGTAGATCAAATTTCTCTACATCACCAGTCATATGATGTGTACAACCACTGTCTATGATCCATGTATCATTTATGCTTACTTTAGAGATCAGTGCTGTTTCTTCATGTTTCTCTTCTTCCTCTGAGTCATCTTTCATAGCAACAAATACTACTTCTATATCATCATCAGTATCAGATTCAGATTCAATATCTTCGGCTATGTAACATACCTTTTTTCCTTTGTCATAGCTATCTCGGTTATTTAGTACCTCACCCCTAGTCTGATTTTATAAATGTTATAATTAATCTAGGATGATAGATTATATGTTAGGAATTTGTTGATGCTTATGATTTTACTGACCCCATACTTGCATGTGTATGGTTGATGTGCTTGTTTTATATTTTTGTTTGACGTGCTTGATGTGGTTGAGGGACGAAGTCATAGTTACTTGCTTGCAAGATCCACACGATCGGCCGATCCCTGCCATTGTCTGTTATATCTCTATATATATGTACATGCTTGTCTCTTATGCAGGTTTGCATGTACTGGGCATCGACTACCCTGAATTGTCAGGATGAGCGTGCCCTATCACTAATCTCAATGGTAAAAGAGGGGAGATAATATTCAGTTCCAAATCCTAACCTAAACCAATTATTGTCCTAAAGTAGGGGACAAGATTCTGTGTTTCCACCCTTCTAAACTCGTCCAATTGGCAAGAGTTTACACCTATGTCCTGAGCATGAATGTGGGTCCTTAGGTCTTTCTGATTCTTTGATTTGTGGCATTTGGGTGTTTTCTATTTTTAGATCATTCTATTTTTAGCTATGGCATAGTATTTAAATGGTAATTGAATAAATATATTTATTTAGTTTAATTATTATTTATATTATATAGTTGATGCATAAATTAATTATATGCTATCTTGAGTGTGGTTGAAATATTTAATTAATGTGAATTAATTAAATAGCTTCACTTTTGATTTATTTAAATCATGAAATTTAACCTTTGTTTAATTAAAATATATTTTATTAAATTGAGGGTTATTTTGGCATGTGTTATTTATGTTAACTAAATGTTCTAATTATTATTTAATTGAATGCATTATGTTGCACATTCATAATTGAATGGAATTAAATTAATAATTCAAGTTGAAGTTTGGTTATGTGTTTTGAACTAAAGTCAAAGTGGAAGACTTCAGTTCAACTGAGACTGAATTGTAAACTAAAGTTCATCTTCATGCAAAGCCCTCTTGGAGTTGAGTTCGTATTCATGCATGAGAAAGGAGATTCCTTTATGTATTGGGAGTTTTACCCATTATTCGGGTACACAAGTTTTGGAGAAGGAATTTTGGAGACAGATTTGGGACAAATTTGTGAGAGCTCATCGAAAGGCTTGGATTCTATTTTCTTCGTTCTGGTCATCATCAAATTTGTTTAATTTTGATTTGAGGTAGGTTTTGAAATTTATTCTTGTTATTTCTTTTCAGATCTCTGTAGGATTGGTAAGGTGTGTCTTCATCGTGCCTGTTGGATCTGAATGCATGACAAGTTTCGTATGTTATTGCAATGTGATTTAATTGGTTTCGCCAATCTATTTTGCAATTGGTTGGTTTTGAGAAATCTGTAGGAAAAGCTTTAGAAAGCCCAATTTGATTAAGGTTTCGATCTTTGTAAAAAAAAGAATAGTAGCGTTATTTTTGTATGTTTTGTATTTTTTTGTGATTATGGTATATATATATATATATATATATATATATAAACCAGTTTTGTTTTAAATTAAATTAATATTAGAGATTAATTTAAATTGCATTGGTTTTATATAAAAAAAATAAAAAAAAGTTTGAAAGGCTTTTATTTTTAAAAAGTAATTTTTGTTGAAATTATAAATATATTATAATTTTCGCACATTGAAAAGTGCTTTAAAAAAAAAGTAAGTATATGATATTATAAACTTTTTTTTGGGGGCTTTTAAAAAGACCCCACCGCAGTACCTTGCGGGCCCTCGGCATACTGCCGTGCGCAGTACCCTGGGTACTGATGCATGACAGTCCTTGAGGGGGCTGCCATGTAGCAGTACCGCAGGTACTGTCGCCGGCCGCAGGGACAGTGCGGACAGGGGACAGGGGACCCGCAGGACCCCCCCTTAATTCGTATTTTTCAATTTCTTTTCTATTAAATATTTTATTATTAGTATTGATTTAAATTTTTGTTAGTTAGTTTATTTTTTGGTTTAATATTTATATTTTAATAAATATTAATTCTTTATTATATTAATTAATTTTTTTTATTATTAAATTTATTTTCTTTGGTAAATATGTTAACTTTAATTAATATTAATTGTTAATTCTTTTATAAGAATTAGTTAAGTTATATTTGATTTAGGTGTTAAGTATTTATTGAAGGAAATTAGCTTATTAAATTGGATTATTATTTTATTTTCCTATTTAATTATAAATCTAATTGGATTATTATGTTTTTAGAGATGTTTTGAAAGCTAGATGTGATGCGTAATGCTCTTTGATTAATTACATTTGATTAAAGTATTAGGTTAAAAAGGATCTTTTGTCAATTATTGGAGTGGTTATTCATGTGAGAATTAAGTAATGCAATCTTTAACGTTCATGGTTTAATGTGAAGACTTTTGATGCCCTTGGTCAATTTGACTTGGATTGATTTTTAGGGGTTATAGTTGACTTTTTGGGATATAATCCAGAGGTGAGTTTTGGTTATCTTTTTGCCATGTTGTTTTCCTTGCATGCGTAGTTAGGTTGCATGTGATGTGCTAACCCTAGGTGGGTTTGATCCTAGTGGTTTTTGGTCTTTCATGTTGAATCTAGTTGTAGAGATTCAAGAGTTGTGTTAACTCAGAGTTCTTATTGTTCATGTGAAACCCTAGAGTAGGACATCTAAGTGTATATCAGGAAGTGGCTACCAGGAGATCCCATTACAAGTAGTTTAATAAGTGATAATTAATAAACATTGGGAATCTAAAATGAACCTAAAAAAAGATATTTTGTGCCTCGCCCATGCCTGAGTTCCCGATTGAGTTTGACTAGGATGGGAGTTGAGATGATGCTTGCCGCCTTTATGGACTGGAGGTGGCATAGGTAGTACCTTGTCTACATGAGAGGTTACTATAACCACATAGAGTCATTAGGGCACCAAAGTCTGAAGAGACTACCAGGATAACCCTAGAGTTGGCTTGTGTGATGACACTTCTTGTATGCATCTTAGGTTTCCTATGTGTTTTGTTTGCCTCTAGTAGAGTTTATTATACCTTGTACTTTTGATCCCTTTGAGTTAGAAGCTTTTAGGATCTTTTCCTTAGCTTGTTCAATTGTTGTTTGTATCCGAGTGGGATTTGATGTTATCTCCTCAACACGGTGGGAGTGGACCATTTAGGTTCACGAGGTCGAGTGGTAGTGATTCTTTTACCATTTGAGATTCTGACGTTCGTGCACCGAGGCTGGATGATCCTTGTGGCAGTTGTTCTTTCTTGTTCTTCTCATTCTTGTGATCTTGTATCATTGTATCATATATTCAAAGTTATCTTGATGTATTTCTTTTCAGTTATTGTATTTCATACCCTGCGACATGTGCAGTGGATGCAGATTATTATGGTTACCTTATGGTGCCAATTGTAGTTATGTAATCATGCATATGATGTTGTTTTTATCTTTCAAATGTATCTTGGGATTCATAATTATATTTTATCTTAATTAATTAATTAACTCTTTCATGATCTACGTCAAGGAACCCTTGGGAGTTGTAACCTATGTTAGTTGTTTATGCTATGCTTTGCTTCCGCATTGTAAACTTTGATGTTATTGATTGTTAATTTTTTTTTAAAAAAATTATTCTGCAAACTTAGTCACATGTTTAGGTTAAGTTCTTCTGGGTTCCTTGGTGGGGCATTATAGGTTATCTCTATTGTTGTGTCGGTAGCCTCTGTTGACTCTTCTCCCATAGCTTCCTTCAGATCGGTCATTGGATCTATCATCATCTTTCTTATTCGGACATCTAGCAGCGATGTGGCCAACTTCTTTACAATTAAAGCATGCCAAAGGTAGCTTACCCCTATACCTTCCTTTACCTTTGGGTAACCTTCTGGCCATAAGAGCATCAAGCTCATCAAGTTCATCATCGGTATCACTATCACTATCATTATTCTTATTATTCCTGCTACTAGATTTACCAATCTTCAAAGAAGACATGAAAGTGGATTCAACATAAGGTACAACACTATTGTCAAAGTTATTCAATTCAAAGGTTGTAAGCTTACCGATTAGTATGTCAAGAGTAAGGTTGGATGTAGCTCTAGTTTCATGAATTGCAGAGGTCTTGATTGCATAAACTGGTAGTAAAGTTTTGAGAATCTTGCTTATCACTGTTTCATCCTCAATAATTCCATCTGATGCTCTAATAGCATGTACTAGCTCTTTTAGTCTATTTGAGTATTGAAAAATGTTCTCACCTTCTTTCATCTTCATATCATCAAATCGACCTCTTATGCTTTCTACTTTGGCTCTTTTAACATTCAAATCTCCACTATATATTAGAGTCAGTTTATCCCACATGGCTTTGGCAGTAGTGCATCCCTTAATGTCTTCAAATTTGGCATCGGTACATGAAACAACAAGTTCCATCATAGTAATATTGTGTTCATGCCTATCTTTCAGTTAATCAAGTGTCAGGGGACTAGGTGTCGGTTCAATGTAGCCATTCTACATCAGTTGTAGTGTAGAATTCCCAATTCCAGATATGTGAAACTTCATCTAGCTTTGCCATACTATGAAGTTCTCTTTGTCAAGCTTGGCACTTCCCTCTTATACATCTTGAGATCTTTGTGCTGGAGTCCTTAAAACTCTTTTCTAAGCAACCACAGCTCTTATACCAATTGTTAGAATAACTAAGAGGGTGGTGAATCAGTTATCTAGTGTCCCAATACAAAATGTATAATCCAAAACAAATTCTTCAACTCCTACTACTCAGTAAACATAAAATACTTTCACTGTCTATGCTTTTACTAATTATCAGTCTAAAACTTATAGTAGTTATCGATCAAATCTAACATGCAATATGCAAAGTATGATAACAAACAAATATCACAATCAACACATAACACAAGAGATTTAACATGGAAGCCCTGTGAAGGGAAAAACCACTTGGGACTGGCAACCCAAAAATGTTCACTCTTCTGAAGTGAGGTCGGTGAAGACCCAACCCTGTTAAAGGTTACAAACACACTGTTAGGTGTGACCTTGTTAGAGGATTTTAGACCAGAAGTTATCATCCAACCAACAGTCACTCTGGGGTTGACAGGATAACAATGTTCACTCTATGAATGAAACATAAAAAGACTTTCTTAGTCCACTAGGTTAAGAGATTTGACTATGTACAAAGGTTAAATATGTAACAGTAGATGATCTTCCTTGATACAACTTTAATTTTAGTTTACAGATCAATATTCAGCTCATACAAATCTTTCTGATCAATATATCACTTTAGATTCAACACTATATCAACTTACTGTCTGTCGGTAATTACTCTCTATAGCTCAATAACTGTCTACAGTTTGGTTCTCACTAACTAGTATGATCAGAATGCATGAAAACTTGTTCACATGATAATTCTACAGTATCTTCTTCTTCCGACATTGTTTCAACAATGAAACCAATGTCTCTTATATAGACGAGTAAATCATTTTCTTTTTGTCCATCAGATTTTGCCGCTTAATCTCATTCATTGATTTTGCTACTTTAACCTTCTTCGGCTAATGTGTCTATAACACATTTCAATCTACTCCATTAGATCTTCCTTGAATTATGTTAGCCGTCGATCTTCATAACAAACCTTATCTATTACCTAGATTTCATACAATTTCCAACTTATCAATTTATCAGCTAAACTAATTGTTTAATTCCTTTCTGTTATGCTTGGTTAACAAAGAAATGCATTGGTGAACACAAGCTCTATTAACACTACACTCGGTATACACTACACTCCGTTGGTGTATACTGGAATGCTTCATTTACCGACAACACTACTTTGTGTCTTTCATCTCTATTCTTCATCATAGATGAATGCAACATAATAAAGTCAATATCATCAAGTCATAGACTCATCAACAAGTTACTCAGTGTATTCCTTATCCTCATCTGACATATACATCTTCCTCATGTAGATACTTTTGTTCTTCATCTCTTTCACCTTTCTTCAAATGTTTCGGTATAGTAACTTACAAGATAAGTACTGTCAAGCTAGTTGACATCAATGACAACATAATACTGATTTAATCATTTTACATATCTAGTCAACAACTCCTCAGTGATCTTTAATCACAGATTCTTCATTCAGGTTCTAAATTAGTTGTAGTTCATCATAATCATACCAAGATCCAATGCTTTGAATCAATTTCTTTAACACCAAGGGCATGACAGTTCTCTTCAATCAAGATGAGACTATTAATTTCAACTAAAAATTCTTTTCAAAATCTTATATCGACCTTTGTTCAATCAAGCTCAGAGTCGGTATTGTCAATTCCTGTCCAATCAAGTTCAGAATTGATAGTTTTGAAATCAAGCGGAATTTCATTTAATCAAGCTCAAAATTCTTTTATCAGTCTTCGTTCAATCAAGCTTAGACTCGGTAATGTCAACTTGTGTTCAATCAAGTTCAGAATTGGCAGCTTTTTAAATCAAGTAGGATTTCTTTCGATCAAGCTCAGAATTCCCAAATTTAGAGTAGTTCTCTTTATTGCTCTATAAATCTTTCAGAGTAGTTCTTGCTACTCTATAAATCTCCTGGATCACATTTTGAATCATATATTCTTTGAATCCCTGTGCTGTTCACAAAGCAATTCAAAGAGGGGAAAATGTAATCACCTAAAACTGGGCTAATAGAACCTAAGGCCCTATTTGCCCTTAATTCGGCATATAACCTTGATTATGTTAATTTCATTCCCTATCATTAGCATAAATCCCCAAAAATTCAATAAACTCCATCAAATCCTAAATCAAGCATTTACCACTAAGGTTTCAACAAAATCAAGACAATTAACTCTAGGCCTATTTAATTAATTCAATCCCACTAAATACATGGCTAGAGTTATTAATTAAAAGAAAAGCATAAATACCTCCTAAATCAAAGAAACACAACAAACACACTCTAATGATTAAGAGGCTTTCACATGGATCAAGGATCAAGCCAAGATGCATCTCAACCACTCCTCACAGAGGCTTCATAATCCATGATTATTGAACTCTCATGCTTTGAGAATTTTCTCACTAATGTCTTAATTTGATAGATGTTTTCATGTTTTTCATGCTTAGACTGATGCTTAGTTAAAGAACACTTCAATTTGGTTAAAATGGAAAGAACTTTGGTTTCATGCATTTACTCTTGAATCTCTCATTTTAGTGTAGATTGTCACTATTGAAGGGTCAAATCTGAGAGAAAACTAACCCCTTATTCCATACTCACACTAACTAGAGAGCAATAGGATGCTTTTTCTTGTTAGTTTCTTCAATTGAATGCTTATTTTTATCTAACAAGTGATGTTATTATCCTATTGAAGTGTTGTGTTGTAGGCCACAAACTCACACACACACCATGATCCTGCACATACCCCACAAGTTACTTACAAATAGGGTGATATTGAAGAATCTAGTGCACATATCAAAGATGATATGTATCCAATAATTATTGTAGACAATAACATTGACGAACAAGAACAAGAAACTCAAATTGAAAATTATGACATTATACATGATATAAACCATGTAAAAAATGGAAAAATAAAATTCTCTACTCATAATGCATTAAATACAGAAATAACACACCCCTTCTTGTTGAGCAATGAAGAATACTACAAATTGAAAAGAAAACTAAACACATAATAATAATCAATGGTCAAAGATGTTTCAATGTCAAAATGGATGGATCCATAAAAAACATTATATTTATTCCTGACTGGAGACGGAAGCACAAGAAAAAATTTCACAACAAAAGTGCTTTATGAAGCTATGATCTGATACTATGAATATCAACTTGATAGTGACCCACTAAAGGTTAAAGGAATTATAATTTCCTCTACCATCAAATTTACATTTAATGTAGGTAGCATAACTACACATTCTATTTTCTATTTTCCATGTAAATATTTAAGAATGCTACCTTTATACTCTAATACTCTTGATAGTCTTAGCAAAAAACTTGAGTAGTTGCAAACTTTTCTTGTTGATGAAGCATCATTGATAGGTTCAAGAATGTTGTAAAATATTTATATACGACTATGTCAAATCAAGCATACACCAACAAAGCAATTTGGTAACACTGTTAAAATATTTTTTGGTGATTTCTATCAAGCACAACCCGTATGTGATACATGGATATCTGAACAACCTATAATGAACAATGACAAAATGCTTTAGACAATTTGGATCAATCCTGTTAAATGCTTTGAATCACACACTATCATGAGGCAAATAGATCCAAATTTTATTACAGTGCTTAATCATTGCTAAACATTTCAACAAATAGTTCAAGACATTTTGTATTTGAATAAAAATTGCTATAGACCTCCTTTACATGATCTAACATAACTACATTTGTTCCACATGAATTCAATGGTAGATCACCATAACAAGAAAATGTTAAATCATTTGCCTAGTAGACTATATGTGTTGGAAGCTTCTGAAAAAAAAGATATAATAGTTGAGAACACATATTCTTAATTTGATAAAACAACATTTCCTAGCATAATCCTTGTGAAGCAAGGAATTTTGGTTGAGATGATTGTTGGTAACATTGACACAATAGATGTATTAGTTAATGGTGGAGATGGAATTTTCCATTTTCATATAGTTAACAAGAAAGAGGTTGTTTGAATCCAATTTGATGACCATGCAATAGGCAAAATACAATGACAAAAAATATAAAGCATGTACACAGAGTCTACATGTCTCGACTGGACACCAATAATAATAATTGCTAGAATTGTCAAAATAGTTACAAACACAATTACTCAATCTCAATTCCCTTTTCAGTTAGCTTCTACACGTACCATACACAAATCATAGGGGTTGATTATGGATGCAATAGCCTTTGATCCTAGAAAAGTCTATCAACATGGTCTTTCTTACACCATTTTGTCACATATGAGAAACTTTGATTCATTGTACTTAATAAACAAATTGGAGCCTAAGAACTTCAAAATATAAGAAAATGTTCATAACAAAATGGAATGGCTCATAGTTTCTACATAATGGAAACTGCAACATAGCCTTGCTACTATTCTAGCAAGCCAATTCAAGATATGATCTTTGAACACATGTAGTCTTTCTTTGCATGGACAATAAATATCATATGACCATGAATTGGTAGCATCAACTATATTTTGTCTACAAGAAATAAGAGAAACAACAAAGAACCAACTTAACTTATTTGATGAAAGATATATTTGCTGCTTCAACTTTTGTTCATGGTATTTTAACTTTTTTTAGCAAAAAAATTATAGTACTTGAAAGAGAGACCTTTTCAAGTAACAATGTTGCATTGATAATAGTTAGTATATTGCATCTCAATAGTGTATTTCAAATTTCAAATTTGTACTCAAGGTAAAATGCACCAATACCCAAATTATTCAATGTAATAGAAAGAATTGAAAAGACAAATCCTCTCACTTGTAGATGGATTATATTTGGTGACTTTAACATTGATATGTTGGTTGCAAGAAAAGCACAAACAATACTCCTTGACTTTATGTAACAAAAAAAACTATACATTATTGTTGCCAATCCAACAACACAAAAATGATGTTTGCTTGATCATTTTTGGATACACAATATGTATCCCACTATTGTCAAACCCATCATATTGGACTGATCATTTTACAATAGCCATACATCTTTAGCTGTAGTCTTTTCAATTACAAATGGCTACACCACCACTGAAAATATCTTTAACAGGTACATTATGTTGGAGTACAATGCCATTGAGAGGGGGGGGGGGGTGAATCAATGGTATGGCAAATTTATACTTTTTACAACTTTTCAAATTTAATAAACTTGAAACAATGCATAGCCAAATAAAATAAATAACAAATAATTAAAATATACAAAAATATGACACAATGATTTGTCTTGAGCAGAAACCCTCCAGGGAATAAAAGCACTCGAATTGCCTCACTGGCATATATGAAATATTCCTTTACAATGCCTCATTAGTTGTATGTATGTCTCACTAACAATGCTATCTCACTTATAGTCCTTTTCAATTACCTCACTAGCTAAGCAATGTGTCTCACTAATAGTATGCCTCACTAGTTGTATTATCACTCTCACAATATAATAATCAAATACAAAGTTTTATCTCTATTTCATTTCACAACATATTTTGGTCTCTCATCTTCTAAGACTCATAATCATATATTTTGTGCAAAGAATGAATCTTTGATTTCAATACAATGAATCATTAAGCAAACAAAGTGTTTACACCCAATGATGGATTATAAGAAATTAACACGATATCATTTAAAAAAAAAAAAAGCTTATTCTCAAATGAAGTTCATAGAGTCTTTGTAGTAATAAACTAAATGATGATTCTCTTTCAAAACCAAGTAAAACCACACTATCTTTTTCTTTGTACATCTTCAATGTTATCAGAATGATGCTTACATAATGTTCCTCACAGGATTTGAAACCAAATTACCATAACTAAATAAGTAATTTATCTTTCAAAAATTTGTGTAATAATCATATGTTAAACTGATAAAATTGAACATTAAATCAGTTTGTGAAACTTCAATCAAATAATTATTCATAGAGAAACCTATATCTACCTTTAGTTTTCCTATCTAATAAATGCAATAAATTCTCTCTTAATGACCTGAGAATCTTGGTTGTCATAAGAGAAACAAGTGAACCCTTAACATAAAATGATTAATGTAGAAATGGTTACAAAGAACTATGAACGCAAAGACCAAATTAGCCATAGGCCCGATAGAAATTAGGGTTAAACAATACCCAACTTGGTTATCCAAGATAAATTTACCCAAGTCATACAAACAATTGCGTGTGTGAAAATTGTACCTAGCTAGAGACACAACACTTTAGTAAAACATTAGAGGTTAGCAAAATCAAAATCTGCAAATAAATGAAACTAAGCTAACCAGGTGATTTACTACCTTCTAGTAGGTGTGAGTATGGTATTCTCAGATTAGACTGAGATCAGTGACAATGCAACACCTCAATGAAGGATTTGAATGCAAAAGATTGATAACTATATGAATGCAAATTAATCTATTTTTTTTGTTTGGATTTTGAATGCAATAAGATGAAAAACTCGATATGAAACTAATCTAGAATGATTTGGAATGATATGAAAATTAATCTAAAAATGATATGAGTTGATATGAAAAACTATGCAAAAGCTATGAAAACTATGAATTGATCTCACAAAGTTGCCTGTCGCAAAAGCTTGATTCTTTGTATGTAATTTCACTAGAGTAATTGTGCAAATTCGAGAGATGTGTTGTGAAGAGCTGAGCCTTGATTTTATAGAAATCCAGAGCTTGAGGATGCATTGAGAAAAGCCATAAATCACTCTTGATAAAATCAGGTTGATCAAGAAATTAGAAACAGATCAACTCACAAAATCATGGAAAAACAACTTTTTAACTTAAATCAAAAGTTTAGATCAATTTTCAACTCAAAATAGATGTTGAGTTTCCAAAAGATAACAACTTGAATTGATTTTTTGATTTAAAGTTTAACTGCTCTTTTAAATGTGCATAGATAATTATGAATTAATTAAATAAATAAAGTGATTTATCTTCAAGTTAACTGATTTTTGAATTAAAATAATTGATTTATGGGTTAATCAATTATTAAATCAAACTTTTATTCAAAAACTATATCATTAAATATTGATAATTGACATTAATTAATTAAATAAGAATTTAATCAATTAGTAATAAGATTTTTGATTTATTGTCAAAATTAAATAATATAATTTAGGAATAAATGTAATTAAGTTTAATCAAATAATTAAGTGGCAAAATTAAATCTGATTAATTAAATATTCAGAATATTTAATTAATCAAACTTTAGGATAAATAGGATTTATCGCCAAATAATTATTAAATCAAAGATAATTAGGATAAATAAGAATATTTCAAGGAATATTCCCCGATGCGGAATTAAGATAATCAATTAGTGTTTCGATGAACTGATGTGCAGATGTGCCTTAGGTTAGGACTTTGATGTCGATTTCATTCAAATTGAAGTTGTAAGAGGTTAATGAACCTATAGCCTATTTTTGGGGTATTACATTTTGCCCCTCTTTGAATTACTGTGCGAAGCGTAGTGGTTCAAAGATTAGTCTATTTTTGATGTATGAAATTGATTTGAAAGATGAACCGATTCTGAGACAGAAACTGATTGAAAGATTAGAAAAGCTGATTCAGGTCCTGGTTGACCAAGAATCGTGATGATGTCAACTATAGCAACAATGAACCAATGATTACGAACAAGTATCAAAATGCCTAATTCTGAACTTTATGATTACGAAGAAGTGAGTGACCTAATTCCAGACCTAATTGTCCAAAGGAATTGAAACGGTATCACCTCTGAACCCTTCAGTTACGAAGAACCAATGAAATAACACTAATGAACTGTTGGTTACGAAAAGCTGATATAGTTTACATGATAGAGAATACCATATTGATATGGATCTTGATGAACCTAATATTCCCCAAGTGATGAGGTCTTTAGATGAATCAACAACTAGATGTGGTTGTTGTCTTGATTACTAAGGAAAGATTTGATTGACAGAATAATAAATGTGTTTTACAGACTTGATTGATGTGTAATACCATGCCCCCTTCGGGATGAAAATCAAAATCTGATTACAAAAGTCAGTGGTAAATGGTTTAGAAGCATGTTAATTGATTTGAGAAATGGTTATACACATTCGAGAATGCGTTCTACATCATTTTGAGGTCTCGAAGACCAAGTTTGACCATGAGTTGACCATGGGTGACCAAGTTGAAATTTTGATAGTTTGATGTAAGATAATCAGTTGAGTTGAATTCTGGATTTCTTTGATGATTGAAGGTTGATTATGCAAGCAGTTGGCCATCCCGAGTCTGAAAATTTTAAATTGCAATTTTGACATAGTAAATGATCTCAGATTTTGATTTTGATCCTGAAAATGGGTTCAGAATGTCGAAATTAGCCAGGGGTGCCTGCTTGGTGATATGTTAAAAAGACCTTCATGCGATACTCAGTCCTTATGATATGTTTAACATAGTTTTGGAGAATCATTAAGCATCAAGCTGATTTGGGCAATTGTGAGATAAATGCAATCATGCAAAGTGCAAAATGAAATGCAAACCTAAGACCTAGGACCTAGTCACCGATCATGTGTCAGTCGTTTTCATCATTGAATTTTTATTAGGTAACTGGATAAATCAATACAACATCCACTAGTTAGGAAACTATGAATATATGAATATTGATTTTTGTGCCAAAGTTAATACAACACCCATTGGCTAGACGACCATGGACATATGAATATTGATTTTGTTTTTGGAATGTCAAATTAGATATAAGCACCAAGGCATAAATGCCAGGATGACTTGAATATCATATCCATTTTGATATAGCAATTTGTATAAGCATCAGAACATAGATGTCATGATGACCTGAATATGCCTTGCGGTGCAAACACATCGAGTAGTAAAGAGATCATTCTAAATCCAATGTGAATTACCCGTAGTGACCCTTTATTGTTCACATCCTTAGGTAAGATCACATTTCATAGTAGGAATAAGAAATCACTCAAAAAGACAATAGTTAAATCAAAATTCCTTGAATTTTTTGGGTATCAATGGTCGAGGTACTCATGGCCATCCAATACAAGATGGAGGCTCTTATAGATGAACACCATTTCAATCCAAAATTTCCAAAGTTATTAGATTTTCAATCAAAGCAGAAAACAAAGAAAAGATTATGCCCCAGTCATCACTCTCTAAATCCTGTAAAGGACATCATCAAAGAGCTCGAAAGGACACAATATGCAAAAATATCAATGCGAATCAGTAAGCATACAAGGAGATAAAAAGCGTGTAAAGCATAGAATGTTTTCAATTTGTTTTGATGTGTGTTTGCATTGTTGTAGATACAAAATCCTTTCTAGAGAGGAGAGAGACAAACTGACTCGGATGTAGCTTCAAAGGATCTCTTGATTAGATATGACACATCTGAGGTATTGAGGATTGTAGGATATGCCTTTGATTGCCCCCAAGTTTGAACATTGATAGGAGATAGACACTTTTGCCAATTGGTGTACAGACCGACTTTATTGAAACAAGGATATATACAGACTAAAGTAGACTGAAAGGTAGGAAAGATCAAGATTGTGCTGATAGATGGAGCATTTTGAAACAAGTGGCACCCATTTGCCAGGTTTTCACAATCTTGGTAGAGATTCTATTTTTTGCTACCAAGGCACCTGTTTCTAGGTTTTCACCAAGGCACCTTTTCTTTTTCTCATTTTTTCAATTTTTTTGTACTTTTGATATTTTTTGATTTTTTTGTGATACATCAAGGAGTCTATTGCTAGGTTTTCACCAAGATGTTTATTTTTTCAAGACTTCTTCTAATTTTTATAATTTTTTTAGGACATTTTTGAATACTAAATGCCTTAGGCGTATAATTTCTTCAGATGAAAAATGTTGATTGGTTCTCAGAGCTATTCTCCTTCAATCATTGAGAGTTGATAGGCTCCAGAGCCAAAAGTAGCAGTGACAACAAAGGGACCCAGCCAGTTGGGTTCAAACTTCCCCTTGTGCTCTCTATGTGATTGATTTTTAGGATTCTCTCTCAAGACTAGATCGCCAACCTAAAATTCTCTGTGTTTAACTTTCTTGTTGTAACCTCTAGACATTCTCTTCTGATATACTCTGAGATGATCATATGCTGCTTGTCTATGTTCATTTAGTAGTTCAAGTTCTTGCAACCTAGACACCCTGTAGTCATCATCAGTTACTAGACCATGCATTCTGATTCTTAGTGATGAGATTTCAACCTCAATAGGCAGTACCGCTTTAGACCCATAAACTAAAGCGAATGGTGTAGCCCCAGTGGGCATTCTGATACTTGTTTTGTAGGCCCAGAGAGCTAGATTGACCATGAGATGCTAGTCTCTTCCTATTTTATTAACTATATGATGTAAGCTTTTTAATAGATTCTTGATTGAAGCCTCTGCTTGTCCATTCCCTTGAGGATAGTAGATTGATGACCAATGTTGTGTAATCTTGAATTTGGCACATAGATCATCTAAGTCTCTGTTCTTGAATTGACCACCATTATCTATGACTATAGAATGTGGAATACCATATCGACATATGATGTAGTTCATGATGAACATTGATATTTTTTTGCCTGTTGCTTGAGTCAAAGGGACTGCTTCTACCCATTTTGTGAAATTCTCTGTAGCTGTAATAATATGGGTATGCCCATTAGAAGAATGAGGATGTATGGCTCCTATAAGATCAAATGCCCATTGGTGAAAAAGCCATTATGTAGTAAAGGGAATTAGATCTATCCCTGGTGCATGAATTAAGTTACCATGTACTTGGCACCTTTGACATTTCTCAGCAAACTTGATTGCATCTTTTTCCATTTCAAGCCAATAGTACCCAACCCTAATAAGTTTTCAAGCTAGTGTTAAACAGTTGGAATGTGATCCATAAATACCATCATGGAATTCCTCTAATGCACATTGAGACTCTTCCCATTCTAAACATCTAAGGAGTGTACCATGTAGACCTCATTTTTATAGATCATTACCAATGATGACATATCGGGATGCATTGCGGATAAGGTATCGTTTCTCATGGTGGTTGAAGGTATCGAGAATGATTTGGTCTTGGAGATAGGAGAAAAGGTTTTTGTATTGGGATGAATCATGACCAACAATAGTGTAGATCATGTGGGTTTCGAGGGAATCATATGTAGGATAAGATAGTGCTTCCACCAAGAACTCGTAGCGTAGCTCATGTTCGGGCTGCTATAATAAAGTAGATAGCATTGCCATAGAATTAACAACTTTATTCTCCATTCTAGGAATTTTTTCAAAGGTGATAGATATGAAATATTTCTTTAGATCATCTACCATTCTCTTGTATGGGATTAGCTTTCCATCTTTTGTTTGATACACATCATTGACTTGGTGTATTACAAGTTGTGAGTCTCCATGAATGTGTAGTTCTGTTATCCTCCATTCAATTTCTATCTTCATGCCATTAGGAAGGGCTTCATATTCATAAATATTGTTTGTGCAAGGAAACTTTATTCTGAATGCTTTAGGGATTAAGTATCCTTGAGGTGTGATGAACAATATGCCTGCTCCAGATCCATTTTGTGTATAGGATCTGTCAAAGAATAACTTCCATGCCCTAGAAGAAAGGTTCATGATAGAGGAGTTTGGGAATTCCATTTGCATTAGTGTATCATCAAACAAAGGTGCATCAGCAAGTTGATCAACAATAACTTGGCCTTTGATAGATTTTCTTTCAACATATTCAATGTCAAATTCACTTAATAGAAGCACCCATTTAGCTACTCTACCTGTGAGGGAAGCTTTGCTTAGTAGGTACTTTAGTGGATCAATCTTAGCTACCAAATGTGTGGTATGAGCTAACATTTAATGTTTCAGTTTCTGTGATGCAAAGATCATTGCTAGACAAGCTTTCATAATTATTGAATATTTCTTCTCATATGCTACCAATGTTCTACTAATATATTATATAGCTCTTTCTTTCTTGTTCTCATCATGTTGTGCTAGCAATGCCCCCAGTGAAGTATCTATGGTAGAGACATATAAGATCAATGGATTCCCTTGAATAGGAGGCATCAAAATAGGAGGATTTGATAAATATTGCTTGATGTGATTGAAATTCTTTTCACATTCCTCATTCCATGCAAAAGTCACACCTTTATGTAATGTTTTTGTGAAAGGCTGTGATATGTCAACTAGGTGAGATATGAAGTGTCTAATATATTGTACTCTCCCTTGTAATGTTCTCATTTGACTGATATTCTTGGGAGGTTGTGTGTGTGTGAATTTTGTACCTAGCTGTATACACAACACTTCAGTAAAACATTAGAAGTTAGCAAAAATCAAAATATGCAAATAAGAACAATATAGCTAACTAGGCGATTTACTGCCTTCTAGTAGGTGCGAGTATGGTATTCTCAGATTAGACCGAGATCAGTGACAATGCAACACCTAAACAAAGGATTTAAATGATGAAAGCAATAAAATATGAATGCAAATTAATCTATTTTTAATTTATTTTTGATGTAATAAGATGAGAAAAATTGATAATAAATTAATCTAAATGGATTGAAATGATATGCAAATTAAGCTAACAATGATATGAAATATGAAAATAGAACGAATTGAAAACAAGATTGATCTCACAAAATGTTGATTTGCAAGAAGCTTGATGATTCCTTTGATGTCAATTCACTAGAGTAAGTATGCAAATTCTGTGGATGATTTGTAAAGAGCTGAGCTTTGATTTTATAGAAATCCAGGGCTTGAGGGTTCATGGAAAAAGTCATAAATCACTCTTGATGAACTCAGGTTGATTTTTGAGTTAACAAGAAATTAGAAATAGATAATTCATAAAATCATGCAAAATCATACAAGAACAACTTTTTAACTCAAATCAGAAGTTTAGATCAACTTTGAACTCAAAATAGATGTCGAGTTTCGAAAAGATAACAACTTGAATTGATTTTCTGATTTAAAGTTTAACTGCTCTTTGAATGTGCACAAATAATCATGAATTAATTAAATAAATAAAGTGATTTATCTTCAACTTAACTGATTTTAAATTTAAAAATAACTGATTTGTGGGTTAATCAATTATTTTAATCAAACTTTTATTCAAAACTATATTATTAAATATTGAGAACTTGGATTTAATCAATTAAATAAATATTTAATCAATTATTCGTAGGAGATTTGATTTATTGTCAAAATTAAATAATATAATTAGGAATAAATAGAATTAAATCTAATTAAATAATTAAGTGGCAGTATTAATCTAATTAATTAAATATTCAGAATATTCAATTAATCAAACTTTAGGATAAATAGGATTCATCGCCAAATAATAATTAAATTAAAGATAATTAGAATAAATAGGAATATTGCTAGGAATATTCCCCGATGTAGAATTTATGATAAAATCAATTAGGATTTCGATAACTTGATGTGTAGATGTGCCTTAGGTTAGGAATTTTGTGTTGATTTCGATCGATTTATCGATTTAAGAGGTTAATGAACCTATAGCCCATTTTTGGGGTATTACATTTTGCCCCTCTTTGAATCACTGTGCGAAGCACAGTAGTTCAAAGAATAGTCTATGTATGATGTATGAAACTGATTTGAAAGATTTGAAAGATTAACCAATTTCAAGACAGAAATTGATTGAAAGATTGGAAAAAGAGATATTGACCCAGGCCCAGAATGATCAGGAATCGAGATAATGCTAGCTATATCAACAATGAATTGGTGATTACAAAAAAGTGCCAAAATGCCTGATTCTGAACCTTATGATTGCGAAGAAGTGAGTGACTGATTCTAGACCTCAATGTCCTTGTATGAATCATATTGGTATCACATCCTGAACCCATCAATTTTGAAGAGCCAAGGAAATTACACTAATGAACCGATAGTTATGAAAAGCTGATGTAGTTTACAAGATAGATTTGGATACTAGATGAATCTGATACGCCCCAAGAGATGATAGATTTTCCCCAAGCGATGAGGACTTTAGATGAATTAGCAACTAGACGTGGTTGTTGTCTTGATTACTGAGGAAAGATTGATTGATAGAATTGAGTTACAGACTTTGAATGATGTGCAATGCCATGCCCCCTTTGGGATTAAAATCTAAATCTGACAAGAAAATTCAGCGCTGTATAGTTTAGAAGCATGTTAATTGATTTGAGAAGTGGTTATACACATCCGGGAACGCGTTCTGCATCGTTTAGAAGTCTTGGAGACCAAGTTTGACTAGGTTTGACCATGGTTAACCAAGTTGAAATTTTTATAGTTTGATGTAAGATAATTAGTTAAGTTGAATTTTGGATTTCTTTGATGATTGAAGGTTGATTATGCAAGTAGTGAATAATATAAACGATCTTAGATTTCAATTTTGATCCCGAAAAAGGATTCTACTTGTTGTTTCGTTGGAGGAACCTTCATGTGAGATTCAACTCTTATGATATGTTTTTAGCATTTTTGAAGAATCGTTTAAGCATTTAAGTTTAATTCAATAATTTGTGAGATCATGCAATCATGTAAAGTGCAAAATGAAATGCAGAATGAAATGCAAACCTAGGACCTAGGACCTAGGACCTAGTCACTGATCATGTGTCGATTTGTTATCATCATTGAACTTTTTAGGTAACCAGATAAATCAATACAATGCCCACTAGTTATGAAACCATAGACATATGAATATCAATTTGTATGCGTAGGAATCAATACAACACGCACTGGTTAGGCAACCATGGACATATGAATATTGATTTTATTTTCAGAATGTCGGATTAGATATAAGCACCAAGACACAAACGCCAGGATGACCTGAATATCATGTCCATTTTGATATAGCAATTTGTATAAGCATCAAAACATAGACATTGTGATGACTAGAATACACCTTGCATACAAAAACATCAAACAGTCAAGAGATCATTCTAAATCCAATGTGAATTACCCGTAGTGACCCTTTATTGTTCACATCCTTAGGTAAGATCACATTTCACAATAGGAGAAATAACTCACTTAAAAAAGACAATAGTTATATCAAACTTCCTTAAATTTTTTGGGTATCAATGGTTGAGGTATGCATGGCCATCCAATTTGAGATAGAGGCTCTTACGGTCGGACACCATTTCAATCCAGAATTTCCAAAGTTGTTAGATTTTCACATACAAGAAGAAAACAAAGAAAAGATTATGCCCCTAGTCATCACTCTCTAAATCCCGTAAAGGACATCATCGAAGAGCTCGTGGGAACAAAATATGCAAAAATCTCAATGTGAATCAGTAAGCATACAAGAAGATAAAAGCATGTAAAAGCATAGATTATTTTCAGTTTGTGTTGATGTTTGATTGGGTTGTTGTAGATGCAAAATCCTTTCTGGAGAGGAGACAGACATACTGACTTGGATAAAGATTCAAAGGACCTTGACTAGATATGACTCATCTGAGGTATACTGGAGACTATAGGATATGACATTGATTGCTCCCAAGTGTTAAGCATTTATAGGATACAGACACTTGAGCTGATTGGTGTACAGACTGAATTATTGAAAATAAGAATGCAGAAACAAACCGGGAAATATGTACAAACTAAAGCAAGACTAAAAGCTGGGAAAAACCAAGATTGGGCTAATAGATGGAGCATTTTGAAACAAGTGGTGCCCATTTGCCGAGTTTTCACCATCTTGGCAGAGATTCTACTTTTGCTACCAAGGCGCCTGTTTCCAGGTTTTCACCAAGGAACTTTTTCTTTTTCTCATTTTTTTGCATTTTTCATTTTTTCAATTTTTTTGTACTTTTGATATTTTTTTACTTTTTTTGTGAATCATCAAGGTGCCTATTGCTAGGTTTTCACGAAGATGTTCATTTTTTCAGGACCTTTTCCAATTTTAAAGATTTTTTCAGGATATTTTACCATAGATTGAATGCCTTAGGCATAGAATTTCTTCAGATGGAGAACATTGATTGGTTTTCAGAGCTGTTCTCCTTCAATCGTTGAGAGTTGATAGGCACCAGAGCTAAAATTAGTAGTGAGAACAAAGGGACCCAGCCAGTTGGGTTCAAACTTCCCCTTGTGTTGTCTATGTGATTGATTTTTAGGATTCTCTCTCAAGACTAGATCGCCAACCTAAAATTCTCTGTGTTTGACTTTATTGTTGTAACCTCTAGACATTCTCTTCTGATATAATCTGAGATGATCATATGCTACTTGTCTACGCTCATCTAGTAGTTCAAGTTCTTGCAACCTAGACACTCTGTAGTCATCATCGATTACTAGACCATGCATTCTGATTCTTAGTGATGGGATTTTGACTTCAATAGGTAGTACCGCTTCAGACCCATAAACTAAAGTGAATGGTGTAGCCCTAGTGGGTGTTATGATACTTGTTCTATAGGCCCAGAGAGCTGGATTGATCATGAGATGACAATCTCTTCTTGTTTTATTAACTGTTTGGTGCAAGATTTTCAATAGATTCTTATTAGAAGCCTCTACTTGTCCATTCCCTTGAGGATAGTAGATAGATGACCAATGTTGTGTAATATTGAATTTGGCACATAGATCATCTAAGTCTTTGTTCTTGAATTTTCCACCATTATCTTTGACTATGGAATGTGGAATACCATACTGGCATATGATGTAGTTCAAGATGAACATAGATATTTGTTTTCCATTTGCTTGTGTCAAAGGGACTGCTTCTACCCATTTTGTAAAATAATCTATAGCTGTGATTATATGGGTATGTCCATTAGAAGAATGAGGATGTATAGCTCCTATAAGATCAAAGGCCCATTGATGAAAAGGCCATTGTATAGTGAAGGGAATTAGATCTCTCCTTGGAGCATGAATTAAGTTTCCATGTACTTGGCACTTTTGACAGTTCTTAGCAAACTTGATAGACTCTTTCTCCATTGCCATCCAATAGTACCCAACCCTAATAAGTTTTCAAGCTAGTGTTAAACCATTTGAGTGTGACCCACATATACCCTCATGGACTTCCTCTAACACACATTGAGACTCTTCCCATTCTGAACATCTAAGGAGCGTACCATCTAGACCTCATTTTTAAAGATCATGACCAATGATGACATATCGAGAGGCATTACAGATAAGGTATCTCTTTTCATGGCGGTTGAAGGTATCAGGAATGATTTGGTCTTTGAGATAGGAGAATAGATTTTTATATTTGGATGAATCATGACCTACAATAGTGCAAATCATGCAGGTTTCAGGGGAGTCATATGCAGGGTAAGGTAGTGCTTCCACCAGGAACTCATAGCATATCTGATGTTCAGGCTACTGCAATAAAGTAGATAGCGTTTCCATTGCATCGACAACCTTATTATCCATTCTAAGAATTTTCTCAAATGTGATAGATATGAAATATTTCTTTAGATCATCTATTTTGTATGGAATGAGCTTTTCATCTTTTGTTTGGTACACATCATTGACTTGATGGATAACAAGTTGTGAGTCTCCATGAATGTGTAATTCTGTTACTCTCCACTCAATTGCCATTTTCATGCCATTAAGAAGGGTATCATATTCAAAAATATTGTTTGTGCAAGGAAACTTTATTCTAAATGCTTTTGGGATTGAATATCCTTGAGAAGTTATGAACAATATGCCTACTCCAGATCCATTCTATGTATAGGAGCCATCAAAGAATAACTTCCATTCTCTAGAAGAAAGATTCATGATAGAGAAATCTGAGAATTCCATTTGCATTGGTGTATTATCAAATAAAGGTGCATTTGCTAATTGATCAACAATAACCTATCCTTTTATAGCTTTTCTTTCAACATATTCAATGTCAAATTCACTTAAGGGCATGACCCATTTAGCTAATCTACCCGTGAGGGGAGCTTTGCTTAGTAGGTACTTTAGTGGATCAATCTTAGCTACTAAATGTGTAGTATGAGACAGCATATAATGTCTCAGTTTCTATGATGCAAAGGTCATAGCTAGACAAGCCTTTTCAATCATATAATAGTTCTTTTTGTATGCCACCAATGTTCTACTGATATAGTATATAGCTCTTTCCTTTTTATTCTCATCATGTTGTGCAAGCAATGCCCCCAGTGATGTATTTGTTGTGGAGACATATAAGATCAATGGTTTCCCTTGAATAGGAGGCATCAAGATGGGAGGATTTGATAGATACTTCTTGATATGATCAAAATTCTTTTCACATTCCTCGCTCCATGCAAATGTCACACCTTTATGTAATGTCTTTGTAAAAGGTTGTGATATGTCTGCTAGTTGAGATATGAAGCATCTGATAGATTGAAATCTACCTTGTAATATCCTCATTTGACTGATGTTCTTAGAAAGTTGCATCTCGATTATAGCCTTTACTTTAGCTAGATCAACTTCAATGCCCTTCTTTGAAACTATGTATCTTAAGAGCTTTCTAGAAGTGACACCAAAAGCACACTTCTTAGGATTTAGTCTGAGACTAAATTTTTCCATTTTGTCTAGTATCTTGGTCAAGTCATTTAGATGTTCAGCTCTAATCATAGATTTTGCTAAAGTATCATCAACATAATCCTCTATAGTCCTATGCATCATGTCATGAAAAATAGAAGTCATAGCTCTCTGATATGTAGCACTGACATTCTTAAGCCCAAATGGCATGACATTCCAGTAGAAGGTACCCCATGCACATGTAAAAGAAATTTTCTCTTGATCCTCTAGAGCAATTTTTATTTGATTATATCCAGAAAAACCATGCATTAAAGAATAAATCTCAAAGCCCCCAGTCATGTCCACTATCATATCGATGTTAGGTAGTGGAAAATCATTCGTAAGGCATGCTTTGTTTACATCTCTGAAATCTATGCACTCTCTTATAGATTTGTCTGGTTTAGACATAGGTACAATATTAGAGATCCATTCTACATAATCAATAACTCAGATAAATCTGACTTTCAGGAGCTTCTCTAATTCAACTTTTACCAAGAGTGCAACATGTGGATGCATCTTTCTCAATTTTTGCCTAACAGGTTTAATGTTCAGAGCTATAGATAAATGGTGCATTATAAGATTAGGATCCAACCCTGGAATATCTAAATATTTCCATGCAAAGTTAATCTTTTTCTCTGTTAAGAATGTTGTAAATTTTTGCTTTTCTTCTTCTGATAAGGATTGTGCTACATGGATCAATTGTGGTTCTTCTGCTGTTCCCAAATTGATAGATTGAGTGGGCTCAATTAGAACTAGAGATCTGTCCTGTAAATGACTCGAAAGGACATCAAATATCTTATCCTTAGGCACATCAAAGAGGTTTTCACCTTCGGATACATCTTTTATTTTTATTTTTGTAGGTTCTGAGACTGCCACGAAGTGGTTTTCACCCTCAGAACTCCTTTTCTTTTTATTCTTATTCTTATTTTTCTGACTAAGATACTTGATGTCTGAATCCATCATGCTAATGCTCGATTCACTAATGGAAGTCCTCATAGGCTCAACTGCATTTAGGTAGCAAGCAAGGGCATAGTCATTGGAAAAGGTATAAATACCTTGGTTCAAGTTGGTGGATGTTATGTCAAGAAGGTCATGGCGTTGGATAGTCAAAGTGGTGAAAGATTGGGAAAGAGTGTTTACAGATATGGATCTGTCATCATTGGTCCTAACCCGACTCTTGAGTTCAAAGGTGATATTACAACTTAAGACATTCAATTCATGAATAGGCTCAATGTCATTGTGGAAATCCACTTCAGCCATCGGTGGATTAGACTCGATAAGTTCATCATTTTGCTCTAGACTTACATTAGGTTGAGGTGCATATTGGTGAATAACATCAACATTCTTTTCTGTAACAAGTTCATCTGGTTCTGGAATGACTCCCCATTCATAGTCATTTGATTCATCTTCTGTTTCTTCATCTAGACCTCTAGGAAATCTAAGAACATGAGTAAAGTCAGGATGAATACCCCAAAAAGGGTTACCCTCAGATTTTGATTTGAATTCATACTCATAGGAATCTATCTTAGAATAACTACCACCTTCCTCTTTTTGATTACCTTCGAGATTAGCTGGTTCTTATGTTGCAACTATCTCTTGCTCTATAGTAGGTTCTTGTGTTTCTACTACATTAATTCTTTTTATTGGATCATCTTCAACTTCAAGGAGGTCTTTTATTTCTTTAGGAAAATGCTCATAAGGAATGAGCTCATCAGTGGTGTCTGAATCATCACTATCAGATTGTTCAGTTATTTCCCCCTTTAGTTGATTTTCTACGGAAGGCTGAATTTGTTCTAGAACATGCGGGGAGTTCTTGCTAAGACAAAAATGCTTCTTCGTGTATCCTAGACCTATTGTATTCTTGTTTTCTCAACCACGATGATCAAGAGGCAACATAAGACCTTTACTTTGTAGTCATAGAGGTCCTTTTCCTTTATATCCCATCTTTGTAATCAATTTATCCCCTGGGCCATATGACTTAGACGGGATATTTGGTATTTTAGCATCACATTTTTGGACAACTTGAGCTTTAGGTTCATCTTTGTATAGCCATGCGAGCACAACTTCATCCTCTTCAAACTCCTATTTAGATACTTGTTCTGCAACAAAATTTCCTTTATATGCTTCAAGAGGTTCTTTAAACAAGTTTATCTGCACTCTCTTTCAAGGTATTGCAAGTTGTATACAGATCAGCTGGAATCGTCACCTCTGTTAGGAAATCAGATCTTGGGAATATAATTTACTATTTTATATTTACTAATAAATGATTGTTCTGATATATAAATAGACTGTGATGCTTTTTATATTTATACTGATTATATTATATGCTGTGACCGCAGGTGATAACAACAATGAACTCCTTTTATTGATTGTGTTATCCATGTGATCACAACATACATATATATATGTTGATGATCGGATGACAACAAACATTGTGTCCCTTCACAAATGAAAGGGTGCAACCCATGGTCGCTGCTTGCATTAGTGCTAGCGACTATTAACAACAGTCGCTAGCACTAATGTAAGCAGCGACTTACATTAGTGTAGTTGGCTGTCTCAATATTCATTCATTCGACTTAATAGTCGATGCTAACAATTATGATAGATATCGAACATAGTTCGATCAATATTAATGTAATATCATAATATTGTATTATGATATTATCATTATTATATTATAAATATAATAATGATAATATGATAATAACAATATAAATTAAAACTCTTTCTTAACAATGTATAGAATAGTATAATATATATATATATATATATATATATATATATATATATATATATATATATATATATATATATATATATATATATATATATGTATGTATGTATATGTATATGAATGAAGCTATATCTTAACACTCCCTCTTAGCGAGTGAGTATTAAATATCAAAAGTCTATCATGACATCTGCCAATTTGGGATGCACAAGTTAATGTAGTCTCGTCATGAAAATAGACTTGAATATCATGATCTCCGCACATTTGGGACACACAATGAAGTAGTCTATCATGATATGGTTTCGTTATTACACATCCAGTAATAACAAGAGTCAAGATCTTTGCACAATCGGGACACACAATTAAGTAGTCTATCTTGACACTTTGGTTAACCATTTACAAGATCGTCACCTTGAAATGTTAACCCACACACAAATGATCATTTACACAATATTGCAATATACACATTTTAACATTTATTCATGAATAAAAAACTTATAAATAAGAGGGGTTTAAACCATACATCAAACCTTGATCATGCCAAGTTTATTTCTGAAGTATTCTATCTTCAGCTTTGCCAGTGGCTTAGTGAAAATATCAGCATTCTGTTCTTCAGTACTAATGTACTCTAGCCTTATGATATTTCTCTCTACCATATCTCTTATGTAGTGATATGGAATCTCAATATGTTTGGACCTGTTATGAAAAATTGGATTAACATATAACTTGATACAACTTTGATTGTCACAATGAATCACAGTTGGATCTAGAGGTTTTCCAAACAATCCAAATAATAGCTTTCTTAACCATACTGCTTCACGTGCTCCCATGGATGCTGCCATATATTCAGCTTCGGTGGAGCTTAATGCTACTGCTGACTATTTTTGACTGAACCAAGAAATCATAGCTGAACCAAGACTGAAACAACACCCTGTAGTGCTTTTTCGATCGGTAGTACTTCCAGCCCAATCAGAATCAGAATACCCTTGAAGATTGATTTCTACCTTTTCATACTTTAGCCCAAATCCAATAGAGCCTCGTAGATATCTCAAGATATGCTTAGCTACCATTAATTGTATTTCCTTGGGCTCACACATAAAGTGACTCACAACATTGGTTGCATAACATATGTTAGGTCTAGTGTTCACCAAGTGCATAAGAGAGCCAACAATTTCTCTATACAATGTAGGATCAAAGGGTTCAGATTCTTCTGCTTCAACTTTGAGTTTGTGTAGATTTGTTTCCATAGGTGTGGATAAAGGCTTACATTCCATCATTCCAAACCTGGTTAGAATATCAATAGTGTATTTTTGTTGATTTAGCAGAATATAGCCTTCCTTTTGAAACACTTCCAACCCTAAGAAATAATGTAAGAGTCCTAGATCTTTCATGTTGAATTCAGTAGTGAGTTCTTGCTTACATTTTGCAATAAGATGATCTTCTCTTGTTATTAAAAGATCATCTACATAAAGAACTAAAATAACCATGTTGCCATTTGTTATCTTAAAGTAAATGTTAGGATCTGCATCATTTTTAGAGTATCCTAATTTTGAAAGATAGCTGTTTATCCTTTCATACCCAGCTCTGGGAGCTTGTTTCAACCCATATAGTGCTTTCTTGAGTTTGCAAACATATTTTGATGCATCATGTATAATGAACCCTTCTGGCTGCTCTAAATATACTTCTTCTTCAATGGTGCCATTTAGGAATGCCATTTTCACATCCATCTGGTGTATCTTCCACCCTTTAGATGCTGCTATAGCAATAATGGTTCTAACTGATGTATATCAAGCTACAGGTGAAAATGTTTCTTCATAATCATTACCTGCTTTTTGTGAGAATCCTCTAGCAACAAACTGAGCTTTATGCTTCTCAATACTTCCATCAGAAGCATATTTAGTTTTCAATAGCCATCTAGAAGAGACAACGGTTTTATTTTTAGGTCTAGGTACTATGTCCCAGACATCATTCTTTATTATAGATTGATATTCTTCAATCATTGCCTCTCTCCATGCTTGATTAGATAATGCCTCCTTTGGATTTGAGGGTTCTGATTTATTGATTTCTATTATAAGAGCTGCATAACATTTTTGAGTTCTTGTCCTTTTACTCTCATGAGATATTTCATTAGGTTCTACATTATTTTCTTTAATTATTTGCCTTGCCCATAATGGCCTTTTCTTACCATTGATTACATTCATATTCTCATTTTCAATGATAGGAGATTCAGGTTCTTCTATATCCTCCCTCTCAATTTCAGCAGTGAGATCTTCTTCTATCTCCAGGATGTTATCTTCTTCAAGATTTTTAAATGTGTTATTTTCAACAAATTTTACATCTCTACTCGTCTCAACAGATTTTTGTCCTAGAATATAGATTCGATACCCTTTTGTGTTTTCACTATAACCAACAAGTATGCCTCTTTTACCTGATGGTTCTAGTTTAGTCCTCTTCTCTTTAGGTAGATGAATGTATACGAGACATCCAAATATCCTAAGATGACTTAGGTCTGGTTTGATCCCTGTAAATGCTTCTTTTGGTGTTATGTTTTCTAATATGGAGTGTGGACACCGATTTTGAATATATACTGCTGTATTTGAAGCTTCTGCCCAAAAAGAAGTATGAAGGTTTTGATCGAGCATCATGGCTTTTGCTGCTTTGATTATGGATCTATTCTTCCTTTCTTCTACTTCGTTCTGTTGAGGATTATATGGTACAGTATACTCCCTCTTAATCCCAATAGAATTAAAAAATTCCTTAAATATGTCAGATTTGTATTCACCTCCATTGTCTGATCTTAATACTTTTATTCTTTTATCTGTTTGATTTTCTACTAATGCTTTAAATTCTTTGAATTTAGATAGTACCTCACTTGATTCTTTAACCTTAAGAAAGTATATCCAAGTTTTCCTAGAATAGTCATCAACAAAAATAATATGGTATAGTGATCCTGTTAATGAAGGTGTTGACATGGGTCCACATAAATCAGTATGAATTAATTCTAAGATTACTTTAGATTTGTGCTCACTTGTAGGAAAAGACCCTTTTATATTCTTTCCTAGTGCACAACCTTTGCAAATGCCCGGATGATTATTTTTAAAGTGTGGAAGACCCGTAGTAATCTTGTTTATTAAAGGTAGAGCATTATACCTTAGATGTCCCAACCTCTTATGCCATAATTCATTGTGATTTGTGATTTCATGAGTTAGTGCAGATTTCTGATCATTACATATTTTATAAAGACTACCATCTCTTGTCCCTATGATTGTAGCATTCTTCATATTTGAATTCTTAGGCCATAATAGAACTTTGTCTTCATTAAAGGTGACCCGAAATCCTTAGTCTGCTAGTCCTGATATAGAGACTAAGTTTCTTTTGATTCTAGGTATAAATAGAACATCTTTTAGTTGTAGAGATACTCCATTCTTTATCTTTATGGTACAGGTCCCTATTCCTTTCACTGGGTAGGTGGAGTTATTCCCAATAGTCACTTCTTCGATTGAATAATTTTCAAGTGTCTCAAATTGATTTTTGAATCCAATTATATGTCTTGATGCAACACTATCAATTATCCAAGTTCTATTATTGGAATTTAGTTCACTTGAGAGAGCTGTAAAGAAGAGTGGAATTTCTTTTGCTTCAGCTACGGTGGCTTGAGTCTTTTGCCTTTCAGGACAATGTCGATGAGTGTGCCCATATTTATCACATTTGTAACATTGGATTTTAGAAAAATCTCTTTTGAATCCCCTCTTTCTTTTAAAATTTTTTCTCTTTTTGTTGTGGGACTTTGTGTTGAGTGCTTGTGTTTCTCCCTCTTTCTTTAGACCTATTCCTCTGGTAATAAGTCTTGATTCTTCCTGAGTACAGTCGTTCTTAAGTTGATCAAATTTTGGTAGAGGTGGACGTGTGCTTATGCATCGAATAAAATTCTCCCAGGATGTTGGTAATCCCCTTAGTGCTATTAGAGATAATTCCATGTCTTCTATAGTGTTACCAATGGAGAATAGTTGATCTCGTATTTCAGCAATTCTCAAGAAGTAAGATGTAACTGTTTCACCTTTATTCATTTTTATGGTCAATAGTTGTTCCTTCAAGGTTAATATTCGACTTGTATTGTTTATCTCATACGTTTCTTGAATTTTCTTAAAAACCTCATATGTTGTTGCTAATCTTGCTATGCTTGGGAGAATAGAATCTTTAACTGAATCAACAATTAATTTCTTAGCTTTATTGTTCCTCCTTTTCCAAGTCATTTTCTCTGCTTCATCTGTGGGCATTTCTTTTTCTATTTCTATGAAAGATTCTAATTCCAGTTCTTGTAAAAGTGTGATGATTCTAATTTTCCATGATAGAAAATTTGATGCTCCTTCCAATCTATCCTCCATCCTGATTCTGGTGGTCATTTTGATAATTTGTGATGACTCTTCTACTTTAAATAATATTTTTGTTTTGTATTCCTATCAAATAATAATTCAGAATTAATTCCCTTTAACTCTGCTCTGATACCATGTTAGGAAATCAGATCTTGGGAATATAATTTACTATTTTATATTTACTAATAAATGACTGTTCTGATATATAAATAGACTGTGATGCTTTTTATATTTATACTGATTATATTATATGCTATGACCACAGGTGATAACAACAATGAACTCCTTTTATTGATTGTGTTATCCATGCTATCACAGCATACATATATATATGCTGATGATCGGATGACAACAAACATTGTGTCCCTTCACAAATGAAAGGGCGCGACCCATGGTCGCTGCTTGCATTAGTGCTAGCGACTATTAACAATAGTCGCTAGCACTAATGTAAGCAGTGACTTACATTAGTGTAGTCGGCTGTCTCAATATTCATTCATTCGACTTAATAGTCGATGCTAACAATTATGATAGATATCGAACATAGTTCAATCAATATTAATGTAATATCATAATATTGTATTATGATATTATCATTATTATATTATAAATATAATAATGATAATATGATAATAAAAATATAAATTACAACTCTTTATTAACAATGTATAGAATAGTATTATATATATATATATATATATATATATATATATATATATATATATATATATATATATATATATATATATATATATATATATATATATATATATACACGAATGAAGCTATATCTTAACAACCTCAACTCCTTCATAAGGAAATTTCAAACACTAATGGTATGTAGAGGGAATGGCTTTCATGTCATGTATCCAGGGTCTTCCTAAGAGGATATTGTAAGCCAAAGGTAGATCAATAACTTGACATATAATATCTCTGATGATAGGACCTGCTCTGGTAGATAGGAAAATAGTTCCCTTAGAAGATATTTCTTGCTCATCATATGATTTGATAGTTATCTTCTTCCTAGGATCAATGGCCATTTTTGAAAATCCCAATTGTGTAATCAAGCAGAAAGAACAAATGTTTAGGCCAGCGCCTCCATCTATCAACACATGTTTGACATGATAGTTTTGGATCAAGACTTCAATATGCAAAGGCTGGTTATGTGGATGACTCAAGGAGTTATCATCTTCTTGTGAAAAGGAAATGTAATGTGGAGACGTAAGATGACCAACCATAGTCTAGAATCTGTCTAAATCAAGGTCATCTGGAACATTGGATCCGAGCAGAGCTTTGCCTAGAATGGCTCTATGAGCTGGAGATATCTAAAACAACTCAAACATGGAGATTTTAGCATTTGTGTGTTGGAGTTGTTTGACAATACTGTATGAAGTAGGCCTTGTGTCTTTAGGATTTGAAGATTTAGATGTAGCCTTCTATTTAGATGCAGATGAAAGATTGAAAGGCACCTTAGCAACATTTGATGAATCTGGTATTTGTCCTTGTAGGTGTGCCTAAGCTTGTGATCGAGTAACTGCATTAGCTAATTGATTATCTCTATCTCTTCTTACAATTGTGATGACATTGCAATGCTCAGATAGGCATGGTTCAACCATATTTATAACAACATTGTTTCTCGAGTAGGCATAATTGAATTTAGCACCCATATTAGGTTGAGAAGAAGAATCTTCTTTACCATGTTTAGGAAATGGTTTTGTGAATGCTGTATGATTGTTATTGCACTTATGATTGTCAATCGTGATGTCACCATTATCAATTTTGTCTTGTATAATGTGCTTCAAGTGAATATAGTTATTAGTCTTATGACCTTTATTGTGATGGAATTCACATAAATCATTCTCTCTCCACCATTTTGGTTTAGGTTCTGGATCAAAGACTTTCATCTCAGGCAAGTAGGTGATTTTGTTTACCAACAGAGTTTTCATGGCTGATTCCAAGGATTCTCCAAGAGGAGTGAATTTGCGATTAGGATCTGTAGCCCAAGGTTTGTAATTAGATGACTTTTTCTTGGACTCTGTGGCTTTGGCTTCGAAAGCTTTGATGGCTTGGGTACCAACAGTGAGATTGAAAGTAGGTGCCTTAGATGGGGCACAAATATTATCAACAATGCCATTTGTCCCGATGCCTTTATTCTTGTTCCAATTTTTGTTCTTGTCCTTATAATTAGATCCAAATTCATACTTGTCTTTTTGAAGTGTGATGTCTCCTTTTTTCACAAGTACTTTCTCAATTTTGATCGCATTATCTACCATCTTGTTAAAAGATGTATGATTTTGCATTTGTAAAGGGTAGTTAATTTCTAGAAGAAGATTGTTGATGAAGATTTCCAACTTCTCAGTTTCGGGAATGGGTCTAGCATATAGAGAAAATTTCTTCCTCCACCTCTTGAGAAATGTCAGGAATGGTTCTCTTGGATATTGTTTCAGATTGTAGATGTCGATCATAGTGACCAAATGTTGAATATTGTAGGAGTATTGTTGATAGAATAGTTTGATTAACTCCTCAAAAGTTTTGATAGTAGGAGGAATTCTAGAGAACCAATGAATGACTGCTCCTCCCAGAGATCAAGGGAAAAGATGCATTAAGTAGGTTGGTTCATGCATAAACTCCATAGATTGAGTACATAATTCTCTGACATGATCTTGAGGGTCAGAGTTTCCATCATACTTAATCATATTTAGGCATCTCCACTCTTTTAGGGAATGGAAACATGTACAAGTCTTTATCAAATGGAAAAGGACATAGAGCCTCCATGGAGAACTCTTTAGGTTCCTTTTCTTTCTCAAGTTTGTTAAGTTTGACTTGCATGGCATGCATCTGTTTCATCATAGCCGTGATAGGATTTTCTTCCTCATGTGTAATGATATCTTCCACATTAAAGTTTGGAGGAAGTTTAGCTCCTTGATGAGCTAACTCTAGAGAGTATGCTTCTCTATCTTCCTTCAAGAAATGTTTCATCATTCTTTTGAAGTCATCATCGTTTTGATATCAAAAAATTTCAGAAGGTGTAGGTTCTCGATCCATACTGTGTTGAGATTGGTGTCCTTGAGATTCATGATGTGTCCCTTTGTGAGACATGTTAGGAGTTTTAGGGCTCCCTGGATTAGATTGAGGTGGGGTTTTTTGATTACCTTCATGAGTTGATGGAGGGGGTACGTAACTAGTTTTCAATCAAAAATTGCCAAGACCATCATCTTCGTAAAGACCAAAATTGTAGATTTGTTCAAGAGTTGGGGCCTGAAGAGTATTCAGAGGTATTGTATGGGATAGCTCTCCAGATTTCTTATGTGACGAAGCTCTGGTTTCCACCATTAACCTTGGGTGAAGCCAAACAATAAGATGAAGACAACTGAAGAATGAATTGATTCTACAAGATCAAATGACACAACCTTGTCAAGATTGAAGTGATTAAAGAATAGATCAGACATAAATGAAGGATACTGTGCCATAGTAGTGTGGGTAGACATCCAACAGATAGTGGGCATGAGCTCACAACACTTAGCCATTTAGTAAAAAGATTAAATTTTGAAGATAATTTTGACAAGGTTTTGACACAAGATGAAAAAGACTCAAATTGATAAATCAGAAGGCTAAATCAAACTCAAGTGACCACTTTAGGAAAATGAATGTATTCATTATAGGTTTTGCTCTATTCCCGACATAATGATTTGTTTGACAGATTCTGGAAATAGGTTGTAAAATTGGATTTCTGACAAATTGCCAATCTCTGACAACTTTGACTTTGGCTTTGATACAAGTTTTGAAATTTTAGGATGACTTTTGACACCAGAAAGGATTTTTGCTTCAGATTTGCAATTTTTCAGTTTTCAGTACTAGTTTGTTTGTAATTTTTTCTATCCAATTTTTGAAGATCTATGTAAAAGTTTGTCTCAAGTAACCAAGAAGATATCAAGCATGCAAAATAGCAAGCAAGAGAAGCAAGCAATCATCTGAAAATAATGAACAAGGGAAAAAAAAACCTTGCGCATGAACAAGCAATAGTGACTTATTGTGCTAATCCTTAGAAGTGCTAATTGTGTATGTTCCAAAAAGTTTTTCAATAACGCACATATTCCTAGAAAAATAATTTTTTTTTGGCCTCACTAGGGTTTGTAGTAATGGTCTGACTCTACAACTTTTGTGATCTCAAGAGGGAAAACTCCAATCCAGGTGCACCAGGGTTTTGACACAGTCTAAGAAATTAATCAATCAGGAGCTGCTAGGGAGATCTGACAGCCCAACAAGAGACCACACCTGTGAAGATTTCCTCCACAAGGACATTTATATAGCGGCAGCTGCTACCATGGCGAAAATGGCTATTATCGCTTGAGGTTCCATCCATGTGGTTGACCCAATTAAGGGAATGTCCACTACGGTTAACCCTCTCTAAAGGTCACTCACAAAAGATACCACAGGAGGACTAGATTAGATTCAAGGATCAAGGTTTCTGGTACTATCCAAAAAGGAAGTAGAGCATAATCCCCTAACCTCTTCACTTCACCAAGACAAAGCAGATAGATTAATCCGATACGCTAAGACCAAGATTATCTCATAAAGATCTATGACATCAACTATTATGATCTATCAACCTCTCCGGAGAGAGAATGTATCAATCAAAAGTTGAAGACACATGAATCTAGTAGAACGTGAGACTTTCTTAGTACCTTCCCTACCTACAAGGGGATCCTTCGTCAAGAGGAGCTTCACATGAATAAAAAAAGAGAAAGAAGCTCAATCTCTTAAGATCATCCACAAATAGTGTTCATAGGGCCTATTTACTATGTGTAACAGATATGCAAAAAGCAAATCTATGTTCATTTTATAGCCCAAAAATTGAAGTCTGATTTATGAAAGCAAGAAAGGCACTCAAGCTAGACACGTGAGATGTTCATTTTATGTCCAAATTGAAATGTTTTCAGATGTAGTAGAATAATTTAATTCCCTCACAATGTGCTTAGTAGATTTTACCTAATTTTTAGCTTTGTTAAGCAATCCCGTGCAAGCAAGCCACAAACTCTTCGACAAGAAAACAAGCAAACAAGATATGCAATGTATATTCAACTTATGAAAACCCTAGGGTTAGATCTGAAAATCAATTATTAGGAAAAATAATAACTAGAAACTAATCCAAATGACAACTCATATCATTCATTGAACCATGTGAAAAATAAGTGCATACCCATCACAAAATTTTATTTTTTGTTGCATTTGACCTAGTCAACAAGATCTAATTTTTTTGATATGATTTCAACCACAAAAATAGAAATGAAAAATAGAGACCCCTACTAAAAAATAGAGAGCTTTCCAAAAATGTAAAATTTTTAGAAAAATATCTTCATTTGTGCCCTAGAGATCCATTTTACCAAAATAGACCAATTTTTGTAAATTGACTATTTGAGCTATTATATTGCATCCAAATTTAAAACACAAAGAATGGACCCCCTATAGAATGTAAAGAGATTTTTAAAAATGTAAAAATTTGGGAAAAATATGCTGATTTACGTCAAAAATTACTTTTTTCCAGAAAATCAAGAAAAAATTATTAAAAATTCAAAACATCTCAGAAAATTTTGAATTTTTTATTGAAGCTTCCATGATATGTCTCCAACCTACCAAACAAATTTCAAACCAAAAATCTAAGCCTTTTGGGAGATAAAATTAAATATTTGAAACTTTAGGGTTTTAGCTCCAAAAAAAATAATTAAAACCAGCATGTAAAGGTGGGTTGCCCCACGATGGGCGCCAGAAATGTGTGTGTGAATTTTATACCTAGCTATATACACAACATTTCAGTAAAACATTAAAGATTAGAAAAAATCAAAATATGCAAATAAGAACAATATAGCTAACCAGGTGATTTACTACCTTCTAATAGGTGCGAGTATGGTATTCTCAGATTAAACTGAGATTAGTGACAATGCAACACCTAAACGAAGGATTTAAATGATGAAAGCAATAACATATGAATGCAAATTAATCTATTTTTTTAAATTTTTGATGTAATAAGATGAGAAAAACTGATAATAAATTAAGCTAACAATGATATGAAATATGAAACTAGAATGAATTGAAAACAAGATTGATCTCACAAAACGCTGATTCAAAAGAAGCTTGATGATTCCTCTGATGTCAATTCACCAGAGTAAGTATGCAAATTCTATGGATGATTTGTAAAGAGCTGAGCTTTGATTTTATAGAAATTCAGGGCTTGAGGGTGCATGGAAAAAGTCATAAATCACTCTTGATGAAATCAGATTGATTTTTGAGTTAACAAAAAATTAGAAATAGATAACTCATAAAATCATGCAAAATCATACAAGAACAACTTTTTAACTCAAATAAGAATTTTAGATCAACTTTGAACTCAAAATAGATGTTGAGTTTCAAAAAGATAACAACTTGAATTGATTTTCTGATTTAAAGTTTAATTGCTCTTTGAATGTGCACAAATAATCATGAATTAATTAAATAAATAAAGTGATTTATCTTCAACTTAACTGATTTTAAATTTAAAAATAACTGATTTGTGGGTTAATCAATTATTTTAATCAAACTTTTATTCAAAACTATATTATTAAATATTGACAACTTGGATTTAATTAATTAAATAAATATTTAATCAATTATTCGTAGGAGATTTGATTTATTGTCAAAATTAAATAATATAATTAGGAATAAATAGAATTAAATCTAATAAATAATTAAGTGGCAGTATTAATCTAATTAATTAAATATTCAGAATATTCAATTAATCAAACTTTAGGATAAATAGGATTCATCGCCAAATAATAATTAAATTAAAGATAATTAGAATAAATAGGAATATTGCTAGGAATATTCCCCGATGCATAATTTATGATAAAATCAATTAGGATTTTGATAACTTGATGTGTAGATGTGCCTTAGGTTAGGACTTTTGTGTCGATTTTGATTGATTTGTCGATTTAAGAGGTTAATGAACCTATAGCCCATTTTTGGGGTATTACAGGTTGCATCTCCATGATAGCTTTAATCTTTTCTAGATCTACTTCAATTCCTTTCTTTGAAATAATGTAACCTAAGAGGTTTCCAGAAGTGACACCAAAATCACACTTCTTAGGGTTCAGTCTGAGACTAAACTTCTCCATTTGATCTAGTATTTTTCTCAAATCATTCAGATGTTTAGATCTTATCATAGATTTTGCCAAAGTATCATCAACATAATCCTCCATAGTTCGATGCATCATGTCATGAAAGATAGATGTCATAGCCCTTTGATATGTAGCACCAGCATTCTTAAGCCCAAATGGCATGACATTCCAACAGAAGGTACCCCACGCACATGTGAAAGCAGTTTTCTCTTGATCTTCTGGAGTAATTTTTATTTGGTTGTATCCAAAAAAACCATCCATTAAAGAATACATCTTGAAGCTCGCAGTCATCTCCACTATCATATCGATATTTGGTAATGGAAAATCATCCTTAGGGCATGTCTTGTTTACATCTCTAAAATCCATGCATAGTCTTATAGATTTGTCTAGTTTTGATACAGGTACAATATTTGAGATGCATTCAACATAATCAATAACATGGATGAATTTGGATTTTAGTAGTTTCTCTAATTCAGCTTTGACCAAGAGTGCAACATGTGGATGCATCTTTCTCAATTTTTGCTTAACAGGTTTGACCCTTGGAGCTATAGATAAATGGTGCATTATAAGATCAGAATCCAACCCTGGAATATTTGAATATTTTCATGCAAAGTTGATCTTTTTTTTCTGTTAGGAATGTGGTAAATTTGTACTTTTCTTCTTCTGATAAGGATTGTGCTACATGGATCAACTGTGGTTCTCCTATTGTTCCCAAGTTGATAGATTGAGTAGGCTCAATCAGTACTGGAGATCTATCCTGTAAATGACTCAGAAGGACATCAAATATCTCATCCTTAGGAACCTTAGAGAGGTTTTCACCTTTGGATACATCTTTTATTTTTACTTTTGTAGGTTCTAAGACTGCCACAAAGTGGTTTTCACCCTTAGAACTCTTTTTATTTTTACTTTTACTCTTATTCTTTTGACTAAGATACTTGATATCTGACTCCATCATGCTAATGCTCAGTTCACTGATGGAAGTCATCATAGGCTCAACTGCATTGAGGTAGCAAGCAAGGGAATAGTCATTTGGAAAATTATAGATACCTTGGCTCAGATTTGTGGAGGTTTGGTCGAGAAGTTCAAGATGTTGGATAGTCAAAGTGGGGAAGGATTGAGAAATAGTGTTTACAGATATGGATCTGTCATCATTGGTCCTAACCCAACTCTCGAGTTCGATGGTGATATTACAACTCAAAATGTTCAATTCATGAATAGGCTCAACATCATTGTGGGAATCCATTTCAACCATAGGTAGATTAGACTTGTTAAGTTCATCATTTCTCTCTAGACTCACATTGGGTTTAGGTGCATATTGGTGAACAACATCAATATGTTTTTTTGTGATAAGCTCATCTTCCTCTGGAATGATTCCCCATTCATAGTGATTTGATTCCTCATCTATGCCTCTAGGAAATATGAGAACATGTGTAAAGTCATGATGGATACCCCAAGAAGGGTTTCCCTCAGATTCTAATTTGAATTCATACTCATGAGAATCTATCTTAGAATAGCTGCCACCTTCCTCCTTGTCTGTTTGGTTTTCCTCAAGATCAGCTGGTTCTTGTGGTACAACTATCTTTTGTTCCATAGTAGGTTCATGTGTTTCTACTACATTGATTCTTTTTATTGGGTCATCTTCAGCTTCAAGGAAGTCTTTTAATTCTTTAGGCAAATGTTCATAAGGAATAATCTCATCAGTGGTGTCTAAATCATCAGTGTCAGATTGTTCTATTTCTTCCTTTGGTTGAATTGCTACTAATGGTTCAATATGTTCTAAGACATGTGGAGAGTTTTTGCTAAGATAGTAGGGTTTCTTTTGATATCCTAGACCTATTTTATTCTTGTTTGTTCATCCACAATGATCAAGAGGTGATAGAAGACCTTTTCCTTGTAGTCCTAGAGGTCCTTTTCCAGTATATCCCATTTTTGTGATCAATTTGTCTCCTAGTCCATATTACTTCTGAGGAATTTTGATTGAAGTGGAGTCACATTTCTGGACTGATTGGGATTGATACTCATCCTTGTATAACCATGCAAGTACAAATTCTTCTTCTTCAAACTCTTGTTTAGATACTTTCTCCGTGACAAAGCTTCCATTGAATATGACCTGGGATTCTTTAATTGTGGGTTTCACTTTTTTAGAAGGTTGTCCATAAGATTTTTGGGACAATGGGAGAGATGTGAGAGATAAAATGGGTTCCATTGTGTTTTCTCCCATGCCATTGTCTTTGATTTTGACCTCTTTAGCAATTTCTTCTCTCTTGGAAGTTGATGCAATGTCTAGCTGCTAAGTGGAAGATTCTCTGTTATTAGGGACAAGTTTATCAACACTTTCTTTCAATGCATTACAAGTTGTAGATAGGTCAGCTGGAATCATCACCTCTACTCCTTCATAAGGGAATTTCACACATTGATGGTATGTAGAAGGAATAGCACACATTTAATGTATCCAGGGTCTCCCTAGGAGGATTTTGTAAGCCAAAGGTAGATCAAGAACTTGACATGTAATATCTCTGATAATAGGACCTATTCTGATAGGTAAGACAATTGTTCCTTTGGAAGATCTTTCTTGTTCATCATATGCCTTGATATTTATCTTCTTTTTAGGATCCATGGAAGCTTCTGATAATCCCAATTGTGTAATCAAGCTGTAAGAACAAATGTTGAGACCAACACCTCCATCTATCAATACACATTTGACATGATGGTTTTGGATTAAGACTTCAATGTGCAAGGGCTGGTTATGCGGATGACTCAAGGATTTATCATCTTCCTCTGAAAAGGAAATATACTGGGGAGATGTCAGATGACCAACTATAGTATGGAATCTATCTAAATCAAGGTTGTCAATAACATTGGATCTGAGCAGAGCTTTGTCTAGAATGGCTCTATGAGCTGGAGATATCCGAAGCAACTCAAACATGGAGATTTTTGCATTTGTATGCTGGAGTTGTTGGACAATACTGTATGATGTTGGTCTCATGTCTTTAGGATTGGATGATTTAGATGCAGCCTTCTATTTAGAAGCAGATGAAATATTAAAGGGCACCTTAGGGAAATTTGATGAATCTGAATTTTGTCCTTGTAGATGCGCCTGAGCTTGTGATCGAGTAACTACATTTGCTAATTGATTATCTCTATCCCTTCTTACAATTATGATGACATTGCAACACTCAGATAGGCATGGTTCAACCATATTTATGACAACATTGTTTCTAGAGTAAGCATAATTGACTTTAGCACCCATATTAGGTTGAGAAGATGAATCTCCTTGACCATGCTTAGGAAATGGTTCCGTGAATGCTGTATGATCATTATTGCTTTTATGATTGTCAATCATGATTTCTCCATTATTGATTTTGTCTTGTATGATGTGTTTCAAGCATATGCAGTTATTGGTTTTATGACCCTTATTACAATGGAAGTCACATAAATTGTTCTCTCTCCACCATTTTGGTTTAGGTTCAGGATCAAATACTTTTATCTCAGGCAAGGTGATGATGTTGTTGGCCAATAGAGTTTTCATGGCAGATTCCAAGGATTCTCCAAGAGGAGTAAACTTGTGTTTAGGATCTATAGCCCAAGGTTTATAATCAGATGGTTTCTTGTTTGATTCTTTTGTTTTTTCCTTTGAGGCTTTGATAGCTTGGGTGCCAATAGTGAGATTGAAAGCAGGTGCCTTAGATGGGGCACATATATTATCAACAACACCATCTATGACGACACCTTTATTCTTGTTCTAGTTTTTACCTTTGTCTTTAGAATTAGATCAGATTCATACTTGTCCTTTTGAAGTGATATGTCTCCTTTTTGTACAAGTACTTTCTCAATTTTGATTGCATTTTCTACCATTTTATCAAAGGATGTATTATTTTGCATTTGCAAATGGTAGTTGAGTTTTGGAACAAGATTGTTGATGAAAATTTCTAGCTTCTCAGTTTCTAGAATAGGTCTAGCATATAGAGAAAATTTTTTCCTCCATCATTTGAGAAAAGTCAGGAATGATTCTCCTGAGTTTTATTTCAGATTGCAAATATCGATCATAGTGACTAGATGCTGGATGTTGTAGGAGTATTAATGATAGAACAGTTTGATTAACTCCTCAAAAGTTTTGATTGTTGGAGGCATTTTTGAGAACCAATGAATAGCTGACCCTCCCAGAGATCAAGGGAAAAGATGCATTAGGTAGGTTGGTTTGTGCATGAAATCCATAGATTGAGTACAAAATTCTCTGACATGATCTTGAGGATCAGATTTTCCATTGTATTTATCATATTTAGGCATCTCCACTCTTTTTGGGAATGGTGGCATGTACAAGTCTTTATCAAATGGAAAAGGGCATAGAGCCTCCATGGAGAACTCCTTAGGTTCCTTTTCTTTCTCTGGTTTATTGAGCTTGACTTGCATGGCATGCATCTATTTCATCATGGCTATGATAGGAGTTTCTTCCTCATGTGTGATGATATCTTCAACATTAAAGTTTGGGGGAAGTTTAGCTCCTTGATGAGCCAACTCTAGGAAGTATGTTTCTCTGTCTTCTTTCAAGAAATGCCTCATCATTTTCTTGAAGTCATCATCATTTTGATATCGAGAAATTTCATAAGGTGTGTGTTCTTGATCCACACCATGTTGGGATTGATGTCCTTGGGACCCTTGGTTTCCTCCTCCTTGAGACATAGTGTTGCTAAGAGAACTACTAGGGATTGATCGATGAGGAGTTGTTTGGTGACCTGTGTGGATTGATGGAGGAGGGGTTACTTGATGACCCATATGGGTTGATGTAAGAGGAGTGATGTAACCACCTATCAATTAAAGATTTCCAAGAGCACCTTCTACAAATTTAGTTGTGTTGAAAGGTTGATGAAATGTCTCAGCAATCATAGAAGATGCGGCTGAAGAGAATCTGGGTTTTTCTCCTTGTTTTCGCTATGTTGCTCTAGTTTCCACCATTAACCTTGGGTGAAGAAAAAGAGAAAGATGAAGATAACTGAAGAATGACTTGATTCAAGAAGATCGAATGATGCAACCTTGTCAAGATTGGATTGATTGAAGATAGATTGGATGTAAATGAAGGATACTATGCCCTAGTAGTATGGGTAGATGCCCAAAAGATGGCATACACGAGCTCGCAACACTTAGCCATTTTGATGAAGATTGAATTGAAAAGAATGTTGACAAAGTTTTGACACAAGATGAAAAAGACTCAAATTGATAGATCAGAAGGCTAGATTAGACTCAAGAGACCACTTTAGGAAAATGATTGAATTCTTTCTAGTTACTGCTCTGTTCCTGACACAATGATTTTTTTGATAGAATTTGGAAATAGGCTGTAAAAACTAGATTCCTGGAAATTTTGGAAAGTTTTTGGCAATTTTTCAAAATTATCATATGACTTTCTCCAGGCTCATACGAGTCTGGGTAGGCTCTAAAATGACAATTGACAAGACTCATAAAAAAATTGCAATGCTTGTACGACAGTTGATAGCAGGTTTTTGATTTTTTGCTTGTGATTTTTGACAAAATGCGTACGATAATATACAAGCTCTCATATGACAATCTAGGGGTTCTAATATGACAAAGGGGCAAAAATCATATGACTTTCTGATCCTGTGGGATGCATTTTGACTCCAGAAAGCAATTTTGTGTCAGTTTTGCAATTTATCATTTTGTTTGCAAGGTTTTCTGTCCAGATTTGAAATTTATTTCGGGATTGTTTGTTTTCAATAACCAAGTAGATAAACAAGAACATAGAACAACAGACAAGTGATTTCAAGCACGTCTGAAAACAATGAACGAGGGACAAAACAACCCTGCGCATGAACAATGAAGTGACTTATTTTACTAAGAATGGTACTTGTGTATGTTCTCAAAAGTTTTTCAATAATGCACATAGTCCTAGAAAATGAAAATTTTTGGCCTCACTAGGGTTTGTAGTAATGGTCTAACTCTGCAAATTTTGTGATCTCAAGAGGGCAAACTCCAATCCAGGCACACTAGGGTTTTGACACAGTCTGATAATTTAATCAATTAGGAGTTGCTAGGGAGATCTGATAGGCCAACAAGAGACCACACTTGTGAAGATTTCTTCAACAAAGACATTTATATAGTGACTGTTGCTACCATGGAGAAAATGGCTATTACTGCTTGAGGTTCCATCCATGTGGTTGATCCAATAGAGGGAATATCCACTATGGTTAACCCTCTCTAAAGGTGACTCATAAAAGATACCACATGGGGACTTGGTCCAGATCCAAGGATTGAGTTTCTGATACTACCCAAAAAGGGAGTAGAGCATAATCCTCTAGCCTTATCACTTTTATCCAAACACAACAAATAGATTAATCTGACACTCTAAGACTGAAATTATCTCACCAAGATTTGTGATGTCAACAACTATGTCTATCGATCTCTCCGGAGAGAGAACATATTGATCAAAAGCTAAGGACCAAACCAAGTAGAATGTGAAATAATCTTAGTAACCTCCCTACCTACAAGGGGATCTATCGTCAAGAGGAGCTTCACATGCATGAACAAGCAAATGAAGCCCACTCTCTCTAGATCATCCATAAATAGTGTTCATAGGGCCTATTTACTATGTGTAACAGATATGCAAAAAGAAAATCTATGTTCATTTTATAGCCCAAAACTGAAGTGTGAATTATGAAAGCTAGAAAGGCACACAAGCTTCACACGTGAGAGTTTGTTTTATATCCAAAATTGAAGTGTTATCAGATTGAACATAATACCCAAGTTCCTTGCAACGTGCTTAGTAAATTTTACCTATTTTAGCAATTTTGTTACGCTTTTCCAATCAGAATCAGAAAATACCAATAAAAAATAGAGCATCTCAATTGTTAGGGTTAGCTGTTTGTCCAAATCCAAAAATCAAATCTGGAAAACTGCCTAAAAATTTGGAATGACAATTGAATTTTGATGGTAAAACTTGTATGGCAACTAGTTACCTCCCGTATGACAATCTAGAAACTTGTACGACAGTGGGTGTCTGCCCACACAAAAAAGTATCTCCCAAATGACAATGTATAAGTTTTGGTACGAGTCTCAAAAATCTCAACTATCGTACGATAGTCAGGGGGTCCTGGTACAACTTTCTGACAAAACTCATACAAAAAATGTACTGACAGAAAATAAAAATTGTAGTTTTGGTTAGAAAATGATAGAAAATTGATAGAAAATATTAGAATAGAAATGGAAACCCATTTCAGGGCCCCACGGTGGGTGCCATAAATGTGTGTGTGAAAATTGTACCTAATTGGAGACACAACACTTCACTAAAATATTAGAGGTTAGCAAAATCAAAATCTGCAGATAAATGAAACTAAGCTAGCTATGCAATTTATTGCCTTCTAGTAGATGTGAGTATGGTATCCTCAGATTAGACTGAGATCAATGACAATGCAACACCTAAACGAAGGATTTGAATGCAAAAGATGAATAACTGTATGAATGTAGATTAATCTTTTTTTTTTTTTTGATTTTGAATGCAATAAGATGAAAAACTTGATATGAAACTAATCTAGAATGATTTGGAATGATATGCAAATTAATCTAACCATGATATGAGTTGATATGAAAAACTATGCAAAAGCTATGAAAACTATGAATTGATCTCACAAAGTCGTGTGTCGCAAAAGCTTGATTCTTCATATGTAATTTCGCTAGAGTAATTGTGCAAATTTGAGAAATGTGTTGTGAAGAGCTGAGCCTTGATTTTATAGAAATCCAGGGCTTAAGGATGCATTGAGAAAAGCCATAAATCACTCTTGATAAACTCAGGTTGATCAAGAAATTAGAAATAGATCAACTCACAAAATCATGCAAATCATGCAAAAACAACTTTTTAACTTAAATCAGAAGTTTAGATCAATTTTCAACTCAAAATAGATGTTGAGTTTCCAAAAGACAACAACTTGAATTCATTTTTTGATTTAAAGTTTAACTGCTCTTTTAAATGTGCATAGATAATTATGAATTAATTAAATAAATAAAGTGATTTATCTTCAAGTTAACTGATTTTTGAATTAAAACAATTGATTTATGGGTTTATCAATTATTAAATCAAACTTTTATTTAAAAACTATATCATTAAATATTGACAATTGACATTAATTAATTAAATAAGAATTTAATCAATTAGTCATACAATTTTTGATTTATTGTCAAAATTAAATAATACAATTTAGGAATAAATGTAATTAAGTTTAATCAAATAATTAAATGGCAGAATTAAATCTGATTAATTAAATATTCAGAATATTCAATTAATCAAACTTTACGATAAATAGGATTTATTGCCAAATAATTATTAAATCAAAGATAATTAGGATAAATAAGAATATTTCAAGGAATATTCTTTGATGCAGGATTAAGATAATCAATTAGTGTTTCAATGAACTGATGTGCAAATGTGCCTTAGGTTAGGACTTTGATGTCGATTTTGTTCGAATTGAAGATGTAAGAGGTTAATGAACCTATAGCCCATTTTTGGGGTATTACAACAATAAGGAATGAAAACACCCAACTTAGATAACCAAAAATATGGTTATTCAAGAAATATTAATGATATGCTTCCAAGAATGAGAATGTAAACTAAAAAATCCAACTTGGGTTTATTCATTAAGTTAATAATATGAAGCCTAAATTAAATCATTAAACCCTTCTTAGCAGATAGGATTTATTTCAAACGAAAATAATTGAGTATAATGTTATGTCTTAACACAGGCTAAACAAGTATGAACAAACTAAATAAATAGATTAAAACTCACATTAAATAACTTGCAGACATGACCTTCTTAACATAGGTATATAGTACTAACAAAATGAGGAAATGGAATACCAAAAATAACTTAGACAAAGAAAGAGTACACCTATGTATACAGTTGAAAAACTTCCTCATAATCCCATTCAATTTGCAATCCAAATCTTCTCAAGATTTGTTCCCAATGTTCATATCCACCATATAACCATTTCAAATTTTCATGATGGTAATTTCATCTCCAAATGCCAAAACCAACCAGTCTCAACTTCCATGGGCCATGCCCTATCTTGGAAAGAGCTTAGGGTTTCTTTAACCAAAATAATGAAATGAATTCAATAAACATTGGAATATCACTTAAG